>JBBMOC010000077.1:862987-969753 GCA_037975185.1 Centropyge bicolor
AGAGAGAGAGAGAGAGAGAGAGAGAGAGAGAGAGAGAGAGAGAGAGAGGGAGATTGAGGGAGGGAGAGAGAGAGAGAGAGAGAGAGGATGCTGAAGAGAGGAGATGAGGAGAGCTGCGAGAGTTGAGACGAGAGAGAAGGAAGGAAGGTTTATGCTGTATATTATTCCAATGACTGACGCACCGGTCTCTGTGTGTATGTGTGTGTGTGTGTGTGTGTGTGTGTGTGTGTGTGTGTGTCAGAGAAAGGGGGAGAGGGAGGGAGGGGAGAGGAGGAGAAAGGCTCCTTCTAATCAAGTAGATGAATCGAAATGCTGCTTTGCCACTGAAGACAAGAGAGAGATTTAAATGCAGAGGCTGTTGCAGAAAGTCTGGGGTTGCTGCCTCTCTCTCTCTCTCTCTCACTCTCTCTCTCTCTCTCTCTCTCTTTGCATGTGTGTTTCTGTACACAAATATAACGTAGAGGCACTAAGAGACACAATATGTCTTCATATGAATAACTATAATCATATTGTGAATGTGGGAACAGAAGAATTGATATGTAGATCATATTTATTTGAATTAGCTGACAAACTCTCTCTCTCTCTCTCCCTCTGTCTCTGTCTCTGTGTGTGTGTCTGTCTGTCTTTCTCTGTTATGGTGCAAATTATCCTCATCCTTCTCCTGCATAATAAGGTGTCGCCGCCTGCCGACCACCAGGGCTTTTTATTATCTGTCACACACCTTTTTGACTAAGGAGAAGAGCAGCGGGGAGGAGAAGGCAAGGGAGAGGAGGTGTGGTACAAAAGGAGGAGAGCAAAGAGGGAGGAAGGGGGGGAAGTGATGAGAAAGCGAGGGGTGGAGAGAAGAGGAGGAGGTATGGTGACAAAAGGAGGAGAGAAGAGCAGAGGAGAGGACAGGAGAGAGGGAGAGAAAGAGGGTAAATGAGAGGCAAAGGAGGAGGAGAAGAGAGGAGGAAGCTGAGATGACAAAAGGAGGAGACGATAGCTGCACTGTTAGTGTCCATCTCCACAATGTCACTCTCTGTTAGTAACAAGTTCTGAACCACAATCTATTATTATCTCAGTTTACGACAGACTGTTCTCTTCAAGGTCTACAGTACAAAACCTTCAGTACATTTTGTGATAAAATGTCCCAAAATTCCGAATATCGTTTGGGGAAAAAAACAGGCCAAAGTAGAACTGCTTTGGAAACAAGTTAAATGTCAGAGTGCGTATTTTTTTTATTGTCCTTGAATCATTGACTGCCGCACTGTTTTCAAGACAGAATATGAGATTTTTCTTTTAAATTACCGACTGTGGCGTGCAAATCTGCAGACCTCTGCTATCTTTGGCAGTTACATTTTACTCAAAGACGTTTTTACTACTGTCCTCCTAACCTATAGTATTGGATGTGATGACTGCGGGCAAGGCGAGACAGGTAGGATATGCTGAATAATGTTCTCTCATAGATTCACACCTCCTCTGCCAGCCAAGCGGAAAACACCTTGCCATGCTGTAACAAGAAGGGATATGATTATCACTTCATCCAATCATACTCTGCCGAGGATTTTAAGCCATAATAGTTATTATCTAATTCATCATTAATCAATATTTTGTAAGTCTGCAGAACTCAAAAGTTCCAAAAACAGTGTATAGCAGCATATAATTAAAAGAATATAATTGTAAAATGATTCTCAGATGTTTAGGCTTAATGTGAAATATAGTAGTATAAAACTGGAGACTGGACCAGAATTTGGAGTATTTCTTCAGTTTCGACGTTACTTTGTTGATCCACAACCTCCACGACTCCTCCAAGATGGCATCACGCTCGGTTGCATGAAGATTTCTGCCGCAACTTCAAAGCCTTCAATTTCAAGGACCATTTCAAGTCCTTTCCACTTTATGCTATATTGTGACGTCCTATAAGCTTCGAGAGCAATGGGCTCGGGCTCAGTTTAATAGATTTGCCTGTGAGAGTAGGCGCACGCACGCGTTCACCCATTTGTGCTGTACAGAGCTCAGACACTTCATGAACGCATGCACACGGGGGAACACACACACACACACACACACACATACACACACACACTCAGCCATAGGCCCATTGAATAGCACACTAGAGAACACAGAGGAACATTTGTTGAGGGAGTCGGTCCGAGATAACGAACATCATATTAATGAATGCCTCACTCATTCTCTCTGCTCCTCCCTCTCTTTTTGTCTCTGACTCTCTTCTTTGCTGCTTTTCTTTCCTCGCTCTCTCTCTCGCTCTTGCTTCCCCTCTTCATCCCTCTCTCCAGCTCTGCTTTGCTTCCAATCCCCTTCTACCCCAACACCTTTCCTGCTCTCTCTCTCTCTCTCTCTCTGCTTCTCTTTTGATGTTGCACGCTCTTTTGCTATTTTCTGCTCCTCTGTAACTCGGGGACCTCCACCACCTCCATCCTCCCCACCACCACCAGCATCTCGCTTTCTTTTCTATAAACTTTGTGCTGTCGGGCAATTAATCATTTTTCCGAGGACTCGTTATTTTTTATAAGGGAGCGGCTGATATCGGATACGGGCACCCAGTCCTGTGCCAGCTGGAAATGACATCACCCATTTCTCCCCTTCTTCACTCTCTTTCGCCCTCTGCCTCCAATCCTCCCCTTGCCTTTCCCCCCTGCATTTTAAAACACCATAAACAGTTTTTCTCTCCCTCCATACTGTCTCTCATTTGCTTGGCTTTATATCTCTGCTGCTTGCCCAGAAATGCAAATGTACAGAATCCCTCTCTGACTTACTTCAGTGACTTTATTGCTGCAACTCAATCACAAACAAAGATAGCAATGAGCATTATAAATGTCATTTCCCCTTACAAAAATACACATGCATTTATTTATCTGACCCAGTCTCTTCAATCTGCGTACAAATAACATGATTTTACACTTTCAAATTGCGTGCAGTGCATCTGCCAAAGTCCAATTTTGCACGGAGGTGATACGCCAGTCCTTCCCATTAAAGGTATAATGTGGAACATTTCTGCATTACAATTTCTAGAAATGACTGGACCTATGTTATATATATATTTTTGTTGTGTACATACGTTATCTTAAATGTCTCCAAAAAGTGTTGAAATGCAGACAAATCATCAGCAATTTTAGTCACAGTAACGGTGCGATTCATTTCGTCACCTGTCAATAGCGTCATATCCCCTTTACCTTCTCTAGTTGGTTTAACATATAGGGATGATATGTCAGAGAGAATCGAAGGTAGTCAGTAGCTGTATGGGTCTAATGTTACTTGCTCCTATTTTTTAAGAATGAAATGACATAACATGAATAAATGTGACTAAATGTTATGTGCATAAAATTTTACTATATTTTCTTGTCTGTGAACATGAAGTCTCGTCAGGTCGTCTAGATCAACATCAGCAATGGTGGACAACAACTTGATTCCGTAGTTTCATGATGTTATCAAACTATGTCTTGTTATTCTTATTGAGAGACCCCTAGTGGTATAAATAACATACTGTGTCTTTAACTAAATGGTCACAGTTTGGTCAGGTTTAGGCAACAAAACTACTTGGTTATAGGTTTAGGAAAAGTTCAGGGTTTTGGTTAAAATCAGAACATAGTAAGTTAAAAACATTACGACCGTTAACTTACAGATGTACGTTAAAACAAGTCAACCCTCTTCCACCCTGTGCAGATTTTCTTATTCTTTATACTGACCGTACTTTTTAATGCATGTTTTTTTGGGGTGCATCCGCTCTCCACAGAAGTAAATGGGAAGGAATGATGGATCAAAATTGTGTACAAAATGTATGACAAAATTGGGTGTATGCACTGCATGCAATTTGAAAGTGTTAAATTGTGTTATTAGTATGCAGACTAAAGAGACTGGCCTGGATTTTCCCATGGATATTTTTCACACTCACATGTGGCTTTCACATTTTACAACTGCTCTTCTTTTTTACATGTATCTCTCTCTAGTGCTTAACTTTACCTGCCCCACTACTCCAAAGAACCATAATGCAGCTGTGCGGTAGCAGCGACTGACTTTTAACAGGCTTCTCTGTCTCTCTCCGTCCCTCTGCTCTCCCCCTCTTACAACACTTTCTAGGCTGTGATTAGATAGGAGCTTTATTCTTCTGCTCAAATGCAAAGTGCAGCTGTTGGCTTTGCTATCTGAGAGAGAGCAAACGTCTCCTGGAGGGTCACATTTTTATTATTGCCATGCAGCACAAAGTTTGACAGCAATTTGCAAGGTACTGGTTGGCATCAGCTAGCTCAGGAGAAGACAAGAAAGTTAGCTATTACTGTGGGTGCATTCAACCTCTCTGCAGTGACCTTAAGAAGTTATTTTGGTCTCAGCATTACATCTTAAAACAGATGTGGCACGTGTACGTATTTTATGATGTGGTTGTCTGATGAATGATTCAGTATAAATTTAATAAAATCGGCTCTTTATATCTCCATTTGGAAGAAAAAAAAAGCTGAATGTCTCAATGATGTCTCCATGATAGCAAAATTCTTACAGCAGCTACACTTCTGAAACTATAAGTCTATTATGTGATTAGTTGATTTACAGAAAATTAATCTGCAACATGTTTTAAAAGTGAATAATCCGTTAAGAAATATTTTAAGCAAAAAATCCCTGGTTCCAGCTTCTTGAATGTATATATTTACTGGTTTATTAGTCCTCTGTAACAGTAAACCTAATGTCTTTAGGTTTTGGACAAAACAAGCAATTTAATAATTTAACAATAGTTTTTAAATGATTTTCTCATTCAGACCAAATACTCTGCAAACTTTTTTCTCAATCAGTTAACTCAGCAAAAAAAGCTGCAGGTGAATATTTTCTCAGTATCATTAGTCGTAGGCTGAATAGCTGTCACTAAGACAAAATGTTTACCAGCTGCAGTCTGCAGTACGGCTTATTGAATTATGTGACCTTTACATTAAAAAGTTCAGAAACTTCGGTTCTACGTAATAAGCATGCAAGGCAATTCCAAGGGAATCATTTGACAAACTCTGCCACCAAGCCCAGCAAGTCAGGGAATGCTCCTATGATTGAGCTGCTGTGGAGAGAATGAACTGTGGTTTAACAAGACTGCAACACGTAGTGAATGTTTCACAGTGCATTGGCTTTAATATTCAAACATGCGTTTCATTTCAGCAGTGTATGTGTGTGTGTGTTTGAAATAGACTTCTTTCTTTAATTCATAAATAATCCCCTCACTCATCCTTTGGTAATTTTTGATTTTATTGTTTTTGGGTGCTCGAATTATTTACCGTTTCAAAAGTATTGCTCTCACCAGCATTTAGCAGAAGCTTCTCGAGCATTGGATTCTTCCAGCAGGTCATTAGACCTTGCACAAGCCACTTATGCATCTATCACTGGGCCATTAACACCCCACCCCCCCGTCCCCTTGCTGGAGGGATCCATTCTCTCTGCTTGTTTTGCTGTGACATACCAGCAGACCAGTACACATATTGCTATCTGCCATGATACTTATCTCAGTGTTCAATTACACTGATTTTGTGACCATTGTTTGTTTTTCATACCTGCTTCTTTGGTTATTTATTACCTTCCTGGCCCTGGTGCTTTTTCCATTCTTGTACTGTATTGCAAAATAATTTACTGAAAAAGTATGCTTGTATATACTGAAAAGGAAGTTTCATAAAAAGTAATTTTTCACTTATGAGAATGAGAGAAAAAAACGTTATTTGTTTGTATTTTATTTAAGATGAACATATCAATTAGTACATTTTGAACATTTACCTCCTGAAAGCGGTATTATGTTGCTAAGAGCTGAACTGAGTGAATAGAGAGTGCACCACCTGAGTAGGCAGGCAATCTAAAAGACAGACAGAAAGCTTTTTTGCACTACAGAGAGTGAGTGCAACAAGGTAAACCAGATTAGCCACTTCCTCTCTTGTCTCTGGGTCAGAGCCAGGGAAGAACACCAAGTGGCCAGACAAGTGGAAAGGCATGTCTAATTGCGTGCAATCCACTACAATATGCTTTGTGATACTTACAGGCCTGATCGTGTTTTTCTGTTCATTGACTGTTATATTAAGAAGCTGTAGTTTCGTGTGGTGTGTTGCATTGGGCTGCATTGGACTGAAAGGTGTATAGCATCTGCCTACATACTGTATATCAAGTGCAAACAAACCCAAAAATATAGTCATGACTGCTCTAACTTATAAACATTTTACACATGCACTAGTACAGTTTGTTGCAAGGATAATGTTGTGCATTACATTAGTCAGAAAACGCATAGTTATGATTTCATAGGGAGACAGGGAGACATGTCACCCCCAATAATTTCGCATAAATCATTTGTCCGCCTCAATCAAGTGTCTGTGACAATCTCACCACTCCCAGAATGTATGAGAGAGAGAAACACAGACTCAAATTCTGCAGTCCTTGGTTCAGATGTCAAATTTGACTTTTAACAAAGAGCAGGCCCAGCTGCAGACCAGTAAATTAAGGGGAACATTTTCACTCAGCCATCTGACTCATTTCAAGTCTTTTGAGACTGAAACACGTGTCCATTGGAAGAATAACAAAAGGGAGAAAACCAAAACTGGCAGCAGGTAGATTAAAATAATACTGATAATCTTGCATCGTGACTTATGAATACTCACCTAGTTCTCTCTGTGTGACGACTGATGTGGTTTGGAAAGCTCTAAATGCCTGGTTAAAAAAATAGTTTAATCAACCTAATGCTGTGGGTTCAAATTATGTCTGCATTTTAAATGCTTTAACCTGTGTATTGGACATTTTTTAAGTTCAGTCAGAAATGAGAAATATCCATGTATAGACTGTGCCTAATTTTTATTCATTTATTTATACATTTAAAGATGCTAATTTTATTCACCGGGGACTTTTTCACTGCTTTTTTTTTTCTTTTTCCCTTTTTAGGTTTTTTTTTCTTCCTTATCCTGGTACTGCATAAGTCAGACTTGGCAAGCCCCTTTCTTAATACATTTTCTAGTTTAAGATGTCTCAAGTGCAAAGTATTACATATTAATAATATAATAATATGTAATACATAATACTATGCGCACAGTATTACAATTAAATAGTCTTTTCCAATTAAGTAATAACAATGGCTTCAGCAGCTCCTAACAGATGCCTCCCCTAAACTAAATGTGTGACCTCTAGATGCTAAAACACAGCTGTATGTTGGTGAAGTTCTGTCAGGTTGAAAAAAAAAAAAACCTACGGAACCCAGAAGCTTCCGCATTTTAAATCTCTTGCCGCTGATTGGTCGACCCAGCATCCAATACCTATGCGGAGACGTGTCTCGCACTCAGAGCATCCTTCCGTCATGGCGTCTGTTTGGGCTAAATCCTTCTCCAACCTGCCGGTCCTGTCTGCTTTCTTACTTCTGCTGCTATGTCTGCCGTCCGGGGGAGGACAAAAGAAGAAGGAGGTAACGCTAAAACCGCTTAAATGTATTTTCCAGCGAATATTGTTGTGCTGTTTAACGTAAGGAGGGCGCAAGTTGAATGTGCCGGTGCGCGTGAAGCTGGTGTCTTTCAGTCAGAAGAGACAGGAAGTTTGTGGGAGAGACGCGCTGATATCTCGTTTTTGGTCAAAAATAAACGCCACTAATATGAGTTAAATTGAAGAACCACTACCTACAAGTTGTCTTTTTGACGGTTTGTCCTTGGTTCTTTCCTCTGTAGTTACGTTTTGCTGTGACAAGCGCACATGCAGTAGGAAGCACAGTAAGCTAATGTAGCTAAGCTAATATGTAAATACAGTATTCTGTAGGAAGTCGATTTGGTCGGGGAGCACTAATAATGAATCCTACGTGCTTACATTGACACTCTCATAATACTTGGGATTGGCTTCACGACTTAAAAAGCAGTGCTGCATTGTCGACAGGAGGGTTTTTATTTTGAAAAACCTAAGCGCAGGACGTGCTGTGTTTCACTGGCTCGCCAGCTTAACCGTGACGTTAGACGATGCTGGCGAAAATCGCACCATAACCACAATAGAGAGCTGCATGCTAGCTGCTTCAGGTTGTTGCAGTGCACTGGATCAGCCGTTAATTAACGTCACTGCTGGTTTGGTGTATGACACTGACATGTAGTTATTTTACTAAGGCGACAGCTTTAAGTTTCAGCTGAAACGGAAGTGAGCAGGAAGAGCTATTGGCTTCTTTGCTCCACCTGTCATTTGCCACTGAGCTGAAGGGGCTGTTCGCTAACATGCAGGGTCTGTTCACCTGATTTGTGTTGAATCGACTGAAGTAGCTTAAAACATGCTGTTGATTACATTAGCTATTTGCTGTTAAATGAATATAATGGAAGACACATATGAACTGCATTGGCGATAGGTTTGCTTCTAGCTGTTTTTGTTTGTGTGAGAGGCCTGAAAAAATATGAAATCTTTAACTCTACCAAGATGGAAATGCAATGTGCAAATTGTGATGGCTGTACGTGGTTAATATTTGTGATTATCACTCTGATTTCTTCATATGTTTATGCATGCTGTGATCTCTTCACAACAATGTAAAACAACGCTAATGTGTACTTTCACATGATAGTGCTTTATAGTGTTTTTGTATGTCAGTCCTGCTGTTTATTCTCTATCAATATTTGTCATTATTAAATAGACTAAACATTATTACCCTAGCATCATGCCATTCAGTTTGAGTGTGAAAGTTTCTTTTTAGCCTGTGCAATAGTAGTATAATGAAACAATATTAACTTGAGATCCACTTATTAGCTTTTCTGGAGCTTTCAGCCATCTCAGGTACATACACTGAGATTAGTTTGCCAAACTGTATTATACATGTCTACAGTCCAGCTCACTGACAGAGCAGTTGTTCTACACTGAAAAGCTTGTCAAGTCTCATATTATCAATGTGTCTCATGTTTGTATGTTCACTGGCAATTAATATGTGATGTTAAAAATTCTAATTTTCGTACAGTCAAATGTCAAATAATAAGTGTGCATCTTCATCACAATTTGGTAATAAAGTCCTAAAATGCTCTCCCCCATAGCACATGACAGCACTGCTAGTGGGTATTCAGACTGAAAACAGCCCTGTGATATAGCGACAAACAATTTTCTACTCCTTCTTTACTACATCTCTGAAGCAAATATTTTACCTTTTAAACTTATTCATTACATTTATTCGACTGGCTTGACCAGGTTTTCAGAAATGATGGCTCACTTCACCACAGTTATCCATAATAGCTTGACTCCTTACATGCCTGCTAAAAACCTATTTGAAGAGCTGGGTCTCTGAGATGGACAGGTTTTTGTTAAAAACATAGATAACTATCAGATTTAACACGAATGTATCAGTTTTATGACAAATTTGTGCAGAGGTGTTCATGATACTCTTTGTGGATTGATTCTATTCAGGAATATGGCCAGTCGTGTTCTCTGCAGGTAAAAGCCAACAACAATCCTTCCTCCTACACATGATCATGTTTTGATTCAGAGCGTGCACTCAGAGGAGGCTATTCACAGATGGATCCAATGTCAGTGTGTTTGTGAGTGAGAGAATGGAGCAAGGAGGGGCTGAGCGAATCAATGCGCTGCTGTACTTTGAAATGATATTTTACAGAAAAAAACAACATGTGGCAGTCAACATTGATAATGTGGTGGGTCACCATAAATAAATCAGTGTATGGGAAACACTGATCTGTTTAGAAAAGACTGAAGGAACAAGGTGCACATTGCACCTCTTTGCTCTCTTTTCCCTTCACCATTCTTCCTAAAGTTAGCTTTGCAGATCATTTTGAGACAACAGTTCATTTTTAAGTCTCTGTGGCCTGCCATGGTGCTATCACGTGCACGGTGATTATGTGAAGAAAAGGTGTGATGCTTCAACTTAGGACATATGGTACCAATCCGGTGCTCAAATCATCAGTGTTCAGTGGGCAGCCTTAGTTTGATTTAATATCTTGATATGGGCCAAGGACTTTTAACGAAGTCATAGAGCTGTTGTAACTTTACTCTCGCACCATCTCATCTGTTCCTTTCCAGCTGACTTAGCATATGAATAGAAAATTGATTAAAAGTAATGCATGAACAAATTCATGACAGATGAACAAATATTTGAATGAATGAAAAAAATTGAATATGTCAACAAATGGATGAAGAAAGTGCTGACTGAGTGGAAGAATAAACGGATGAATAAATGGACAGATTAACCACTGATGAAAGAGCATTTGAATGAAAGAAAGAGAATGAATATATAATTGAAACTGACATATTTGCCCCACAGTTCACTGTAAACACATTTTTTCTGTCACTAATGTTGATGGCTTGCAAGGTGTATGTGTAATGAATGTGTCACAACCATTTGAGTGAAGATATGCAGAAATAAGCACATATTTCTCACTTCTTGTAAAGTTAACCTTGAGGCGACTTTACGAAACAATAGCATCTTTTACCACATTCCTTTTTTTTTACTACTATGTCCGTTACCATTTAAATGATTATTTTAAGCCACAATTCATTGAAATCAGTTTATTTATGAAGATGTAACATATATGTATGTATCCAGTTATGGCTTGCAAATTAAAATGCAACAAGCTGATGGAAGTTGAATCGTGTAAGGACCATTATATTTACAGGTTTAATACAGTGGACAGCAATGTGAGAGCTGCATATTTACGCAATGCTACAAATATCAACAGTTTGACGAGATACTGAGCGTTTTTTTCCTACATCCTACATGCACAAGTGCTGAACAACAACAGTGGAGGAGAAATTAATACTGCTGGCTGAGTATCCATGTCTGTACTGGATGACTACCATAGCATAGCAAGTGTCTTAGCTGAAAAAAAAAACCCTGCCTCTGCTAAATGCTCTCAATGAATATCTTGCAAAATGTCTAGTGTAATTTCTAACACCACTGTTGTCACAAGTTTATTACCCAATGGGGAAATTCCTCACAAGAGCATCCCTAATCTTCAGCAGTTAGATTAGGAATTTAAAACTTCATTTTGATAGTTATTAATGAATACTGTCTTCAGTTCCTATTTCTATCTTTTTTTTTTTTTTTAACCCAGGGACTGTCTGCTGACATCAGTGCTTATTTTCAGCAATGCCTTGCTTCACATTCACAAAATTACACCAGGGAGCTGCCCATTATAGCCACAGTCGGCTGTTAGGCACTGACCGGCTCAAGGACACCTCTAAATATGAGTGACAGAAATAGCACTTCTCAATCACTCACCCAGCTGAAATGTATCCTGCAATTATTAGTTTGCTTCTTTTCCTTTGACATTGCCACTGTCTATAGTTCAGTGTTTTGTCCACCTAGATTCAACTTTGCTTCATCCTGTGTGTACCAGGTAGCAGACGGCAGCCAGCCACACATACTTATACTAGCACGCACACACACAGACATACTCCCAATGAGCCACGGGAGAGATATTGAGGGGTTATAATGTGAGAAATGTTCTTTCCCAGTTGCCTGCCTGGGGGCATGGCAGAGGAGCTGGAGGAGGCGGAGGAAGATCTTATTTAGCTGGAAATGGACAAAATGGTGAAGCAGCATTTTGTATTCATCTCAGCAACTTCTGCTCTCTCTCACTGCCCTTCGTCTTGCCCTGGCCACCACAAGCACTAGCTCTAAACTGTGGGCCTGGGTAGGGCTAAAAGTAAAGTTAATTAAGGCTGTTGGTAAACATTTAAACATTGAAATCTTTGTTACATCGATATTTAAATCTTTAGTCAGTATTCAAAGCTTTGTTTGTTCTTGTCATCTTTCCTGTCCTTGGTTCTCTAGTTACATACTCATTAGGGTTAGAACAACAGCTACATGGCATACGAGATCATGTCTTTCTTTCACTGCTGCACTAAATGTTTTAGTCCGTCTGGGCTTCCTTTGCAGTGTAGAGAAAGAGAGAGAGAGAAAGAGAGAGACAAAGCGAGAGGTCAGAGAGAGAACGAGCAGCCTGTGTGTGTGTGTTTGTCCGCAGCTAATCGTGCATACTTCACATCAGCCTAATATTTTTTTGTGTACATTTATGACATGACTGTACACTCCAGGACCTGCAGTTTAAAATCTTGTTTTTGCTCAGGACAATGCAGCAAGAGACATTTCTAGCAATTGGCTAGGCTGAAAACAAGGCTTACCTGGTTTGTTGCAGGCCAGGTAAAAGACTATGGTTGTTTGTTTGTTAGTTGTTAGGTTATTAGTTTGGTCGTCTTGAACTGTAGCATCTGTATATTCGATATGTTGTGATCCACTGAAATTTGCTATCTGCATTGCCATCTTGACTGTAATCTTGCAGAAATCTCTTCTCATTTGGCATTTGGATTTACATCTCTTGACTTCTTTTATAGTGTTATTGACCATCTAACAGATAGAGGCCTAACTGTGTTTTGTCGACTCCCATTGTCTACACTTTTTAAAGCAGATTTTAATACCGACTTCCTTCAACTGAGGAGGAGAGAGCCCTTGGTGGCTAATGTAACGTTGTCAGCATGTACTTTGCAATAAAAGCCTTCCAGTAATTTAGGGGTTACAATTGCTTTTTATAAAACCCTTTTAAGCGATGTCATATAAATTGACTCCATAATGTTGATTCAGAATTTCTTTGTTATGTACCAAAATCAAATGAGACTGAAACACTGCTGGAAGTCTTAATGAACTCTAACAAAGATATGAAGTAAGGAGACACCACTATAAGTCTTCTATAGGAAGGAGCAATAGGAAGTTTTGAGTTTACATTAACAGTGTGAGGAAAAAATGGACTTAATTACAACTGTGAAGGCAGGGTTAGCGGGGGGTCAATCAGAAGCACTGACACTTCTATCTGTTATGAGCACAAATGTAGGAGAGAACAAAACTCTCAACAACAGCCACACCTATTACCTAGAACATGCACAGTGACTGCATGGAATAGTCTTGTATTCCTGTCGTCACGTATGATACCCGTTTATTAATGAGTCATGTCAAAAAAAATCAAAATAAATCACACACTCACATCGAAGTCATGTATGTTGTGACTCTCTGTAACCCGTTGTGTTAAGCATAAATCCAACTTTCTTCTCTTGTCTGTATGAAAACACATCTTTGGCAAATCATTTCTCTAACAGTAAGGTTCAGTTGACGGTTGGCACAGTCGCAATTTGGCTCTGCTTAGAGGGCAGAGTGGGTCGGCTTGGTAATCTTGCTTCATGAGTTTGCTGTGAAATTACAGATCGGCACAGTACAGCACAAAACTGCAGCAGAAGTGTGCTGTATCATGCCGATAGAAAATGGTATTACTGTCAGAGCCAGACCCCAGAGCACTGATCGTGGCAGTTTTTGGCCATTGTTATTTACGCCCTAGAAAGTTTCATGTGTAAGAAAGCACAGGATATTTTTCTTTTTCTTATTTTCCTGGTGTGTGGAAGAAAATGATAAAAAAAAAAAATTGCGTGTGATTGAGAAATTGGTAAGAAAGTTAAGAGAAAGTTAAACACCAAGATTGTGACAGACATAGGGGGAAGAAAGGAGTGAATTAAAAGAAATAAAAAAAAGAAGTTAGGGCAGCAATAGTGGACCCCTGCCTTTTTAAATCCTGCCATATGCCCCTCAGGGAGTGGAAGAAATAGTCACGGAGAGAGAAAGAATATTTATATCCCTTCAATACTCCCTCGTTCATCACCCCAGCTCTGCTAGATATTATATCTAGCTTGTGTTGTGTTTCTGTCTTAAGGCTGACTACAGCACAAAGAAAGAACCAATGTAAGCACTTCCTATACCTAGGCATATGGAGTCAGGGGAGAAAGAGGGGGGAAAAAAAGTCCAGGGCAGCGAGTCTGAGGCAGGGAGAATTATATATCTAGAGAGTTATATATCTACAGAGAGATAGAGATTGCAAAGTAGTGGGCTTGCCACCACACCCAGGGACCAGTCTAATAAGTGGATCGGAATAATAAGAGCCTGCTACCTCTGCACACAGAGGTGCAATAAACTACTGGGTAAGACCTTCAGGGCATAACCCAAGCCACTTGCTGAGTTTAGACTGGGGCTTATGAAGCTAAACACTGTGTAAGCACTATTGACTCTTGGTTTTCTGTGTGACCTGTTCATCCGAGAAAAAAAACACAGTTCACTGTTTACGCATTCTGCACCGTCTTTCTACCCATGGATTTTTTAGTACAGGCAGATACTGTGTGAGAAGGCTTTGGTATTGATAGCTTTGCCCCCACTAATTCTCATGATTATTGTATGTTAGGTTTTTGACATGTTTGAATGTAAAAGCTGTGTTAGATTCACCTGATAGGGAAATAACATAATAGAAGGAAAAAATATTAAACAGTACACTCTCATACACACTCATACCATCTTCACACCAAATTTGGGGCGTATATGTAGGCTTTTTAAATGCTGGTAAACCCACTAAAATATTGCTGCCTGCCCACTGCCAGTAGTCGAGTTTGCCTTTCCATCTTTTTCTGGTGTGTCACACTCAACGCCATGAACACATTGGAAAGCTGAACAGTAGATAGTGGTTACTTTTTCATGTTTAACTTTAGTCTTTCTCTCAAACTGTCCGAGCAACGTCGTTGTTGAACGTTGTTCCCAGACTGTAAAAAGCAATAGTGTTGAGCATAGATGTTAGTAGGGTTTCTGTCCGGTGTGAAAGGGGCAAAAATTATCAACACATATGAAGTTCACAAATATGCTGATGTCTAAAAAACTGCAAATTTCTAACTATGGGACCAATCGAATGGAGTTGTGAGTCCTAATGGAAAGAAAAATATTAGCCTGGTAAAAGTTACAAGTGTGTCACTCAGTTTGCAAATGTACACTGTCTTTTTTTCCACAAAATCTGTACAAGTCAGGCCTGTTGCCTTAAGAGTTACGTGTGGTGTGTAACCAAAGTCCCCAGCAGGTATCAAAGGGATGTTGCACTTACATGGTATGTGTACAAGACACCAATCATTAATAGTAAGGCCATTACTTTCAGTACGCCCTCTAAAGTTTGTGGATCAGTCCTAGTGTCGTGAGAGTCCCTTCAACTACTTAGCACTAAAATGAAACCTAGGCATCCTAAAGTTAGGAAAACTAGAATAGATCAGTTTTAGGGTCTTGACATCACAAATTAGTCCCTGGTCTCGTGTTCTTGAGGAGGCCTATTTTCACAAAAGGTCATTTGACACCATAAGAATACTGTCTGTGGGATGGATTTTCATTAGATGTGAGTAAGTTAACACCAATATAAGAGAAGATAGATCTTACAGCAGTTGCAGCAGTGGGAAGAGGGTAAATACAAAATAACAATAAGGTGCAAATCCAAAATATACACAATACCAAAACTATAAACAGGTTAGTAAGGATCATACATACAAGGAGAAGTGGCAAATGTTTGTGCAAATCTTACATACAGATATGTGTATATGGTTAATTTGGAGTGTTCATGATTATATTGTGACATGATATTGCATGTAATGTCTCATAAATCAGAGAGTTGTAATGACTGTAATCCACAGAGAGTCAGAAAGCCAGAGCCAAAACGAGAGACTACACAAACAGAGCAGAACAGAGCTGAGGCTGGAGCCACCTCAGCGCCCCATGTCTCTGCTGTCCATCTCTCTGCATGAGGTAGATGAGCTGCAAAGGTTGATTGCCACAGGAAGACTGGGTTTCCCATGGTGCTCTGTGGTGCATCATGGTGGTAACAGTCTACTGCTGAAGGTGCTCCTGCGTGTGATCAGCACATCATGGAGAGGGTGAGCGTCATTGTCCACGGTACTCCGCACTTCGCACAGCATCTTCCTCTTTGACACCACCATTAAAGAATCGAGCTCCACCCCCAGGACAGAGCCAGTCATCCTGATGAGCTTGTTGATTCTATTGGCGTCGAATCCCCTGAACCTGCTGTCTCAGCACACCACAGCAAAAATTGCTCTGGCTACCACAGACTGGTATCCTCTACATGGAACTGCAGAAATTGAATGACCAGAGTCTCCATAGTAGTGATGCAGTAATTGGCTCTGACATCATCTGAAGCCGCATGCATGTGTAAATCATCCAACCCCTGCTTCCCAAACAAATAATTTTATAACATTGAAGTTATAACATTGACAGGAAAGAGGAGAATCTACACTCTTAAAAAATTGGGGGGTCATATGCAAATTGACTTCCTTTTTGAGGTGACGGCAGCTAGCTGGAGGCCTTTAGCCCGATGTTAGTTCATTAGCTGGCTATTTACTAGTATAGGAAAAAAGAGAAGCTCCGAAATGCAAAAACACAGCAAACAGCGGAAGCTCAGTGACTGAATGAGCTCAGTGTTTGCAGCCACAGCTGTCAATTAAAAATGGTTTAATTATGCATAATTTTAGATTTGCCATTTTTTAAACGAGTGTGTTACATTTGTATAAACAAATGAGTTGACAATGCTTGTGTATTTTAAGTTTGACATACTCCTTAATATGTTGTGAACTGATTAAAACTAGTACATGAAACAGACATAAGAGTTTTTCTTAAAAACATATTTATTTTAGGTCTTATTTACTATGTGACCCTTTGAATGTGTAGAAGAACACAGAACTTATTAGATTCTTACTGATCCTGTCATCGTGTTAGTAGATTTAATTAATCACTTAAGTTACTTTTCTGTGCCTTGTGCGTAAATGTGCACAGCGCATGTCTTAATGGTACTCTTAATGGGGATGTGCTTAACATTTCTGCCGTTGGGGGACTTCTGCAGGTATTTAACGCAAATAAGAGGTTATATATAATCGCAACCCTTCCGCTGTTAAGCAGCATGTTAATTTTTTTATGGCCTGCCCGATCCATGGTGCCCATGGATATAACTGTATAACGGCTCTGGCCCTTGTTGTGCACAGCCTCTGTGTTCTTTTCCCAGTCCACCTTGCTATCCAGGTGCGTTCCCAGGTACTTGTAGTCCTGTCGACATCCACCCCCTAGATGGAATAAGAGGTGTTTTCCATCTATTAAAGTCCACCATCAGTTCCTTCGTCATACCAGTGTTGAGCTGCAGGTGATTCAGCCCACAAGAATTGGATTTGTATCTGAAGTCTTAGGTGTAGAGGTTGAACAGAAAGGGTGATGGGACCTTTTCTGTGTTACTCACCACAGTGTCAGACACGCAGCCCTGCAGTGTAACATACTGTGACTGACCAGTCAGATAGTCCACAATCTAGGACTCTGGAGGAGCGGGTGCATGCTGTCAGCTTGCTCCTCAGTAGGGTAGGCCCGATGAACATGACTCTCACAGTACTGCCCGACTCGTCTAGGTGGTCATAGACACAGTGAAGCAGGAAGATGATGGTGTCTTCACTCCCACCGAGGGTCTGTGTCATGTTTGTGTTGAGACTGATCCTCTTAGACTGGGATAACGTAGTGTGACTGTTGTGTGATCACCAAACAATCTGCTTTATTTTGTATGTTCTATAGCTTCCATATAAAACCAACTCCTAACACTGCATGAATGAGTGCCTGTTTTCATGCTGTGCGGGGACATGGATTGTCCTTTCAATATTGTCCCATGCTGTATAGGTGCTTTTGGGAGGTAGGAAGTTGTTTACTGTCTGTGTGTGTGTGTGTGTGTGTGTGTTACAATCATCTATCCAATGCTAGACACCACACTGGTTTTGATCTAGGCTTAGAGCTACCAAATAGCACTGTCTGAGTTTGTCTTTACATTTCTGTGTGTTAGCTGCACTCCAGTTGTTTCCACCGTCGGTGCTCTCACAGAGATGACAAATTCTCCTTTCATTGCTTCTTTGCCTCTTATTTCTTTTCCTTTTACTTTATCACAGTGTTTGTTTATTTCAGCCTTTATTTCTGTCTTTTGTCAAATGGCTTTTTTTTTTTTCTACCCTTTTGGTTTTAAACTTTTATGTGTGCATGCCAATGCTCAGTCTCAGCTGATTCTCTCTGTCCCCCTTTTCTCATGAAAATAAATGTGAATGTTTCAAGGGTTCAAGAGAGATGAATATTGTATCCAACCCACTTTCCCTTGTGTGCTGCCAATACAGCCCAAACTGCAGCTAAAAAGCAGCCATAATGGTGCCGTATTTTGCGCAGTGAAATGTTTCAATGTTCTCTCAGTGAATTCAGGGGTGATTTGTTTGGATCTCGCTCATTAACCGTAGTCATCTGAATTATTGATGCAGCCGTGTCAGGCCTGCTTTCCCAATGACTGATGGCCTGTGTTCCCAAGTCATTTTCCCCCTCTGTTATTCCTCCCTTTCCTCCTCCTTTTTTCCCCTCCCCTTTCCAACACTTCTATAACAATTTTTCTGAGTGGCAAAAGGATTTCCATCTCACGCTTTCCATCCCCTTACCCACCCCTTTCCCCTCCCCTGTCACCTCCCCTGTGTCTCCCTTCTCAATGAGCCCCTTTGACATTTCTATAATTATGTGGTGTCATGAAATGATTTCTCCCTGTTCTTTTACTCCCTTCCATATTCTTCTCCTCCATCGGGTCCTTCCCATGTCCTCTTTGCTTTCTTCTCCCCTCCCCTCACCCCTCCCTCCTAACTCTTTTGCCATTTTCCTGACATTTCTGAGGCTAATTTCTGGGCTGCCCCCTGTTAAATCTGAGAGGAGTGCAGGGTGTTTCCTTGTTGCGAACATGAATTTCTCAACACCATTCATCAGAGGTATGGGCACTTGCTCCTTCTAAAATGTCTTTCTGTCTTTTGCTCAGTTTGCTCTTGAGTCAGTCATTTACTCAACCAGGTAGAACCAAGTCAGTTTCTTAGTCAATAAACCATTACGGTATTAATGCAGTCAGTCATTTGCGTAACCACCATGTAGCCAATCAGTCATTTTCTCTTTGTCATTTTCTCTTTCTCAAGTTCATCAGTCATTTTGTCAGGATGTTGGTCAGTCACTAGGTCACATGTGTAGATAATCACTAAGTCAGGAAGTCATGCTCTTAGTAACTCAGTGGTTCATTCAATCAGATAGGGCCTTTGCATTAAAGTTTCCGTAATAACCTGTTATGGACTTGTAAATAGGATTCATAACTGGAAGTTTGTATTGAGTTTGTGTTTTCTGGGACTGGAACTCTCTTTTTTTGTTATATTTAATTTGATTGGTTCTTTTTTATGGGGGATTTTTTGAGAGCTATTATATATCTTACTTGATGCTACAAGTGTTGTCAATTTTTCAAGGTAATTACACCCAATTGTAATGTATATACTCTAATATCATATTGTCAATGCACAGTATTTTTAACACTCACATGACCGTCTGTATATCAACCTTGAGCTGTCAGGTGACGTGAACCCTTGAGAGCTATAAAATTGGGAATCTTTCTCATTTCTACCACCCATCTCATATAATGTAAGCCTCATTAGTCAGTCAGTCACTGACTCACTGCTGTACTGAAACATACTAAAATCTCAGTGATCTCTGACAGTTGTATCAGGACAACTAATGCTGAGATAGTAAGACCTTTTGCTTACAGGACAGTCTGTCTAACTGCTCACGTCCAACATGCTTCTCTGATCCTTCGTCCCTGCCTTTCTTCATCACTCCTTATCTCCACAGGGAAATGTTGTCATAACAGTCCTCTCTCCTTTGCCCCCCTCCTCTCTTTATCGGTCTCTTCTCTGTCACTTCTCTTCCCTCCTCATCCCATTTTCCATTTTCTTTCTTTATCCCTCAACTTTCCCCCCTCGTCCTCCGTGCCTCTACTCCCTTCCTTCTCCACTCCCTGCTGCCATTCCCCCTCCCAAGCCCCCAACAGTGACAGGCCTTGCTGTATAGCTGATATGAGGTGGCATATTATCCCTCTGTGTGTGTGTGTGTGTGTGTCTGAAAATGTGTGTGCGAGAATGTGTGTTTGTGTGTCTGTCTGGCTTGTGACTGATAAGACGTCTCAGTCTTATCCTCCCAGACAGACCTGTGTCGCTGTGACAGTTCGCAGGCCACACACAAGCTCACATACTACACACAACTACACGCTGGAGCACATATAAATACACAAGTATACACTTAAACACATATGCACATACATACGAACAGCCTTGATTATTTACTAGGTTATCAGATTGAAAGTATAAGCCTAATGCTCTGCATGTGTTAGGGATGCACCGACACCATTTTTTTTCAGACCAAGTACAAGTACTTACATTTTGATACTTGCCGATAATGAGTGCTGTTATGACAACTTAATAATACCATTACAGTTCAGTGTCCACTGGTGAGTGGTGAGATTGTTGGGGAGCTCATATTTGGACCCAAATATTGCCAGAGGCCACATCTGCTCAATGAGAGACTGTAGCATTTAGGACATGCTTTTCCAGCAGGTCTGCACGTCTTGAGGAAGTCTTCCTTTAGGCTGGTTGAGCTTCACCTCTTACATCCGACTGCAGCCACTTGGGCTATGCTTCTCTGGATCAGAAATCCTCGTTAACAGCTGGAGCCGGCTAGGTGGTCAGCATCACTCATGGTTTTGGCGCGAACAGAACTTTTCGTAAAGCCCAACATCTGACGCATGTCATCAAATGCACCTGCTGTGGCATAGCTAGTGTGCAAACCCAGAAATGGCTTTACATGTAGGATAACTCTTGCTCCTCCTCGCTTATGTCGTTCCTTGCTGTAAAAAGGTGGATGTAGTTGTGCCGAACAAGTTTTAAGATTACATGAGCATAGTATTGGGCCTATACCGGATACTGGTATCAGTATCAGTGCATCAGCAGTATGTTTAGCTTTGTGTGTGTGTGTGTGTGTGTGTGTGTGTGTGTGTGTGTGTGTGTGTGCGCGTGTGTGTGTGTGTGTGTACATGTTGCCTGTCACAGATATCTGATGATTCTCTCTTATTAAACTCTTAGTCTTTCTGCTTCACTGGCAGAAAGCCTGTTAACACTCTGCACAGAGCTGAAGACTGTGAATAAATGTATGTGTGTGTGTGCGCGGGCACCAGTGCCTGTTTGTGTGTTCTCTTGTGTTTCTCTGCATGGGAGAGAGGCTGTCATAAGTCTGCCTTATTGAAAACACTTGTCATGAGGGGGTAACTGCAGATGTGAGACAGGCGCATTGCTTTTTCCCAGAGTTCACTCTTACCTTGTTTGACCTGAGGACGGTGCTCCTGTGGCCAGAGTGAGCCCTTGTTAGGAAACGCTACACCTAGAAATAATCGAACTGGTTATGAATAATTGATTTATGTTAACACAGCCTTTTGAAAGCATTTATTTGTCCAGGGAATGTCAAGTAATCACCATGGTCTCTCTGGCTCTTCTCCTGTTTCTCATTGTTTAGTCAAACACAGTCAAACCTGAGAGACTTTGGAGCAGTATTATATATGCAGTTGATGGAGTGGTGGTCAGGGGCTGGAATCTCTAGCTTTTGGGCTTTGTTGGTTACATCTGAATTAATAAAAGTCATGGAAGAAAAAGCTGTGCTCCACAAGGCTGCATTGAGATTTATTAGGAATTACAGAATTACAGTTTTTTTTTCCAAGCTTGTCTGTCTAATGCACAGGTTTATAGGCCCAAAATAAGTTAACACACACACACACCAGGAGCGATACAGTAATGTAACATGATGAAGTGAAGCAGTTTAGCATAAAGCTGTAGTAAGTATAAATGCTAAATGCCATTTTGTGTCAGACCTGGTCTCGTTCTCTCTCCTTCTCAATTTCTCACTTTCTCTTCTGCTCTTTTTCTCAACCATTCTTTTGGAAAGTATCATGATGTCATTGGAGTAACAGTAACCACAACAGACAGTGGAACATTAGTGCTTTTCCACAAAGGGAATGTTTTGTGTGGCGTTTTAAGGCTATTGGTGAGATTTTTTAGCATTTTGATAAGCAATGTCTATGTGTAATACTGTGTGACATGTGTTCATCTTTGTGTTTGAAATAATTAATTTACAAGCAGAAGATATGCATATGTGGTCACATTGAATTTGAGGCTCATTAGAAAATTCTGTGATTGGGGAAAATCATAGTAATGATGTTAAAACGTCAATTGACAAGGTGGTTAAATGATTAAAACACATTTAAACACATTGGGTAAAAGTAAATGCTTTTCCTACCGACCTTAGTTTTTGTTGCTTTCACTCGTCCCGACAGACTCTGACACAACCAGAGCTGTAAGCCCTGTAATCACTATGTGTCAGTTATTTCAGACTGCGAGTCTCACACAGTGATGAAATCAGCAGCTTTGCTATCATTACAAACTCTTCAACATCATCGACAGATAACACAGACACACACTCACATCATTACCTCAGTAAGGATGCTTAAAGTGTCAAATTGGGAGGCTAAATTGTTTCTCAACACCTCCAACAAGCCCATCATCACTTCACTTATCACTCCAGCAGAGGAGTAGGGCAAGTTAAGTCATGAAATGAAGTGAATCGTTTTGTGTTGATGGACAGTAAATCAAACAAATGGATGAATAATTTTAAATACAAACATTTTCAATCCTCGTGCTTTGGGAAGGTCCTCACCATCAAGCGAGAAAATCCAAGTGCAGTCATCACCCATCATTTTAGTCAAAGTCAAGTTGCACAGCTGTTTTGTTTCAGTCCAGTTGAATCATCAGAGAGGTGATTTCAGTCCATGCTCCTGCTACTGAATGTAGTTTAACAATTTTTGGGGACTATGGCACATAATTGGGAGCTCTGTTGCATTTTCTTTCCACTTTATTTTTCATTCTGTGTAATTTATTATAAAAACAAGTTTTGAATCCCACGTTGCCAAAACTGACAACCCCCCACCTGGTATACAGTAAGAGCCTGCTTCTACAGATCAGCCAGCAGAGTAAGAAAAGGCTCTTTGAACTATGGCTGACATATCATGTCTTTAATGAGGAGCTTGATTTGTGATGATTGTTGCAACCCTTGTTTCAACCGAGCAACTGGTGGCCACTCCCCTTCCCAGCTGTTCAGATTGTTGACCTGCCAATTAGTCTCACCAGTTGGGCTCAGAGCTCGATATGATTAGTTCAACTAGCTCACCATCTCCCTTGTGAGACTGACACCACTTTGCAGTTGGCGGTAAGACAGCTGTAGTTTGCTGGGCTAGAAGTTACATTATTGTTATCACAGTCCATAAGGCTGCACTCAGAGTACTTGGACAGGGGGGCCAAGCTTTAATGCATGCATTTCTTTCCACGCAATAAAACAAGAAAGGTTCTGGACAGCAGCATTTCTCTGGTCGCTTTATTGTCGGCTCATTCTGAAATGAGCATTTTAGTCAGTACGCCAGCCCATTCATGTCTAACTGCTTATCACCTGAGGGTTGTGTTGTGATAAAATGTCAGTGCGAGCGTCTAGTGGTCATTGTGTCAGATGTTTACAGGGTCATGTTGTACAGTGTCTTACCAATATGTATGAACAAAAATCTGAACAAGAGCAAAGTGAGGCAGCCTTCACAGAGTAACAGTCTTCATATTATCCTCTTTTATGTCTAATTGTGCAGTTTATTGCTCATGAAAAACAACTGTATTTTTGTCAGCCCTACTTTTTCCCACAAATTGCACACCACTCATAGTTTTTGGCAGCACATTTACCTAAGGTGAAATTCTATTTTAAGGCAACTATATGAGTAATCAGTGTTTCCTTTGCATACTGAAGTTAGTAATACTTTCCCTCTGTGGGGGAGAGAAAAACTCGGCTGTATGAGTCATTGAACAAATCTACCACTTTGTATCAGACCAAAAGATTTAGACTGTGTTCTCATAGATTCAGGCAGATGGCAGACGACAGACGGACCGAATGGCAGGATGGCAAAATGAAACATGTGTGACGATATGTTGCTATTGTGATGTCACATTGTTTACAAATAATTATCATTTATTAGATGCACGATTAGATGAATTATTAACTATTATTAAGTATTGGCTTCTCATTGTCCAACTCAGCCATGTTTTCCCCTTGTTTGAGGGAGCTGCATAACAGCCAATCGCGGAGGATGGCAAAAAAAAGTTCAAATGTTTTAACTTTTTTTTTTTTTTTTAACAGCAATACCGTATACTGTTACTATTACTGGTTTTCTCTGCTGAGCTCACCTAATATATATTGGTATATTGGCCATATTGGTCTTGTCCACTGAAATGATATGCAGCATTAGACCTAGCCACCAATTGTTGGTATTAACAAAAGCAAACAAAGACATATATGCAAGTAACTTCATTTCATTTATGTAGTTATGTTTTTTAGTAACTTTTCATGAAAAAAGCTTTAAATTGACCAAAAGGAAATGAAAGAAACAGACAGACAGTAAAACATTTACACATACAAACTGCAAATTAAGAGTATTAATCATTGTACTTGCCAAAAAGCACAATTTGATCCTCTGTCTCTGAAGTCTTCTGGTCTTCCAAACGTCTTTTGTTCCTTTCCTAAGTTTGCACTTCTGTAAACAAAAATCTCTGTACTCTTTACATAACAGCTGTACTCATGTTGTCCCTGTGCACACAATGTTGTTTGTTATTGAAGTTATTATTTATAGGAAATAACTAATCCCACAAACTGTACTATGCTCATATGTTTAGGTAGTTATTATTATATATTCTTGTTATCATTCACCTGGAATGAATTTCTATTTCAAGGTAACCCATGTGGATAGTTAGTGTTTCTCTTGCACAATAAAATCAGGTATACTTGTGATATTTTTGGAGATATTTCTTAGAAGTGCATTGAAAAGCAGCTATTCTTCCATGTGTAATAGGTCTAGTGAGACTGAATGCTCACCTAAGCAGAAGCGAATAACAAATGTGAATGGCTTATAAGGCTAATTAGGAGCACATTAAGCTCACAGTTATTAGGCACTAATACTAGTGTTAGCTTCCAAAGGCTAATGAGGTAGCATACTAGGCCAATTACACTTGGATTTCTAATATGCTTATACATGCATTGTGTGCTTGGCCCTGACTTTGACCATTAAAAATGATCACTGCAGGCAGATTGGCACAGTCTGCCTGCCAGGCAGGTGCATAAAGTTAAAAGACTGAGAAAGAGGAGCAAATGGAGGGTTTAGAGCGAAAGGTCACACAGCAGTGACACGCAGCACACCTGGGAAGCAGGAAAGAGGAAGGCAACTGACCTGGTAGTCGGACAGGCTCGCAACTTCAGGACCTTTAGTGAGTCCTAGACCATCATTTTCATGTTTTCTTCATCTTTTGCTTTACACATAATTCAGCAGTTGCTGCCCTTGTGTCTTCTCACCTGAACTTCATGTTTAGAGCACAAGTCATTGTTGTTTCAATACTGTAGGAAACAGAAGTGAATCCAGGTCAGTCCACCTTGTATTCTGTACCTGGAAACAAGGATGTGACAGCATACGCTTTTTCGACTTTCGGTTTTGATTGGACAGCTATTCCCAGAGGTTAGGCACGGATGATTATTGAAACCGAGAAGTGAGGGATTTGGAAATGTGGATGTATTTTATAAATTGAGCCGTTCGTATGTGAAATGTGACATAGCCTAATGTAAGCAGTTGTGATTGTAGTCCGTGAAGTGGGCATGGTGCAAGTGGTTTTTCATATACCAGGGATGACTGGGTAAGAGATATTCTCAAGCTCTGTTGGAGGTCGGACGTTCGCCTCAACATCTGTCGCACATTATTTTGTTTAACCCTCTGCAATATGTAAAAGTTATCTGTGATAACAAGAGCTCATGAAAAATATCTTAGGCTTGCTTTTACACATTTGGGCATGAGCTGTTGTTATCATTGTTGGTTAAGGCTACAGGAAGCCATAGACCTGATTCTTACATTGATATCCTCATTTCCTCACTCAAAATGGACCACATTTTTCAAACATGTCACTATCAATCTCTCCATCTTATTTTGATTTCTTGCTGTTGCACTGTTAGGGTGATGTATACTAATGATGCCTTTTAATTGCTTAGAAACCTTTTAAATGCACCCACTCACCCTTATACACAAACACACAGACACAAACTCACACAGTCCTAGCCTCTGACATCTTTTGACTGAAGTTCTTGAGTACATTTTTCTTTCTAATTTGATGTAAAATGGATTAAGAGGGATGTGGCTGGACATCACGCTGTGCCACTTTTTTTTGGTTTATCTGCAGTGCTTAATTAAACCTAAACCACCCACAGCTGACCCGTGATACCAAAATCACTATGCGAGTGGAATGCAAATTTGGAATTTTTACGCCTGAGTCATTTGATCACATAACACACGCACACACACACACACGCATAAATGTTTGAAGCTGAACACTTAGTGCAGGCTGATGAACACTTTGTGCACATATCCATGGTGAGAGTGTGACCGCAAACATGCAGAGTCTTGAATTTGTGCGATTACTCAAACACTCAGGGATCTTTTTTTTTTTTCTTTAAACTTAAGCCCACTGCAGAGTAAGAGGGAGAGAGAGCTGAAGTAAAGATTATAAGGCACGGAAAGACTTGATGGTAACATGTCCCCTACACCATGATAAATTAACTATGTGTCGGAGAGATGAAGAGGCCCACATATTTGCTTTGTGTTCCTTTTAAATTCAGGAGAATGGCTCTTTGCTGCGACCGACACATCTCCAGGGCTCCATTTATGTCCTCTTCCCACTTGTGTAAACTGTTTCCAAATGCCTTTTTCTTTATTTCTGAAGTTGGTTTTGATTGTTTTGCTTCCCTAGATTCTTACCTTTGCTTTCTTAGTGCCTGGCTTAAGGATGCCACAGACGTTGCTGTACAAGACAGAAACAGCCTCTCTTACTTCTCTGCCATGCAGATTTTTCCGTGTAGTCCCTCAAGGAATTTGAATTGCTTTTAAAAAAATCCTGTGATGCACTTTCTTATTTATTAAATTCTCACCTGATGTTGACTGCTGTAAGCTTACATAAACCTCCCCCCACGACGAATGTAAATCCTTGAGGAAAATAATATACACACAGATTTGTTTTGCCTTGCATTTTGCCAAATAATCGTACATTCACTTCACAACATGCTTTTGGCTACTGCAAAGAAAAAGTAAAGAAATCATGTTTGTTTGTTTTGGGATTATTATAGAAATGTAATTGTGATTCTTGTCCAGTTTTTGGTGCCCAGGCAAACATTGGGTACGTGACAACACTGAGGCTTACTGCACACTGTGTATTGTGACCATTAGCCCTCACTACAACAGGCATAAAGACTTTTCCGCATCTGTGCATTAATAAACATGTTTGAAATACTATGGTATCAATCTGGAGCTTAAAGAGAAGCAAAGAAATTTAAGTCATGAACTGACTCTTACTAATATCCTCTTTACTCGGTAACCACTGGCAAAAGCTGGCATCAACCCAATGTTGATATGGCTTGTTATACCAATTTGTAGCCATAATCATGTTTCGTCATGTACGGTATGACCAGCATAAAATACTGTTAGGTATACTTACAATACCCAACCTGAAAGAATAGTATTAGCTGCATGTTACCATATTCTGCTGTGTCAGTGTCTGCCTCTGTCTGCCTCAACCAGTGTGTGTTTATTTATTAGAAAACGATTGTTTTTTTTTCATTTCTGTCTTTGTTTCTTTCTCTATTGCTTCCTGTTTCCCTCTTTGTTTCTCTGACTCTTACTTTTTACTGACCCAGGTGATTTCCTCCCCTCTTCATCCTTCCTCACCCAGTGCATTCCTCCTAATTTTTCATTTACTTTCCTCTCCTCCCTCCATCTCTCCATCCCTCGGCTTTATTGCGGGGGAGCAGTATAGTGACCATATGCTCCCTGAGTGCTTGCGTCGACTCCCTATTTTTTTCTTTTTTTTTAACAGTGGGACTGGCCCCTTGCCCTGTGTGTCCACTCCCAGTTTTTATTGGGATGCCTTTATAACAAAATCAAACTGCACAGATGCCCCATAAACCCAATTGGCTCTCTGCTTCCCCTGAGAAATGATATCTGCAAAGACTGGGAAAAGAAAAATAATAAAGGGGAAAGAAGGGGTGAGTAGAGGTCAAGCGAGTGACTAAACAATTGGATTTGGCATTCTGCTCCTATTCTTTTTTTTAAACATCTGTTTATTGATTTTGAAAGCACAACAGAAATACAGTAGAACCAACAATAAAACAGCGAACGCACAGGAACAACAGCGAAATTTTGGCGGCAACACAAAAGAGGAGAAGTTACACATAATTTATCACCTAAGTAACAAAGTGGCACAGTTAACCTCTTGGACCATTAACCACTCACTTTCATTTATCAGTCACACTACACAGTCTCTCTCTGATTTCCTCTAGATGTAATACATGGACAAAAAGATGGCCTGGGCTTCACATCTATTCTATATCTGGCTCAGTTAGACTGGCAGTGGATAACTCCCTATTAACAATACAATCAAAGAAATGGCCCTGAAAAGTGTGCAAGCTATGACAGTGTAAGAATCATTTGGACATCTCACACAGAAGAGTGATATAACTTTGAAATTTGAATTTTTTTGTAATCTATCTGGAGAAAATGTTCGTAATCTAGTGGGAGAAAAGTACAATCTGTGCATGACTTTGAACTGTATCAAAGTGTTCCTAGCATTCATAGAGCCACTGTGGATATTTTTAATGAACGTTTTCTGCATTAAGTCTGTAATTTCACAGCCATTTTTTACTGCAAGTCCTCTTGGATGATGGACTATTTAAATCTTTTACAATTCAGTGCATTGTTAAATGCTATATTGTGGAAGCTGTATAAGCAATGCTCTTGACTTCCCTCACAACAACTACCGACTTTAGGCTCTACAGATAGAAATAACCAATAAACCCTGAATTGGGAATTGTAAATTCCATTAGAGAGTGATTGTAGAAGTAGATCCAAGTGAAAAAAATTGTAATTTTATATTATATCTTATTATAACTTAGAGCTTAAGATGTTCCTTAGTGCTGAGAATTTTAAAGTTTTAATTTAGTTTGTGTTCTTAGTCGAATTACAGTATAAAGTGTATGCAGTAAAATGTTAGACTATCGCCATGAGAATTCAACCAATCCACCCACACCCAATGCATGTAGTGTTTCAGCATTTTCACCTTTTATTTCAGCTTCAAAATTAGCCTTATATCTCCTCCTAACTGACATTTAAAGCATCTGAAAAAATAAAAAAAAGTTTAAAGTTAACTTGATGAAACTCGCAGACATCCTGAACCAACAAATACAAAAGACTTAGACAGGCGCCCTGGGGAAAGGAAATGACAGAAGATTTAAAATGTCACACCATGTGCCTGTGAGGTTTAGAGAGAAGCTGTAATCTGTAAGCAAAAGAAAGTCAGACAAATCTTTAGATATTCCATAAGCATCACGGAGAGAGACACAAACGCTGGCACTAATGGGGGAAAGATAGGAACTGAAATAAAATCACTAGAGGCTGATGGACGCGGAGACATGTGGACAAAGGCAGGGGAAAAATGCATTTATTTCAAATAATTGTTATTAGTCAGATAAGCTGACAAATCCCCTCCCCCAACCCCTCCACTGACAAGTCATGGTATTTCTGGGAATTGCAGATTATGGGCTGACAAATACGGAGCTGGCAATATGAAAGCATGTTGGTTTGATTCAATGAAGGTGAGAGATGGAAACAATAGCGCTGATGGGCAAACTGACTCAGACACACGATCAAAATGTGTGATGGTCCTATATGTGAAATACGTCACACCATATTACTGTAACTGTTCATTTCCGTCCTTTATTCACAAAATCTTTCTTCAGTCTTGCGTGTGTGTGTGTGGTCTGGTAGCAAATAAACAAATTGGGTCGATAAGCATGTTTGTGTTCTGGTTGTTAGTGTAGAAAGAACTCCGTTGCTCATTCTGCTCATTTGTCCATCTTCATCATTGCCCTCTGTCGTCTTCGTGTCCCTCTCTTGAACCCTTTCTTTCTCCATACATGTCCTCTCCTCTTCTGCTTCATTTGCTCTCCTCTTCAGAGATTCCTCAGCTGCTTCACATCCTTTTTCATCACTATAGGTGATGAACACTGCTTTACTCCCAACATTATATATATTTGTACTCTCAGTTACCTTCTTCTCCCTCTTTTGTTCATTTGTCCCCATAATAATAGTAATAATAATAATAATAATAATAATAATAATAATAATAATAATAATAATAATAATAACAATTAAATAAAAAACATCCCACGTCTGAGTAACATTGCTTTTCCGTCCCTCCTCATTTGTTCTGAAGTCCCTTTGTGCATGTGTGTGTGTGTGTGCATACATTTGTTTTAAGTATTTTCAATTTAACTCGACACAAAGTCCCCAAGTCATCATAAGGACACTATAATTACCAGAAATTGACTTGTAAGTTTTTGTTGGTTTCTACAAAGCGCAGTGTCCTTCCTCGTGTGTGTTTGTGTGCGTGTGTATGTGTGTGAGAGGGAGAGCGGGTGAGAGATGAGTCTTTGTTCCCTGTTATACGAAGCCAATTTCCAGTAATCCCCCTTTCAATGGGAGAATTGGAGGAAACTGTATAGGAGCTTGATGGCCAAAGCCGAGACCCATTCACTTACAATAGACCTCTGTTTAGACCGCTCAGAGCAAGGGATTATGGATTGAACAAATGCTGTTGGCTTTTCATGATGACGGTTTGTAGATCAAACCCCTGGCTGGCTGGGTGAATCTTGGCTGTGCCCGTCCAGTGACTAAGATGCACTTAAAGGTACCCTGTGGGGGGGTGCGAACACTAATGTCACTGTTGAACAATATACCGATAAGCATGTCTCCATATATATGAAGCATACAGAAGAATCCTCAGCATGTTATGTCACAATTCATTTTTACGAACGCCCTCTTGGTTGGGGGGCAGGGTGACCTCCCCTCCCGTTGCTATGCCCTTATCACTGAGAGTGTAGCACACAGTGATTACCACCTAGTCATGAAACAATATCCTCAGCACTTCCTGTCTCCGACTTCTCAGACAGCTCTTAAGTAGAGGGAAATAAATGACCGTTTGCTCTCCAGAGCTCTTGACATGACAAAGAATTTCATCTGCAATATTTTTACCGGCAGTGAAACTCTGCAAGAAATTCAAATGGCATAGTGGAGATTTACACCCGGAGGTTTCTCTAAAGTGAAGACCACACAGTTTGAACTGAGGGGTCAAGCACTCTCATTCAAAACAACTTGAATTTTGAGTAGTAATCTGACAGGTTCAGTTATGCTGCCCGACTGCTATGGACTAGATTGCATCATCTCTGTACTACTACGAGAAATCCCTTTACAACTTTGAGTCGTCTTCCCCACCTTCCTTGCAGCAAACCTTTGAATTGTTTTATTTTTAAGTGGTTAATTTATCTAACTATAAAGTGAGGACTCTCTGTCTCTCTGTCCATAGGGTGTTCAGCATTTGCACATCAGCATTTGTCATCAGGAGCCAACAGAAAATATTCTATTGAAATATTAATGAGACACGTTTTTGGTATTAAAAACATTTAAATTAATTGTTATACTGAGCAAGTAACAAGAAAATAATCTTATGAATAATCTGTGAATTAGATGAACCGACTAATTGAAAAAAGAATTGTTGCATTAATTGATTAAAAAATAGGGCTAGGAAAAGCCCTACATCATGTTACACTAAAGCCATGTATAGACAGGGTTAGGGTTAACCCTCTTTCTCAACACTGCTGCTCATACCTAACAGGGTAGGGGATAATTTGAGCTTTCATATTAACGTTTTGATAACCCTATGCAGTCGAATGTGAAGGTGTTTGGATGAGGCGATCACAAGAAAGCTGCAAGCCAGCAGTACTGGAGGCCAAGTGATCGACACTCATCTCTAACTCTCAGTAGCAATGGACAGATGTTTAGTCATAATCAAGTCAATCAAGTTATTTTACATAGTGCTATATAGATTTTAATTTTCATAGTAGATAAAAAGTGAGAATTAATAAAGTAGAACATTGGGATGTATCAGGAAGTTCCACTTTCGTCTACTCTTGCTACAGTGCTTTTAAAATGCTTTTTTCTTGGATTGAGCAACTCAGCCGATTGAAGACAAACTAACTAACCGCATGATTGTCTGCTTAATTCACTAACTGATTCTTTGAGTGAGTGACTGACACCAACCCACCGATTTACTATTTAGCTGATTTGCCAGCTTAATGAGTAATGAACTGACTGACCAACTGGCTGAGGGTCTGATCATTTGTCGGAAAGTTTCTGGGGCTGACTGACTGTCCGGCAGAGTTACTGTTTGACTGAATAACTGGCTGGCCGATAAACTAACCATGCTCCATCATGCCCTCCATAACCTCTTGCTGTGTGGTCATCAGTGCATGAGTGAGCTCTGCCTTACACTTCATGTGTCATCCTATTCCCGTTATTTTCTCCCCCTTCATCTTTTTCTTTCCTGCCTCTGCTCAGCCCTTCTCCTTATCAGTTTCTTTTTTTTTTTCTTTTTCTCCCCTTGGAGTGTTTTTCCCTTCATGTCGTTAGATCTCTTCATATCTCAGTTTGCGAATGCTCTGTTAGCAAGAGCATTTTTCTTTGAAAGTAATTTTATTTATTTAGCCTTTTATTCTTTATTTAGACACAAAATCCGGTTCTCAACTCACCATTGTGACTTGGCATTTCAACAAATGTGGAAACGATGGGGAGTTGCTGGAAAGAGCATAATAAGGAAATGGTAATGAAAAACAGGAGAAAAAACAATTTAGACAAAAAAGCTTAAGTGGGAAAATGAACATAATGAGAAAGGAGAATGGGTGGAAAGAGAACTAGATAAAGATTTAGACCACAGTTCAGTGCTACTGATACAGTGTGCTGCCCACCCTATGACCTAAAATGTGTGTGTGTGTGTGTGTGTGTGTGTGTGTGTGTGTGTGTGTGTGTGTGTGTGTGTGTGTGTGTGTGTGTTTGAAAGAGAAAGGGGTCATGACTGAGTAACAAAAAATCAGATGAATAAAGCAGGATATCTGCTATTTGTGCATCTTACTCACACACACACATGCACATGCACAGACCCCGGGTATGATTCATTTCAAAGCCCTCTGCGCTCAGTGAGGTGGAAAATAAATGTTTTTAATGGTCCTAGGCTGTTTGGAGGGCTTCTGTATTGTGCATGTTTGTGTGTGTGAGTCAGGTAAAGTGGGGAGCCATAACACTGATGTGTGGGAGTCACTTGAAGGTCTAACATAAGGTATTTAAATAGCTCTGTGCATGAATTGCTCCTTAGAAGAGTTTTTAACTACTTTGTAGTTTAGAGGCATCATTTTGTCTTAATGCAGACAATAATGATTACTGTGAACTCTCAAACAGTGGCTGTATTTACCCCAACTAAAGAGTGTACTAGGTCCTTTATTTGAGGTGATCTTTTATTATTAGAGGCATGTCTCTTATTTTTAATTACCTGTGTTTTATGAGGTCAGATTTTCCCAAGAACTCGTCTTTTGTTTGCTGTGTTAATTTGCTGTTTGCTGGTGAACTTCAGCACCATTGCAACATATTCATAGCATATTCACTACTCTGTTTCTAAGATTAAAAAAAAATATATACTACTCACTCACTAATCAGTCCTAATTGGTGGTATTACAGCTTCTCATAAATAATGTATCAATGGCGCTAATCATACTCTACAGTATAACCATTGTTATTCTACCATAATAGGGTCATAAATGCAAACTCTAGTGCAGTTTTAGCATGAAATATAGAACATATGTAGTATAATACAAACTTGAAATGGCAAACTGAGATGGATGATGTTGTGTCTACTGGCAAATTTTCAATTTCTCTCTCTGTTGCTTATTTTTTTCATTACAATTTGCTTTGTTATTTTAAATGTTGTTGGTAGGATTGTCCATTTTACGACACCCCCCCCCATGACAGCTTTACTTCAAAACTTGCACTATGTAATAGCAAGCGCTCTCTCCTTCCAGCTGCCCTATTCGCCAATGTTTTTCAGAACCTTTATCATCTCTTAAACTTTTCACGCAAGTAGTACTTCTGTTTGATTTCAGCAACGTTGTTGTGTGTGTGTGTGAGTGTGAGAGTAAGGCAGTGCATCATTACTGCCAGTATGATCGGCTTCCTGGACTGACAGCTCTCCTTTTGGGGCCGACTGCACACGGGCAGAAACTTGGTAGATAAATTAAAGACAAAAAAGCGAAGGTGTACAAATAGCTTTTCTGGACGTGCACACCCATGTGTTTGTGTGTTGGACTCCTTTGTGCTGGGTTTCTTAGCGAATCTCCTCCCTCATTATACATGGCCCATTAGTGCAGTGTCTGAAGTGAACAAGCAGTACAGCAGAAACACATGCCCAACTACTGTCTGTCTGTCTGTCTGTCTCTCTCCCCGTCTCACTCTCCTCTTATCCTCCTCCATTTTTTTCTTTTTTGTTTGTCTTTGTAGATCTTGTCTCCAGGCAGATTACTAGAGAGATTTAGTTTACAGCTCTGTGTCTGCAGCCATGCTCATGACGTTGTGTGTGTGTGCATGTGTGTGAGAGAGAAAGATTTTGTGTCGGATTAGCAGTAGGAGTGAGGCGCATTGCTTAATTATTTAGCTACTGTCTGTAGCGAACTCCTTGGTAGAATGAGGGTTGGAGAGAGGGAGACAGAAAGTTACTGTACATTGAGTGGCCTGGGATGCTGCCACCATCATGCATTACCTTTTATAACTGGTGTATATTGATTGCAGATTGGGAAGAAATGTTGGAACGAGTGCAGTCACAAAACCCCCCCCAAAAAAACCCACTCATCTTTGCTGCACTTCAGCCCCTTCTGCCCAAACAAGACCTGCATGCATATGTCGGCTGGCAGCTGAGAGCGAGAAGTATGAAGCCTGATGTACCCTAGTTGAGAAAGTCGGCTGGCTCACTTGGCTTTACATTTTAATAATAGAAGAAGTAAACAATAAAATGGGCACAGCTATGTTAGTCACTTGCAAGCTCAGCATCAAGACTTTTTTTTAAATATTTAATGTAGCATTTTGTAATTCAAGAGACAAAACCCTGAAAAAGTTTATTTTAAAACTTGCACATCATGCACTCATAATATGCTTTAACATACTACCATTCATTTGCCAGGAGCTAATGTTGTCACTGTGACATTTTCTTATCTAGTATGTTCTCATATGTGTGTGCTCTGAACACCAGCGGCATGCCTTCATCATTTATACTGTTTCAAGCAGGGTGTTAACCTTTGTGCATTACCTGCTCACGATAAGGTTGTTGTTTTAAAGAAATAGGTTAAGAAAGGAGAATAAATCAGTGTTTCTGAGACGGTGGACTAGTCTTAAATGAAAAATGCATGACAAACCTTCAGCACACATACACACACACACACACACACACACACACACACACACACACACACACACACAGTTTTATGGTGTAAACTGAAATTTGCTTCCCATACAGATTTTTTCGCTGTGCAGTTTGATCAGCAGAGGCTGGAAAACAACAAGTGTTTCATCAGCAGTCTCAGTATTTCATCACTCATCAGTTCAGAGCTCAAGTTTGGCAAAGATGATGATGGCAAATAGTGTCCTGCTGAGAACTTACATTGACTCATTTTTACAGTTGATTTTACAGCACAGGCCTAACACAAACACAGTCATGCCTACACACAAACACACACACACACACACACTGAATCATTACTGTTCCCCTTCACAAAAGTTTGTTGATATAAGCATTTTAGCCTTTACAAATCCTTGCAAAGACACTATCTGATGTGTTTGTGTATGCGTGTATGCTGTGTGTTGTTTAGCGCTGTGTTCCAATGCAAACTCTGTTGTGACCTTTTAGCTGAGCCGGACTGGGTTTAATCAAGACTCAGACTCCTACAATTCACACACAAACACAACCACCAACTCTTTCTTTTCTGTGCATACACACGCACACCTAGACGGCCGAGTCAAGGCTCCTTTTCTATAAATAATGCTTGGGTTTGCTGTTTTCCAGAGGCTTTATTTGCATCCTACTAGTCAAAGCAGACCAGGAGTCAGCAACTGGCATCCAGCAACACCTTGCTGTGTATCAGTGTTTGTCTTTCAAAGCAGCCGGTATAGACTGTAATGCAGCACTCACTTTGATTCAGGCAGACGTTTGATGCTGAACCAGATATCATTTTAGTGAACAAGAGCAGTAAGGTCAAATTAGATAATCCCAGATGAGGAGACCAGCGACTCTCGCTGCAGACAGTAGACACCATTGCCATCCAAGGCTGAACTATTTTGCCAAGTTTCAACAGGATTTTAGGTAGGATCTGGGTGATCTGGACAACCAGCTGTAAATAATTCATTGTAATTATGAATTAATCTAATGTTACATCTAATAATTTATAATTCTTTCTCAACAATACAACATCGCCATAGCAACATATTTTGTATTGCCATCCTGCCATTCTGTCGGAGTGTTTGTTTTTGCTGTGCTGTTCAGAAAGTGTTGTCAGTCTATCTGCCTGAATCCATGTGAATGCAGAATGAGGCTCTTTGCTGGTCAGGAAATAGCTGGAATGTCTTAAGAGACTTTGCCAGTTTTTCAGGCAAGAAAAGTCAAAGATTTTGATGTATCCTGTGGGGAAATTGGCTGATGTCAGGGGATTTACAAATGGGTCGTTTCATAGGAGTGAACCACAATGTATGTGCACCTTCTCTATACTGTCACATAATTATAAATGCCTTTTTTCTGTATGACAGGAGCAGTGGATATAAGTGGCAGTATTCCATTACAAGCAAAAATATGTATTTACAACTTCAGTAAAATGACAGCAACATCTATTTAAAGTTTTCAAAGTAAAATTACTCATTATGCAAAATTTATTTGTAGTCTGCTGTTCCTTAGCCTTGTTGGACTCAACAGGAGTAATATTTCTGTTTGAATCTGAATATCATAATGGGATGCATTGTCCTCTCTGCCCTTTTCCTTGTCTGTGTGTTCAGAACCTGCTGTCAGAGAAGGTTGACCAGATGATGGAGTGGTCCTCTCGCCGTTCGGTCGTCCGGATGAACGGGGACAAGTTCCGTCGCTTTGTCAAGGCCCCACCCAGGAACTACTCTGTCATCGTCATGTTCACTGCCCTGCAGCCTCAAAGGCAGTGTTCTGTCTGCAGGTATGTACACACACGGACACACTCAAGACCACAGTGCCTAGTGCAGGCCACGATCTGGTATAGCTCCTATCTGAACAGCCATTCCTCTGTTTTTACCCTCGTTTGCCTGAGACTCTCATGTCCTCCTGCAAGTTTACTCAGTGCACTGAAGTTCTCCTCACAGTGCAGGAGTTTGTGAGCTCACACACCAGCGGGCACACACAAGCACAAATGTCCTAGAACTCATCTGATATTTCACGTACCCTGCGTCCACAGACACATATAGACTTGCCCACCTTGGGAAACACAGAAAACAGCATTATATAACAAGAACCTGTGGGTCACGTTGACATTTGGCTCAAAAGGACTCCAGCCAGTCGTACTACCAAAGGGGAATGAATATATTCCGCAGAACAAGGCCAAGAAGACCTACTTACCCACTTGCTTAAAGCACTTAATGCATGAGGATATTTTTCAAAGATCTCAACAGCAAGCTTTGAACTGGGTTTTTATTCACAAAATCATGCTTGTGTCATGTTTGCAGAAGAAAAAAGTGCAGTGTGGCAAGGTCAGGCAGACAGGTTAATGAAAGTTTCGAAGTTTGATTTTCATTTTTAGTACAGAACTGAAATGAATTTCCATCTGAATGTAATAATTCTAACTCCCTGACAGCCCCATTATTTCAGCACCATGGACAGTCCTGCAGAGGGATTGCTCCTTACTGCTGTCTTATGGTCCTGTAAACTACCAGTACTGCCTGTACAGATTTTCTAAGATCATCATGTAAATGTAAATACCAGATTAGTCCATTTCCTACACGGTTTTCTCTCTAATCTAAACTGTGACTGAAGTACACATTGGACTAAATACAAAGCTGTTATCATTCCGACGTATTCATGTTCATGACATTGTATTATACCCATATTTGCTGATAATAGCTACATTGCACTCTACCACTCATATAATGGGGAAAATAAACAGAAACTACTAATTAGATTGCCTACAGAATGCACCCAGAGGGAATCAACTTTATTATGTGGCTGATGTTTTTCTCAGGGTCATGTGAATTGCAGTGATTTTCTTTCTGGTTTTATTTTTCTTGCTTACTTCAATTGTTTGTCATTTCATTTTTGCTGTTGAATTTCCTTTCTGCAGTGGCTGCTCTGATGTTCAGGAATAAGCGATGTCTTGAATTCCCCCTTAAATCACTGTCTCAGCGAAAAGTACTATTATTTGGTAAAGCCAGGTTTGAGTTGTTTAATCCTGTATCAAAATGTGGACTCCGGGCGTGTGACTTGGTGTTTAGCTGTGGAAATTTACATGCCGTGTTGTCTACCTGACATTCATCACATTGGAATGGATCATGTACTTTCTGCTCTTGAGGAATTCATGATTGCTTGATGCACTATTTTGTGTGTGTAGTAGAAACCAGGTGGTTGACCCATCTCTGGTGTCATAGGGGACGTCCAGCTCGTTGATGAAATCAACACTGACCTTCTCCATCATGACCCTGCTACTGTAATCAGCCACTCACCTACTTCATCAGTCATTTGATTAGATAACTTATTTATCTCTCATGTCAGTGCCGCTCAGCATCTTCTCTCTCTCTGCCTCTCTCTCTATTTTCTTTTCTCATAAAATAACCTTCTCATTATTACAGTATTAACACTACACACAGACAAACATTCTTTTTATTCCTCTTTCTTTGCTATTCTCTTAAATTATTGGCATGACCATAATTACATACACATGAGTTCACATGTGGTTCACTTACTCGCACACACTCTTATATCTTCTTACCATGTGCTGTGGGCTGTACACACACATACACACACACAAAAACAACACAACAAGAAACTAGACTACTTATTTTTATTAAAATGCCAGATGTATTCATTAGTGTCGACCTGCTCTCATTTTCTTTTATTCCATTAATTCTATTCCTTTTCTTTTTTTTGTCTGTCTCCTTCTTCTCTTTGTGTTTATCTATTTATTTGCTTCTGTCTCTCCTTCTCTCTCTGTCTCTCTTCACGTCTCCCCAGGCATTCTCTTATTAACATTAGCAATAGCATCACATCATTAGAAATAGTGAGCGGGAGAGTTAGAGTACGAGATGGATGTTAGATGGTGACTTGAGTGTCTGCATTAAGAGGACAATCAGACAGTGAAAAAGATGGCTAATCACTGGGGTCCTCGCTCCCACATCACTCTCAAGCTCTGTCCCAGTTCCATGCTACATCCTAGTAATCCTAATGGGGCTTTTAACTAAGGATTGCTTTCGCACTAGAAAAGAGACAAAATGAAGTATCGTCGAAGATGACAGACTTCATACTATGCTCACTCAATTTTTTAAGCCTATCATCGCAGGCCAGTATTTTCACACAATGCACCGTGGTGTATAAATTGTCGAGGGACTCAGGGCTGCGAAAAATGCCTGACAGTGATGCAACAGTTCAGACACAGCTCGGGCTTAACCCCCAACCAAGTGCAGAAATTGAGTGTTATGCTGGATGAAACTGAAACTGGCTTCTCCTTTACAGGAAAGATAGATACTGTATATGCAGTATTTTTCTCCTTTGGTTACTTGGTTAAATTTAGCTGGTTTCTGTGTCAGTTCTTTATCATTGTTGCGTAGTAACTGCTTAGAAGAAAACTAGACTTAGCTTTGTGGGGTAGAAATCTGGTGAACACCTAAGGCTGTAGATTTCAAATCTTTTGGCTGTTCTCTTTTTTCATGTATTGAAAGCATGTAAAAATGGAGCAGTCTTTCCTTCTCCCTTTGCTTTTTTTTTGTTAAGGTTTAGGTTTTGCCGGTAAATATTCATGACCATGACCATTTGTGGGAAAAATGTTGTTGAGCTGTACAGTTTGCATTGATACTGGCAGATGTGCAGATTCTGCTTGTGCATCATGGCTGTTCGAGTTTTATTCACATGAAAATAACATACTCCATTGTAGGAGGAGGATTGTAGCAAAATACATACCATCATTCACACACACACAAGCAAACGATCATACATTTGCAAGCACACGGTTATGGACATAAACACACAGGCATGGACATACCATCTCTCAAACTTGAGTCCTTACTGGTTTGTCCAGACCTGGTTTGATTCCTGGGCCCTTTCCTACATGTCATCCCCTCTGTCTCTCTCCAGCCTTTCTTGTTTCTCTTCAGCTGTCACTATCAAATTAAGCAGAAATGCACAGGGTACAATAATGTCGACAATGTCTGTTAAGGAACAAACAAAAAGCCTTTTTCATTGTGGCTACATGATTAGTGACACGACTAATGAGTATCGCCCATACACTGGCTTTCCTCTGGGACAAACACATAGCAAGTGAATTTTTAACCCATGAGAGTTAATACTGTGCCACTGATTATAGTAATGAAAAATATTTTATACTATGTACAATAATGCATAAAGAAAACAAAAATTAAAAATCAAGGTAACAACTAAATAAAGACAAGAAAGACAGTAGTTTACAGTATACCCACAGCAAAACATACTGTAAATATATAATTTATGTCGGAGCAAAAATGCCATGTGAAAAGATTAGGTCACGGCCGTCTGACATGTTTTCACTACCAGACTTTGAAAAATACATAATTGAAAAAGTATTTGTAATTTTGAATAATTCAAATCCCCAGCTTGTTGTGCTGTTTAATTTATGTACTGGTAAGACAGATATGGAGACTGTTATTAGACTTAAGTGGTTGGCTGTCATACTTGCATAGATTCGATGGGACGTGGATTCACAGACTGAAAACTTTTTACATCGCACCATCCTTCAAGGCATTCCACACAAACCTGTTGATTAGTGACATTGTGTAAAGCTCATGTGCTTGTGGCAAAAATCTTCATGTATAACTAAAGTATTACAGTTTGGATAACATGTAGCTTCACTCCTATAAAACACCCTGGAATATGTGAGTTATTGTCTTATTATACAACATAATTGGTTGAACATCTGACATTCTCAGTTTTTCTCATTTTGTTTTCTTATTGCTTTTTGATCATTTGATGATGATTATATTTCCTAATAATAGGAAAGAAACTGCCTCTATGTCCAAAAAAAAAAAAAAAAAATCTTTCTTTGTTTCACAGTTGTCAGAGGCTAAATAAACAAAACAATAACTAAATAAATAACATGGACTCTCAGGACAGTAAAGCCCACATCTCAGTGATACCTTGACAACTTTGGTAAAGTGGTGTTCACAGACCGAGATGAGCACAGCTGTAATCCCTGATAGTCTTCTGGCCTGAGTTTCAACTTCATCTCTGCTGACTTTCTTAAACGGTAGACACTTCAAAGGGACCGTCCTAACATTAGCTGCAAAGATAACAATGTAACATCAACGCACATAACACATCCTGACAGACAATTTCCCACTAATTAAAGCCAACACAAGAGGCGGTTGACGTAAGACACAATGTCAAAGTGAAGTTGAGCAGTGGGAGAGAGACATATAGTTAAAGTCAGAGACAATGGAGAAAGAGAAGAGTAGAAAGTGCCTATTGGCATTTAAGTGTTTATCTTGTCACGTAGGAGGATAAGGTGACAGACTGGTCGGACTAAAATAACACCTTCATTAGGCTAAGTTTGAGTAAGATCAAAATAAGATGACAAATGAGGTTTGAAAAGAGAGAGAAAGTAAATTGTCGTGTCTTAACATCATTATTAGAGGATGAAGAGAGAGACACTGCCAAAGATCGAGTGTACAGTTTTCTTTTCTTACCCCCTTCATCTTCTCGCTCTCTCTCCTTTTTTGGACTCTTTTTCAGACTGATGCAGTCTCTTTCACTTTGTCACATTCACTTCCTTCCTCTCTTTTCATCCTCTCTCTGTCTTTACCTTCTGTTTTTGAGGTCACTAGTTGTGGTTTTTCTTGTGATATTGTCCTTTTTTTTTTTTTTTTTTTTTTTTTTTTTTTTTAACACGCATTTCTTCTTCATGAATAAATGCATTAATTTCATCCTCTGTGCAGTCCCTGTACCCACAGCTTGTCAGAATCAAAATAATACCTTCCGGAGGACAAAGAGCAGGTTAATAAATGAAAAAGTAAAAATTTGTTGAACATACTCAGAGGGAGAGGGAAAAAATAACAGTATAAACAACTTGAGTACACAGCATTTTCCTCTTGTGACTGCCACAGTACTTATTCCTTTCTGATGACAACATTTTCATCACCTGCCGCTTGTGTTTTGCGAGACATGATACAAAAAAGCATCAGTGATTGTGAATAAGCAATTAATACTATCTGAATTATGTGTTTTAAACCATTGTTTTCAATGACTGTTTGCACTTCGGCAACAGTCCTACAGAATATGAGACACATTTTCTCGCCTCTTCTTTTTAGGTGAGATGTTCAGTGTGGACTAATACCTGTTTATGGTTATTGTCTTGGTGGAAAAGCAGTCCTCTTCTACACAACTGTGGAAATATTGGCCTGAAATTATGTTTTAAATTATGAGTGACAGCTGATTTCCTTAGATATCTGCAACAACTTGGGTATTTGAGTGGGTGTATCTGAGACAAGTGTTTCCATGTAATACGTGTGAATTATTTTCCTTTGGTTCATTCCTTCTATCTGTGTCATTTACATGTTATAGGCAGGCGAATGAGGAGTACCAGGTCCTGGCAAACTCTTGGCGTTACTCATCTGCATTTTCTAACAAGCTCTTCTTCACGGTGGTGGACTACGACGAGGGAGCCGATGTTTTCCAACAGGTAACTAGTTATTTAGTGTGTTATCAATACCAAATGTATTCAACCAAACACCACTTTTTTTCTCTCTAGCACTCCAGCCCCTCATCATCACCCAAGCCTTGGCTTTAATGAAACACATGCAACTGCAGTAGCTGGAGGTTCACATCAGTTGGCTTCTGGTGTAGTGAATCAACTGGGGAGCTTTGTTGTTGTGGCATAAGGAAGATTTATATGACAAAGCTAAAAGACCTGCAAGAACTTAGTGGACACCAACAGCTAATTACTGTTGTTTGGTGTAGAATATTTTTTTTATCATACGACCAACCAGAATACTGAAGGTAATTTTGTCCACTAAATTATTAGATGAAAAATAAAGATACTAAATCTAGGTATGCCGGTTGCTCTGGCTCAAAAAATGAAAAAGAAAAAGCAAGGTGCCGCTGTAGGGCAAAGATTCTGGGGTAAAATCAATCACTTGCAAATGTGGCTTCTCATTTTGCTCTGTTCTATTCATCGCCCTCTTTTCCTTTGGCCTACAGTCTCTCACAACCTCTGCTCTTTCTATCCCTCTCCCTTCACCTGTTTGACCCTTCCTTTCTTTATATCATTTTCACCTTCAACCTTTCTGCTCTCTCCCACCATTTAATCTGTCCTTATTCCTTCCTTCATTCCAAACACCCACCAGCTGATTTCCACTAGAAAGGGGCCGCCTCAGAACTTTAGCAGTAGTTCAGCGAATAACCCTGCAGAAAACCAGCAATGGCAGAAGATAATAAAAGGACACACACGCACACAAGGGGCGGGTACAAACACATACATACATAGGCATATTTAGAAGCACAGATAAGTAAGCACACAAGCAAAAAGCTAATGACGTTCACACAAATGCATGCAAACAAGAGGCACATCACTCTCAAAGAGAAGCATTGATGAGTTATGCATTGGGACGAAAAGCCAGTATGTGGAATATCCACTCTAAAGTTTTACTTATAGAGTCCTGATGATGTACATGTAATGATTTGATATCATATTTAGCATATATACTGTAGGTTGGTAGGTAGTTTTGTGTTCATAGCCACCCATACTTATTTTTAGATTTGACACACAGCTCCAACTTGCCATCTAAATCAGGGCTGCGACTAATGACCAGGGGGGCTGTAAGAGGCAATGTGGTCGTCCACCAATCGTAAGGTTGGTGCTTCAATCCACAGCCCCTGCAGTCTATGTGTCGAAGTGTCCTTGGGCAAGATACTGAACCCCCAAATTGCTCTTGACGGCTGTTCCATCAGTATGTGAATGTACGTCGCTTTGGATAAAAGTATCTCCTAAATGAAACTGTAGAACTGTAGTAATTATTTTCAATTTAACTGCTGATTCTTTTCTAAATCATTGGTTTAATCTACAAAATGCTGAAAAATGCATCTCACAAGCTTCCAGAGCCCATGAAGTGTCCTGTTTTGTCCAATCAATAGTCAAACAAATATGGTACTTTGAATCGATTTAGAACAGCCTCGATAGCACCGTCTATCTTGTCTATAGTGGTGGCCATTGTTGTTGTTACTCCTCCTTGGCTCCAGCACACAGCTTGACAGCGGCATTAGTCCCACCCGTGGCACTGATTGGCTAATCGTTAGTTCCCCCACCACGATCACTGAATCAATTGTTTCTCAACCGAGAAACTGCTGTTTCATGTCATGATGCCAGACTCATCAGTCAACTCAGTGGAGTTGGCAGATTCAAAGGTCTGGAAAGGTCTAATTGCAATTTTGCTAGACATTGCTGCTAGCCATTGTTTCTTTTTTCTTTTTAATTTACTGTTATTTTTGCACTCTGGCTTTCTTGTGACTTTTCTTTATAGGCTACTATATATATCTTTCATACTTTTCCTCCAGGCTTTTCTCTTTTCACAACTCAATCCACATCTGTTCTTGCCATGAAAACAGCTATTTAGGTTTAAATGAAAGTAATTACATGTACATTCTTTTGCTGTTTTTTCTTTTATTATTTCCACGTGTATTGCATGAATGTATGTGTTTGTATTGTTGTTCAAGGGAGTTTATTCATCCATGTATACATGTTCTTACATTTGTATACATAAGAAGTAGGTGGCTACTCATATTACAGAGATACATACTTTGCACAACTCTCTGCTCATTTCCTCTCCATTTCTCTCCAAGTGTCTTGGGGAAGACAAGAGAGAGTAACCTGGTTGACCTTATTGTTGTTGATAATTGTAGAGAGTCCCGGGATTTGGTGTTAAATAGATGTGAAACTTGGTGGCAGGGATAATGGAAGGATGAGTTCTATCAGTTGTATTTATTTATCTGTGTGTGTGTGTGTGTGTGTGTGTGTGTGTGTGTGTGTGTGTGTGTTTAAGAGGACAGATGCAAAGCAGAGTTGGAGCCGTTCAGATGTTGCCTCCAAAAACACGCCTGCCATTACTTAGCAACCAAAACTGCTTGTCCCAATTATCATTGCCAGCAATTAGCAACTATTAACATAAAAGCAGCGTATCATCATGCTCACTAGTTATCCCAGGTTCTGAGCGGGTTTATATTCAGGCCTTGTTCCCGGCTTTCGTTTTAAAGTAGTAAGAACTTGACAGGTCGTACAACCCCAGGTGTCCCTGAACGAGTATAATCTGCCACTCTTCATTTTTAGTTTGGCTGACTTTTCAACCAGATGTTGTGATGTCCTTGGGCAGAAAGTGCGAAGCCTGAGTGAGTGCACTTGTCACACACAACAGTAAATGTGTATGCAAAAGATGCAACATGAGAACGGCCCCTAATGCATTTGTACAGAAAAATATATCTATGCAACGATAATTGGAAATGTTCTCTATTCATTTTGAAGCTGTGATGGCTGACACTTACTGTCTACACAAACACATATGCACAGAGAAGCATGTAATATGATTGAAGAGATGTTGTGGCTGGAAGGCGTGGACACAGTTGGGACAGTCTCTCTTCTTTCAAGTTCAAGTGAAGTTTTGAGCCAACAGCAGTTTAGAGGTGTGCTGCACCTGCAGAATGTCACTGATACAGAAACAGGGTCAGCGTTTGCAGCTTTGCTCTGTCAGTAAGAATATCTTCATTGAAACTGCTGGCGGATATTTAGTTGTTTGTGTCAACATTTATGTTACAATGCTGTTGTTTATTGGAGCGTGAGCTGGCTGCTGAACATTGTAACAAGCTATGAAAATTTAAAGATCACTGTTACACAGGCAGAAAGAGAATTGCATTATTTCAAGCAAAAAGTAATAAAGATATGATGTACTTCCTAGACTGAACTTATTTAATGCGTTGATTGAAATGTTAACAAAACACCTGAATAGAATAGAAATTGTTACATGCAAGCACAATGTACATAGATAAATTGAGCCACAGCAAGCAGCTGAATGTGAACCTGTGATATTGCCCCAACTTCAAGGTGCTGTTTAAGATCTAATGATTGATGATGTATTTTTGTTTTTTGCATGATATGTTATTTAATATGCTGACAAAGGCAGAGTTGACATTAATTTGCGCCCTCCCCTTCCTCTTTCTTTCTAGTTGAACATGAACAGCGCTCCAACCTTCATGCATTTCCCAGCTAAGGGAAAGCCAAAGAGGGCTGATACGTTTGACCTGCAAAGGATTGGCTTTGCTTCGGAGCAGCTGGCCAAGTGGATTGCAGACCGCACAGATGTTCAGGTACTACACACACAGATATTCATATTCATGCATGCACATTTGCAAAAATTGTACAGTTGCTACACACTACCCCACTTTACTTCATGTACAGTATACATGGTGATTTGAGCTTGTAGATCATCAAAATAGTCCTTAGCCTTGAAGGGGAACTCCACCAATTTTACACAGCAAAGTCTGTTTACCAGTTTAAAAAAATCTCTGCTTGGGGCTATCAGCTCGAGCCACTGCTAGCATAACATGTCTGAATCTCTGGCTGAACTGTTGGCCGTCGAAATGCATTGTGGGTGAAGTAGGTGTCAGATTTTGACAAAGAAGAAGAATATGAGAATGCTGATTTTGGGCCAACAGGTTAGGTATGAAGGCAACCTTAGTCTTTGTTAAGGAAAATGCTGTGTCAGCTATGTCACAGCCTTAAAAACTTCCATGACCTGGGTCTTACATATGCAGCTGGGTCTAAGATGCCCTCGATTGGAGGCACTTAAGTCCTTGGCACCGGAGAAATCAAACCTTCATATGTCGGACCACAATTTCTTCTTTCCTGAACAACCTGTCAGCCAAGTACTGGCAGACATAGTCCAAGCATCCTGCTGACATACTGCTGATGGATTCAAAAGTCTGCCTTTCAGAGAAGGTGAAAGGGAGCACTTACACTATGTGCTAGCTTTCAGGCACTTCAGTGTAACCTTATGGCACGAATACAGAAAGAAATAGAAGAGGAAAAATGAAATGACAGATATAAGCTCAAATAATGTTGAGATGAATATATTTATGTGGTGGAGGAACTGAAGGTCGGTTAGAGAAGTCAGTGTTTAGATTTGGTGATTACAGTGTATGGGATATATGTGGAGGAGCTTCACCATTCAGCCATTAGCTCTTACTTTCTCTTCTGTTCTGAATAATACCCAGCTCTACAAAGATCAAACTCTGATTGACTTAATGTATTATATGAGACAACATTGAGGGTACAGTACAATACATGCACTGTCACACACATTTTCAGAGCTCACTGCAAAGTTTTCTTCACTTACAATTAAAATATAAAAATGACTAAAAGAAGACAGAGCTGTTATTAATTATTTATAAAGCAAACCTAGTTTTGTGTGGTCCAAAAGAATTTTAAATTTAGACTATAATAAAAGAAAAGAAAAACACCCTGGCTACTTTGTGAAGCCTCCACATGTATTTGTATACTTGGAAAAGATGCATCATGTGTCTCATGTTTTTTTTCCTCACACACACACAAATTAGCTTGCAGATTATTTTGCAGGCTCATACAGTATGTGGCAGAGCTTTTGACTGAATCTCTTTTTCTTTCTCTCTTTTTTTCCCTGAATTAAACATTCTTAAGTTAATCCAGTAACACTTTAGCAGCAGCAGATGGTCCACACATTTTCACCGGTGACATAATCAGTGTTGGTGACACCTAAGTGTTCTGTCTTTTGGAACATTTTACCCTTGCAGCTGTTAATAGCAAAGCACAGCATGTTGTCACTTTGGCTTTATGGCTGCACACACACTAACACCGTTGCACACACACAGAGAGACAGAAAGAGAGTATGAGTGAGCAACAAACTGAAGTAACAGTAGAAAGGTTTTCATATGACGACCTAGACTATGGTTATTAAACTTAATAAAATCCTGCAGAGCCAATCCTGGGAGGAACATTTCTGAGTTTTACTTTATATTGTTTTTGATGTCAGCATAAATGCTGTTCTCCCTCATTTTTATTTAGTTTTGAGAATCTTTTCATTGTGCTGCAGCGTACCACTGATCAAAGACGTTCCAGTGGGAGAATAGTTTCAGGCTTTGATGAATCCGCTTTTTGAAAAAAACTGATACAACTTATGATAAAAAGCATGCATTCTGTGGACACATCCAGGGTTCAGTTTCAGGATAACTACATGACCAGAGAAACCTTTTTTTCATCATTGTTCCTTTTTTATTTTTTTTTAACTCGTGGGATTTCACTTCTTGACACTATGCTCAATACCTAAAAAGCAGTTTAGTCCAAATTTGAAATTAAATTGTGGAACGAAATTTAATTTACGTGTTCACATCTTCCAACACATTCATGCATTTATTTCTTGTACTTTTATACTCTTGCAAGTTATTTCTGAGATGATTTCACAGGTTCAACCCTTTGTTGAAACTCTAACCCTTGTAAATTGGAATTTTGTAAACGGCTTAGAAATTTGTCTTTTTAAAACTACTTATGTGCTTTTATACGTGCTTCTCCAACAGTCAGGAGTAGTTAGACCAGTTGATTGAAATATACAAAACTGAACATTTGAAATAATATTTAAAAATACTAACATGCATGTAAATATTTGTAGTTTGTTTTTTTAAGTTTCGTCTCATCTCTTTAGTCCAGTTATTGTATTTGCTGTTTCTGATATGATGTTTATCTTCAAGAGCTCAATCAATAGATTATATGTGTTAATCAATAATCAATATATTTGTACATTAATACGATATTATAGTGATATATATATAGAATAACTGAAAAAGTAAAAGCTATATCCTCTTCATCCCTCTCTCTTTCTCTTCACCCCTCCAGATCCGTGTCTTCCGTCCTCCTAACTATTCAGGGACTATTGCTTTGGCTCTGCTAGTGTCTCTGGTTGGAGGTCTGCTGTATCTGAGGAGGAACAACTTGGAATTCATATACAACAAGACTGGATGGGCCATGGCTGCGCTGGTATAACACACACCACACACACACACACACACACACACACACACACACACACACACACACACACACACACATATACAGGCGGGCACATGTGCTCACATAATAATCACACACACAGCTGCACATTGGGTTTTAGGTGGGAACATTTTAATCCACTGTGAGAAGTTAAATACATGCTCTGCCAAAAATATCCACCCTCACAAGCCGGGTACATAAGTCAAGTGAAGCTGCACAGGAAACAAGTTAAGTGGAGTCATCTCACTTCATTAGTATAATTTTCTGCCTGTTGTGACACAACTTAAATTTTTATGTCTCACAGTCATATGTTGAGTTGGATAAATTTCACACTGTCTCGGTCAAAAATAATGATAATAATACTCAATTTTCCACACTAATAATGTTTCATCCACATTCTCTCCTCTCTCTGTCTCTCTCTCTGTCTCTCTCTCTCTCTCTCTCTCTCTCTCTCTCTCTCTCTCCCTCTCCCTCTCTCTGTGTTTGATAGTGTGTAGTTTTTGCGATGACATCCGGTCAGATGTGGAATCACATCAGAGGTCCTCCCTACGCCCACAAAAACCCCCAGAATGGACAAGTGGTATGAATCACATTATTTTTTTCCCCCTTGTCTCTGTATATCTGTGCATTCATCCATCTATCCATTTTTATTTCATTTGTTCTTTCAGTCCCTCCACTTTTGTTCTTTGTCCAACCTTCCATATCTTTATTGCCCTCCTTTTATCCTTCTCCTTTCTTTCCTTCTTCCTTGCTGTCCTCCCTCCTTATATTCTTCCTTTCCATGATTCTTTTTGTCTTCGCAATGGGGTTGTGTTTTCAGCAAAAACAATATTTTAAGAGTAAGATATATCAGCTTGGTACTCGTGTGTGGTGAGTGAGGTTGTGTTAGATCAAGGGTAGGCACATCTGTAAGGCTGTTTGCCCTGAGTAAGATGCACTAGCCTGTGCCATTACCACCTGCTAACAGGTCAGCACTGACACAGTGTGTGTGTGTGTTACTGGACAGCTGGGAGCAGTCATTATGTGTTAATATCAGTGGTCTTTTATTTATCTATTTATCTACCTCACCTCCTCTGTTTTCTGCGGTTTCTCTGTGCTTTTTGGGCAGCTGCCACTTATTACCAATATGTGTGCAAACACAGACACATGCGGCATTTGCAGATATAGTTTTGCTGGTCATCATTTAAGTTTGTTCATCCAAGTGTGAAATTAAAATAAAAATATGACAAAAACTGAGAAAATGAGAGAGGATAGAGAGAAGAGGATGGGAATAGTGAGAGAGAGGGAGATAGAGAGGAGAGACTGAGAGAGCGAGAAGAATAGGAAGGAAATTTACCTTAAAAGCATGTGACTAGGTTTCTGCAATGTTATGTTGTGTGATACTTACCATGTGTGCATTGGGACACACACATATACAAACCTTTCCCCAGTGTTTGATGCATGGGCTCACAGACCTAAATGATTCAAAGCAGTATTTGTTGTTGTAGGAGAAGTCACTTCAGCTCATGCAGAGACTGAAAACTGATTGGTATTCTCTGTGGTCAGCACTCCTAAAGAATACATACAAACGCACAACAGAGGGAAGCACACACACTCTCATCAAGTCAAAAGAAAGGGAAAATAAAAAGACAAAAACCCCATCACAATCTCCTTCTTGCCCCTTCCCATCTCCTATTCCTCACGGTATGGCCCCTCTCTCTTGTTCTGTGTAAAAGGCACTCTGTTTGTTAGGCTCTGTTGCCTCTCTGTCACTTTTCAGTCTGTTTGACAACAAATAGGTTTAACCCTCGTCCTGTGTGGCTCCCAGCCTTCACCCCTTCACTCTACACTCTTTCACTCTTTTTTCCATATCTCTCCACCCCCCTCTCTCTGCCACCTACTTGCATCCGAGCCACTGTTATTCGTCATCGGCAGACGGAGATGACGCCGTTGTGTCAGATAAAAATGAACACTTTTTAAATCCAAATTAATTTTAAAAATGCATGAAACATGAGGAGAGGCTTCGCTTTTTTTTAAGTCTCTGAGTATTGTCACATCATACAATTAGACATGACAAGAAATCCATTCACACATTTCACAATATATCTGAGAATAGCCTCCTTATATCACAGATGTCATGACCTGTAATTATCAATGTAACAACTTCCACCTTAGTCTACAGTGAGTTACCGGTCATTTCAGGAACATTGTCTTGTGCATGCAGCCTCAGCTTTTTGCTTTCTCGTGATTTCATTCATTGATGATTCTTTTTTCCCTGCATTCTGTTCTTTTCAGTCTCAGCTCTCTTTCCTCATCCCTGCATCCCTTCCTGTATTCATAATGACCCTTCTTCCATTTGCCACTTCCACCATCTTTTACTTCTACCCTTACTCTTTCTTTCTTCTTTCTGCCCCTTAGGTCATTTCTCTCTATTTTTACCCCTCCAACTGCTTCCCTTTCTTCTCCACATCCCCCCCTTCTTCCTCTCTTTTTCACATCTCTGTCTGTTGTCATACCATGTTATAGTCTTTGTAAGAAAGAAGTGCAGTCAGCTAGTTTGAAACATTCCTACCTGCCTGCTGCTTCTGTCCCCTCTTCTTCTCTTCTTCTTGGCTTTGTATGAGGGCAGCATTAAGGCTTTGACACAGTGAAGTGTTGAAACAGCATTTTAGATAAAGCCAGAAATTAATTCCCTAACTACTGGGAGCAATTGCCATAGGCATCTGATTCAAATGCAAAGGTGAGCAGGTCATAAAAGATTTATTACTGAGCACGCAGAAAACAAATTATACCAGTTAGGGACAGAAAAGCTGAAGAGCTGTCTGGAGTTTCATTGTATGTCCTGTTTAAGTTGGAAAACTACTACCCAGAGAGTTAAGGTTGCATAGTTTGGGATTTTAGCAAACTTTAACAAGTGAAAAAAGTCAAGTGAAGGCATCCAAAGTATCCTTAAGTATTGTCACATTAATTCAGACAATGCTGCTTTTCTCTGTATAAAAGCTCTTCTTAAAAGCAGTGTTCTTGATGAAAGAGGATTTGTTATCTCAGTGACAAGCTGCAAACTTTTATCCACCTTGAAACTACCTTCCGTAAATCCCATGAGTGATTGTTTCCATGCTGACTACCCATTGTCAAAATAACAAAAAACGACCAACGTCACTACCAAGTAGGTGCCTCAATATTATACAACCATTTTAAATTGTTAAAGTATTACCTCCCTTTCATGTAAGTGCCTTCCATTCACCATCTGAATCATAATATAGGGCACTTAAACAACTGAATGCCTGGTATGATGCTTCAGCTTTGTGTAACACTGTAGTGTAAGCTTTCTGAATGATAGGCACAATCTTACTCTTTTTAATCTTGAAAGACAAGACAGTCTTTACAGTGATGGAGAACTTCCACCTGAACAACCTTTCATCAGATCATCAATTGAAGTGCCACTTGTTGATATTGAGGACGAATTCCATTTACGTGTCTAGACTTTGATTGGTTTTTTTCGCCTGATGAGATGAGAAGATATGACATTAGAATATGAATCCAGTGCTGAACTTTTTTTTTTAAATTAAATTAAACCAAGAGTGATGCATCATTTCTTATTTCAAATGTGTGCTTATATTATCATCAAATCATGACATACCCTCTCATATACTGTTATTAATGAACTCTACTGTGAAAGATATTATGTGAATTACTCTCAGTGTCCACTTTATTAGGTACACTCATGAAGTTTACTTTTATGATGCATTTTGTTAAAACTGTCATAGAGGTCTTTTAGCATTGCAGTAGTTAGGACTGCAGTACATTCAAATGTATATTCATACTCTGCCTCTCTCATGTATGGAAGGCTGAAAATATGTTTTCATTTTCCTCTGTTGTATGGGAGTGCGTTAGATTGTACAGGTGTACCTCATAAAGGGACACACGCTGTATGTGAACCTATTACGTGAAACTATTGAGAGCTGGCTCCATTATGCTATAACTTCCTTTTAAGCCCCCTACAGTCCTAGCCTCCTAGGCCTCATAGCCTCACCTTAATCACTCCTCTTCCTTTTTCCATTTCCTCTACAGCAGTAGCCTCATTGACCTACATGCTTTAAACCAACCACATTTTCTTGAACTTCCAAGCCAGATTGCTATTTTGCAGCCACTCAACCAAAATAGCAGCGGGGATAGCTACATTAGATCCTGTGTAAATGCTCCTCATCTCTGTCTTATTTCCTCCCTCCCGTCACACCTTTTCCACCTTCATCCGCACCCCTGTGCTCTCGTTAAATCCCTCTTTTCCTCTCTCCATCCTCCGACAGCAAATGGCTTGAACCGGGCAGACAATATTGAAAAGATACCTGTCTTATCTTTCCTGTTCTGCTTTCCTCCTCTTTCCATGTTACTTCCTCTCACCTCCCTCTCTAATCTCCCACTCTCCTCTCTCCCTCTCTCCCCAGACAGTGTAATTCCTTTAAAATGTTGAGCGAGCGAGGCCAGGTAGACTATATTGAAAGGATTTGTCAACTGACGAATGGCACGACCAAGCAGATGAAATTGTAGTGAGCGTCTCACTGTGGAGCCAAGAAAATACTGCTAGCTCATTTTTGCTCTGACACACACGCACGCACACACACAAACACGCACACAATGGAAGAGTGAAACACAGTCTAAATATCATATTGCTTTTTTAAATAAGCTTCAATAATGTTAAAAGTGCTGGTGAAGGCATTATTCTGTTGTTGTTCAATTATGAAAAACAGTGTAAATTTGATGACTAAACATATACAGCGTCTGTTTTTTTTAACTCAAGTACCCTGACTTTATGGTGCACCTTCACCTCAGCTACAGGTTTAGAGGAGCTGTTTAGCATAGCTGCCACAGCAAAAAAAAATAAAATAAAATCTGCCCTTTGAATAATACAAAAGTGACTTAAAAGCAGGTGCTAATGAAAAGCGTCCAGTAGGAAATGAGAGGCTGCATGTCTGTACAGCCATTTACTCAGAATAAACATGGCTGTTTGGCTGCCTGGAGGCTTTTTGCTTGTAAATCTGCTGTTTTCTTATTCTGTTGACAAGGAATCTCTGTGTCCTCTTGTGCGTACAGAACAGCAAATAACCCACTATCAACCTGTGGAGGTAAGGGGGTGAAAACAAATGCTCTTTGCAACTAAAGCAGTGACAGGCGCTGATTCTGACGACAGACGGGACGTTTATCCGAAACACGATGAGTCATTATTAATACATTGAATTAAAGGCAGGGTTAGGGAAAGAAAGTATAAGCTCTATGGTTATAACAAGTTGCGACAAGTTATAATATTAACAAACTGTAACCTGTCATCTTTGAAGCAAGGGAATCTCAAGGAAAGTGGTGGGTACCTTTATGAAGCCTTTCTGCCATTGTTTCCCTCTTGCCTTTTACTATGACCAACCACTTTCTTATTTCCACACTGCTGGCTGATGACATTTCCATATTTCCAGCTGATTTCACATGATTGGTTGATGGCTTTTGGCAGCTGTTGGCAGGAGGCCTCTCAACATTACTGCTAACCTTTCATGTTTTAAAGAAACACCGCTGTCACTTTTATTGGCTCTTTGCAAATAGTTGACTTTTGGCTTGCAGAGGACATCAGTGTGTGAGTGCGGCTTTGGTTTTTGCTGTACCTGTGCATCACTTTGTATGTGTATGTGTGTGTGTGTGTGTGTGTGTGTGTGTGTGTGTGTGCTTTGATTGAGCGAGGGAATGCTTGTGTGTTTATCTGTGTGTTTTGAGCCGATATGGAGAGAATTGAACAGGGTAGTGAAGCAGTGAAATAAATGGTCCTTTAGGCTGGATATTTGTTCAGACCAGCAGTCCATTGACCATCCCTCTCTCTCCTGACTCAGATGCTCAGCCCCACCAGACACTCACAGCTACACACAAAGCGATTGCAACACTTGTGTTTTAGCAGGAGACTGTAATTAAAAAACGTATTTTAAACACAGAGATCCTGGAGGTTAGTGAGAAAGAAAGGGAGAGGAGATTGGTGTTTGAAGGAAATGAGTGATACATTGCAGACCATATATACAGTACATATACAATAGTGTCAGAATATATCATTCATATAGTTAAATCACTTTAATGAATGTGCATTTAAGATTCCATCAATTTAAGGCTTGGTCGCATCAGAAATCTCATTGTGAAATATTAAGTTCTGCAGAGTCAGGACTTACCGCAGGGCTAGTTGATATAATATTGTCACTTTCGAGCTAATGGCTAACATGCTAGCCATCCAGGCAAGTACTTGTCAGTCACAATTGCTCTTCAAGCCTCTATCTGTGTTCTGTGTACTGAACCTTTCACTCCCCCTGACATTTTGTTCTCAGGATTGTGCAACATTGCATTCAATAAAGAGTTACTGAAGAGAGAGAAAAGCTCTCTAGGATAGCTGACAGTCCATCAGCAAGCTTGTTAGTTCGGTTGCTAATGGGACAACAAGTTCACACACTTTATTTTAAAGGATGTATTTGTAACACGACTCCCACGTCACAGCTGTCTGCAAACCGTTTCTCTTTTTTAAGCAGTTTCAATCAGAGCAGATTTAATCAAAGTGAATGGTGTGAACAGCTGGCCCCTCTCAGACAATCTGAGAGATCTGGCTGGTTCATAATGGACCAGCAGATCACAAATGTATAAATAGAAATGTAAAACAACAGGAGTATTTTAAAATCAATTCTGTACCTCCGTAGATATTTTAACAGTCGTTGGGCTTACATGGTACAGTTTTATTTTGTAATTGTCTTACTGTGGATGTTAAAATATAGATGATGAGTACACCAAGATTTGGAGTTGGTTTTGTGGTCTTTAACAAAGACACATCCAATTACTGATTTGCTAAATAGACATACTCAGTGGTTAGTCATCTGGTGATATTGTTGCATATGTAAATCTGTTTGTCATCTGCATAATTATAATGAGATTTACTTTGCCCTTGAAAGCAACTCTACTAAATGTGACAATTTTGCTAGAGTTACAGATTTCACTTCAAAATTAACAACACAGAACCTTGCACAGAAGGTTTGTTGGAGCAGTCGGCGGTTAGCTGCCTTGCTCAAGGGCATCTCAACAGTGGAAATAAGATTTTTTTTAATCATTATTTATTTATTTTCCACAGTCTGTGAATGGTGCCATGCAGTAAGTATTTTCTTAAACTCTTTTTTCCATCTCATTGTCACTAGATTAAAGCCTCCCTGTGTGTCTGAAAAACAAAACAAATAAAACTTTTGTCTGTTGAGGAAACGAGAAGTCACCTCATTTTCCTGATTGACATGTTTTAAAAAAATAAAAATAAAAACAAAACAGGTTTTAAATGGCTTTAATTGGCTCTTGGGTAATTAAACTGAACTCTCCATGGAATGTGTAAACATTGAATTGCATAAACAGTGAGTCAATAATGAGATTTGAAAGCATCACCTGAATCCCTAAAATAGACTGCCATATTTGTTCAAATGAAGGGTCCAGTGAACCTGCCCATACTCCCTCTTCTGATTGGGATAAATCACCACCTCGTATATTCAGATAGTTAGATGTTAAATCATTGATGTGTTGCAGCACGTTTCTCTTTCAACTGACAAATATTTAAATTCTAATCTTTTAGCTGTCCATCAAAAATTATTGCTTTTTGTCCCATGTGTAATTATCTACTAGTTAATTTTTGTCAACATTTTCATTTGACTCATGACTGAGCTCTGTAGTGCATCAGTACTAGTTGTTTATAGTTTACACGTCTGACTGAGTCCAGCACTGTCATTTTCCAACAAGCATCCTCTCCCTTGGTTCTCTCTTTTACGCTTTTGCTCCCATGTTATGTTGTATGTATTTAGCTGACCCAGATTACCTTGGAAGGTTCACTTCCTAGAGCGCCCATCATTATACCATTCGTCACGGCACACATTGTCAAACCCATCCTTTGTCTATACTATAAATGAAGCCCATATTTCCACTTCATCTCTCCTCCTCTCTGTTACTTACTCTCTCTCCTCTCTGTTCTTTCTGCTTTGTTGACTTTTCATTTATCCCTCTTCCTGTCTGAGTGCCTCCTGACCTTTACCGAACAAAACACACACAAACACACATTCACACACGCAAGACACAAATACATGATACAGGGTGGAAAAGGATGAATATAGCTATTTGTAAAGGTTATCTGGCCCACAGCTATTAACAGCTAACACTACAATGGTTTGGTTGGAGAGCGAGAATAGTCAAGTCAGGAGAAGGAGGGACAAATTGTGCTGCTCAAAGTATGTTTGCTCATATACTTTGTGTTATCCATGTTGACATGCCACTGATTCCAACTATTACACTTTTATCTGTACTTACATTCCTGACGTGTGTGTTTCCTGTGACATGTAGCACACTAAGAAATCACTGATAGCCACTTGTCTAAACCTCATTTTAATACAATATTAAACACATGGGATGCCTATGGTCTTCCTGTGTGTGCGTGTATGTAAATGCTTATTATACTCCCATGCTGATGCAGACACCTAATTTGCTTCAAAGTCTGACAAATGGGCTGTTTTATGCAGTTCTTATATAAACAAGGCTTTTTAATGTCAATGTATTCAAATGAGTGCATGAACACAGACACTCACAGTGCTGTTAACATCTTCGCTCTATTAGTGAGAATGTAAACATGTATATTCTTAAGATCTTGATCCTAAGAGCATGCTAATGGAAAAAAAATTCTATAGCAGATTATCCTCAGGGGAGATGTTTGGTAAAGGTCTAGACATATTTAGAGTTTTAATGTTGATATTTAGATTTTTAATTGAGCTAACCTTTTACCATCTATTTTCTTGAGACCCTCTGGAGGAATACTCTCATCAATGAGTTTATATTTTGCATAGACTTCTTCTTTGTGTTAAAGTCATTCACTGCATTCTAAGTGAGTATTATACCCAAGGATGTAGTAAATACAAAAGTGGATAGAATACTAATTGTTTTTACAGTCGCCTTAGACAACCTACAATGAAACATCACCACTTCTCAGAAAAGTGTTTGTACTGCAAACATCACAGCATAGGATTAATGTTATCCTTAACAGCTGGAAACATTTCTCAACATAATGTTTGGTAAAACTGACTTTGACCATTACATCCTCCACTATAGAGGACAGTTTTCTATTATATACCTTGATATTTTGACCTCATTTGCAGACATAGGCCTCATAAAAAAACTAATCCATCAGAGCAGTGGCAGATTAAAGTTGTACCAGACATCCCCACAGTGTGAACCTGCCTAAATATATGAAAGTGAGCCATGGTGCCGCTGTTTAAAAGGATAAAAAGCATGCTGTGCAGTAAAATTACATAGGTATTACAAAATTACATTTCTATTTTTTTTCTCAGTTGAAAAGACCAAAATAATGAACACTTCCTATGAGCAAGTGTGTGTGTGTGTGTGTGTGTGTGTGTGTGTGTGTGTGTGTGTGTAAAAGCACAGCTGAAAATAGGCCCCAATGCAAACAATATTTACTCTTGTTTAGGAACTATGTGCTGAGAACTACTGTTTTTGGAAATTGCTTTTTTTAAACTTTAAAATCATATATTAGTTAGGATGTATGTCTTCATTAGGACCCAGTGGACTTTGGACTAAATTGAGAGAATGGGAAACATCTTGTAGGCTTTAATCTTTTCATGTAATTTTTTAATTAATAACGATACATCTACAGCCTTATCCATAAACAATAATAGTAACAGTGATTTGGTTGACAACATTTAACCTTTTCCTGGTAGAAGGGTTTCATCTGTACAGACTGGTTCGAGCTCCAAGGTTTGTCCAACTTTTTTGCTTTCAGTCCCAGCTTGTTTGGTGCTGTATTATGACACACAGTCAGTCATGCAAGAGGGTCTGATTATCCACTGTAAAAAGTGGTCTACAGCTGTAGAGTTCAAATCAGGAATTTGTCGACCTTTCATAGCTGTGCATTATTGCATATTTCCTTGGTTTGTAGCACTGTTTACATAGCATGTCTTCAAAAAAAGTCGGTGAAAGATCAGTAGAAATCCCACTGTCTCAAACGACAGGTACAACTGTTCTTGAAAAAGTGCTTTTAGGACATGCATTCCCATAGTTTTTCAGAATAAATGTCGTTCTGTGAATCTTTAGATGGCTCTAATGGCTTTGGATGGCTGTAATCAGGTGCTTGCCGGTGCCCTTGTCAGGTGGTCAGACATTGTGGCACAGTTTGGATGCTAGTGAAAGTTGGTTCGATTCAAGCATTTACAGGATCGATTCCACCACTTACAGCTAGGGGTAAGATGAATGTTTGACTCTGTGAAATACTTTAGCCTAACACAGCGAATGGCCACATCAGTGAAGCTTCTCTGTTGATCCCACAGTTAAACCTTTTGTTGAAGTGAAGTATGTGGTTGTAATTTTGTGACGCATTAGCAGCTGTCTTCATCTGTATGGTGTATAGGTGTCTTAACAGATGCATTTGTCTCAGTCACTTGTCATTTACATAAATGTAAAACAGTTCCTTTTTTTGAATAATGTCTGGCTATGCTCAGGACCAAACCACATTTAATCCCAAGTGCATAAATTAGTCTCCGTAGGTAACCTGTGCATTTGATTTAGTGGCAAAGCGAGAAGAAGTTATAGCATGTGACCACTGAGTTAGCTCTTCCATTCATCTCCGTGTTTGCTCAACGAGCTGTGGCTGCTTTTACTTCCCGACCACCTCGACGTCTTATGTCTCTCTAATGAACACACGCACTTTCTTTCACACAGACAAATTCTCCCTAAACAGTCTCATTCGCAAACACACATTTACTTACTGGTTGTCAGCATACACATGCAAAGCTACATGCATTGAAACACACACACTCTCAGCTCTGCACACTAATGAATGGAAGTCCTGCATTCTAATCCATCAGATTAATTGGAAGTGCCTGGCCATGGATTGAGGAATTTTTCATCCCCCAAGCACTGCGCTTGCTCATAGCCTCTTTCTGCAGTTTCTCTTTATGTAGAGGAGCTAACATGCAGAGAGCCGTGTCTTGAAAAATAGCATGAAGTAATCTTTATTTAGTTTTAGTAATGAACGAAAAATTATGCCCTCGGATACTGATGCAGTTGTCACTAATTATTCTGTTTTTTTCCAAGCTTTTTGGGGCTTATTAGGTGATGAGTTTTGTAATTTGTTTTTTCCTTTCCCCAATTTCCTTTAACCTGCCTCATCTACTTGTAGTGTACTTGATTTAGCAATCATTTCCTGAGTGACTGTTCAATAGTCTCCTGAAAAGGGGGTGAGCTTGTCTCATTCAATTAAAGTTTGCATATGGGCTAGTTAGTTAGCCTTTTGTAAGGTGGAACAGCTGTGCCACTTTCTCAAAGTGGCCCTTTTCCTGTGCAGTTGAACATAGACGCCCTTGCTCTTTGAATCTGGGATTTAATCAGGGACAAATTCACCTGATCCCAGTGCAACTCAGGATTTTAAAGACATTTAAACATCTTCTATCATCTTGAGCCTAGTTTGACCGTTTCAAAATAATGACACTTGTTTTCTACAAAATTCTCTACAAGTGTAACTGTGTGCATTTGCATGAGTGTGCTGCCATTAATCAATCGTTTACTACACAAAGTTGCCACTGTATGAGATACACCTGCTAAATCTACTTCAATTCAATATGTTTATGACCCTTATCATATTCAGTTTGTGTTTAGAGAGGAGAGTTGATTCAACTCTGTGGTTATTGTGTCACATTCTGTGGTTATTGTGTTTATGTCCTTATGAATAGCGGTAGTTTCTGGTGCTGCTGACTTGTATTGCATTATATGGAGAGCTCTTTCTAAGATTTTGGCCACTCTATAAAGTTTCATAAAGGCAGGATTGATTGCAGAGCTGTTGTGTTTGAGTGCATTGGATGTGGCTTGGTGTGCCTTATAAACTGGTATTTCAGTGAATGTATAGGCTTAGATAAGTGTAGGAAAGGCTCTCATTTTAAATGATTGCTGAACCTGAGTGTAGAGGAGGCCCTGCAAAACACCTAACAACACACCAAGTGTTGGGGCAATCTTATTGCACAACTACACATCATTTTACAGAGTACTGCTTCACAACAATGCTGTTTAATCAGCACCCAAATCACTCTAATGGGCGTACAGCTGAACTGACAGAATGACAAACAAGCATGTGTGTGCTTGTGTAAAAGCCAAGTGTCATTAAGAGTGATGTGCCAGCCAGACTAAACATACAATGATTCTTTGCTCGTGTGCCTGTGTTTCTTTAAATTCATTTACTGTTGATGTAGGACCCGCGAGTGTCCTAACCCTTGTGCTAGCAGCTCTTACCCTTAAATAATATGGAATTTAACTGGTTTAATACATTTAACAGAGAAAGAAATAGAAATAGAATAGCAGGAATTCCTCATGAGACCACTGAGTTGCACTTTCTCGTGTAGTCATTTGAAATGTGAAAAGCAGTCTCTCACCAACTCTCAAATAAAACTTTTTACACGGTGGTAATAATCAGCTAAAGTAGAGCTACAGGTTTGTGCTCAAGACAAAAGGATCTGTTTCAGCCTTGAGCCTTTGTCGTCTTTATGTCTGCTTTCAAGTGCAAAAAAAAAAAAAAAAAAATCTTCATTTCTCTCCACTGAAGCAAGAAAAAACTGTCCACCCTTTACTCCTCCTCCTTTGTCATCCTCTATTCATCTTTCCATCCTTATTCCTGTCTGATAGGAAAAGAAATGAACACTGGGGCAGTCAAGTGGAAAAACAGACCCTAGATGTGCCGTAAACCTAGATGCTAATAATCTGCGGGGGATTCAACAATGAGAAACACACTGAAATACTTCCTTCCTCTCTCTCTCTTTCTATTTGTCTCGTTTCCACAAGACTTCCACTTTGTCTTCCTTTGTCTGTCTCTCTCACACTCATACAAATGCCAGTCGAATTAGGCCTCTGACATCTTATCAGAGAAGCTTGCTCACGCGGAGTTTGAGTCTTACGCACTTTGCTGTGTGGGAGACTTTCTTCAATGCTTGAGACAATGGGTACTAACTATAACAGACAGTGATCTATACAGAGAAAACTGACAAACTGAAGTGATGTGTCAGATGTGTCGGCTAGTTGACTAAAATGTTTGCCAGGAGCTCCCACTTTGCAAAGAGTCATTAGCACCTAACACCCTTGCTTTCACAAGTTAATCCTTAGACAGTCATCAAGTTGTCCACAAAATTATGGGACCAGAACTGTGACTTTAAATTTTGGCATTGAAAACAAAACCTGAACTGAAAAAGGAGACCTTGACATTGAGACTCAAAAAGTTGTACCGGCAATGAAACATGTATTGGCTTTGAAACAGGTTAAATTCTGATGTGTTTTTCAATGATATTTTCCAATTGGTTTTTTACAGTGCCGTTTTGCCGTTTCTGCTTTTGATCAATGTTCGATACATATCACAGCTAAACTGACAAAAAAAACATCCTCCGCTACACTAAGGGGCCACAGTTATAGCTGTAAAATGACCTTTACAAAAGCAACCTCATAGAAACATTGGCGTTTATTTGTTTGCTTGTTTGTTTTTTTATCCCAATATATGTTTTCATCACTAGCATCTAGCATTGTCTGTGCATCAGCATTGCTTGCAATCCAGTTTATCTTGGATCCTCATCCTCAATTGAATCTCAGCAACTCTACTGTGGTTGCGTCATGAGTCCCTGAAAAAAAAAAAACATGAAGAGGTTTGGAGCTTAAAGGTCAGTGTATCAAGGGATTTATTTGTCCATGATATGTCAATGATGCGTCAGATCATTTTTTTCTTACTTTACTGTGACAGCACAGGTAGTACTGGTAAAATAATTTGTTTTAGCTCTGGGGTATTTACTCAATATGAGAGACAGACAAGGGGGAATGTGACAGTCTCAAAGATATTAGTTGAGAAAATATAATAGCCTGTAAAAGCTCATGTTATACTGTTGGGTGCAACAGAGATACTGGACAGAGACAAAGCATAATGAGTTCAGTTTTATAACATTGTAATTTCATAAGAGTTTCTTTTCCCCCGTGGAGGGAGCCAGAGTATCTGTACGTGGCTCACACGACATGTCTGGACCCCTCATTTCATTCATACCAAGGAGAGAATGCATTCTCTTAAATCACTCATTTGTGTCACTGAAAGGATAATTTAGTATTTTAAAACCTGGGACCAGTTTTTACATATTTAAATAAATAACCAAATTACGTCGCAGCCATTGAAGCCGATCGCTGCCAGCCGAGGCCATCTACTGGACCACTTCCAAAACAGTTTGTCCCCTTTGGTTATTTAGACTCAAAAATATATAAAAATAAGGCCCAAGTTTAAAAAAATACCAGAATTAAACTTTGAGAACAAGTTGTACCCAGAAGAGTTTCCCCCTCAGCAGCTTGCCACTCCCCTCCCTTTTTCTTCTTCTGCTCTTGCTTCTTCAACTCTCTTCTTCAGCAGACCCACACTCTTGAGAATTGGCAACCAATCAAAAATGAAAGATTCACTGATTCCACGTAAATGAACGTCAATCTCTAAATTAAAATCTGCAATCTGGGTCTTCTGCGTTATCCATTGGTGGTTTTGAGTTTATTGTTCGACTGACTCTGTGTGTTTTGTTCTGTCAAAGTCTGGGAGCAGCATTAATGCAAGAAAGATGCAGTGAGAGAAGGTTGTACAGTTTTAACAGTGGGAGTCTCCATTTAAAGGTTAGGAAGTCAATGTGACTTAATACAGTCTTGCGTGTGTCTGTATGGGTGAATGTTCCTGTAAGGTTAAATTGACCTTCCTGCCCACTCAGTACAAAGGTGGAACCTCTATACACCACCACGCCACATGAGACAAATCTTTATTACATACAATACACAAGCACACACACAAGCATGCACTCTTAATCTGATCTTCACACATACACCATGTGACAAAACCATGTGTGGTTGCACCAAACACACACAAAAGCAATTGGCTCCTGCTCAGCTGCATAATAAGACCTTATATCCTTAGAGGACAAAGTACTGACCGTTCTGTTCTCCTGTGTCCATCATGCTAAAGCGAAAGATAAGATAAAGCCAGCAGCTGGACGTCTTTGTGGCTACAACTTAGCCCAGGTCTGCTTATATCAGGGACAGTTATTGTATTCAAAAGATAAAGGGATGTGAGGCATCATTTTAGGTTCAGCCATTACAAGTTTGTCTCTGTGGATGGTGACAGGCGTTTACTCTTTCTCTAACTTTATGCACAGCGACATTGTCACGAAAGGTTATGATCGCTTTTGTAATGCTTTTCCAAATCCCTTTTTCTTAATTCAGTTTCCAACTGTACTGTGCAATCCAACATTCAACTCAACCCTCCATTTCCTTACTGTATTTTTCTTTCAGAAAATTTCACTGTGGATGTTACCTAGTGTGACCTTTTGTCTGCTGAAATGAACAATGTTGAACTAAAATGCCCGTCTCCCTCTCTTTCTCTCCTCTGCAGAGTTATATCCACGGCAGCAGTCAGGCTCAGTTCGTGGCCGAGTCTCACATCATCCTTCTTCTCAGTATCCTTTTTCGCCGACGTGTTTGTGACTCTGTGTTCCATGTGTTCCGTGAATTTAAACAAAGGCACTGCGAAATGCAAATTATCCAGAGCAATTGAACTCCATGCGAAATGTCCTACAGCTCATCTTGGCAGCAAATTCCTTTAGTTCTCCATTTGCTCGCACAAAAGCCACCTTTTTTTTGCATGTCTGAAACGGCATCCAATTTTGCTGTGTGCTACATTTATTTACCCAACACGCAGGCTTTGTCATCTGTGTGCATTCTCCATAGGGAGGCTGCCTGGTGGACTGAACAAACAGACAATACAAAGACCAGAGATTGTCCTCTTTTAACTTCACCTCCTTGCCTGATTTGTTCCAAATTCAACCCCTGATGATAGGCTGTGCGTGTCTTTCTTTGTGTTTACTTGTGTACTTGTTTGGCAGGATAGATGTTTCAGTTCGTGTTTGTCTACTTGTCTGTCTGCTCGTGCGCCCGTGTGCGCTTGCATCAGTGCTTTGATACGTGTGTGGGTAATGATACCGTTCATTCCTAGCTGTTGTGTTTGTCCCCATGGGAAATAGCAGGTCCAAGGTCGCACCTGCTGCAGAGCAATATTTGTTTGTCCATGCTCACACTGTTTATTTTTTTATTTTCTGCCCATCTGATTACATCTAAATGAAACACATGCGCGCATTCACACCTGCTGAAACGCTAACACACACACCCTTGTAGGCTTTGCAGGTGGTGTAAACACATTTTATGACTGTCATAGATGCAGTTTCCCCATTGATGTAACCTTGTTTAATTCCCTGTACACTCACACACACACACAAACCCTGGCACCATGTGGAGTTGCATAACCGTACCATTTCCTGATGTAATAGAAACACAGATATGTGTATTTATCTGACATAGAGACGCTGTCATATCATGTGACATTTTTTTTATCAAAGTTGTTTATCAAGCATAGTGTGAATGAACCTGCTGGCATTAGATATCTTATACACAATAAGCAGCTGGGACAGGATCAATGAATTGCACATAGTTATATATGAAATATTTCTAAATCCTACCAGCCAGTTACTCTATAGTTTGTGTGTTTATAATATGTGTATAGTGATGAATGCAAAAAGCTGAGGTGTTTAACACACTCCAGCAAACAAGACATCGAATGACTTGTTTCTGAAGATTATTGTTGTTGTTGTTTGTGTGCAGGGATAAACCAGGTAACATAAAAACAAACATTTAAGTTATGAAGTTAGATGGCATTACAGTTGCAACCTGACAAACATTCAAAATTGTATCAATCTTGTATGTTCTTATTTGACTTTAATATCAAAGTCAAGCTGGAAAAACATAAATTTATATTGATAAGTAGTGTCAATATTTGCCAGAATGATTACAACGCACCAGGACAGATACATTAAATGTAGAGGGCAGATTAGACAACTTTCTGATTGGTGTTGCTTCAGGTTGCCTGCAGGCCCAGGAAAAAGACTGTTTTTATAGTCCCATTTCGATGCAGATGCACCGTTTTATTCTAGACACTGATTTGTTATCATGACTTCGTTATCACACTGTGGTAAAGCTTTGTACAACCACCCAAGCCGCCGCATTCCATGGTTCAGTTCTGTTGCCATATGTGGAGATATCTCTTGTGTTTGTGTCACGCCAGCATATCATGTCACTTATCATCAAGAGAGGAAGCCTCAGTTCCTGCTCCCTTTCTCCCCATGCGGCAGCCTTTGTTTGTGCACCCCGTCAGCTTCTCCTCACTTATGTGGATTTGTATGCAGAACATGCTGAAGAAAAGAATCTGTAATTATAAGCCACCTGAGGCTGTGCTTTGCAATGATTTTAGAACAGCTCAAGTGTTGAATGGAGCACTGCTCGCTTCTGTAAAATAGAGATGTTGACAATATTGTACGAACTGTTCATAATTAAATTTTTACGTCGTTATTACAGAATTATTTAAGTCATATTACTTATTACTTAAGAAAACAATAGCTGAATATTACAAATATATACTACCATTGTAGGTCAACCAGTTTGAAAAATGACTGATTTTTCAGTCAAGTCGATCTCACAAAATGTCTCAACTTACAGAGCGTCTGCAATGGTTCCCCCCTCAGTCCATGCTCTCTACAAAGACGAGGAAAAACTCTCCCAAAATGTTAAAACATAAAGAAAGTATAGGAAGTCCTTGCAGAGCTAATTCAGTCGTGACAGACTGAGAATCGAAATTACAAAGATGAAAAGAGTATTTGCAGGTAATGAATGAGTGAAAATCAGCAGAACTACACACAGTCACAGTGACTTTTTGTCACAGTATCTTAGTTGATTTGCAGCACGTTTTTCATCTTTGCGACAATTACTTTCTCATCTCATCGACAAGATCGACTAAGTTGGAATTAGTTTTACCTTCCTGCCACTGTGTGCTTTTGTAAAGCATCAGAATTTACACTACTTGAGAGCATATTGTGCAGAAGAGAGGGCCATGACTGTGACATGTGTACTCTGTCTTTGTTAGTCTGTTATGTTTGCAGAGCTGACTTGACATCACTGTACTGTGTGGGCTTTTAAAAAATAAAGCCACATTGAATTGGGGAATCCATTAGGATGTTTCCTGTCCAAGGGTAAGACTATACTCTTGCAGATTCAATTCAATAGATGAAAAAGACAGTTTGTTAGTTTTGTGTTGCCAAGTGATCACTTGCCCTCTCTTGAATATGAAACAACATAAAACTGCTTATGATTCATTCAAGACCCTTTTCTCCTTTACACTATACTTGAGAGACTCTTTGCTGGTGGGTCACTCTCCCTTTTCCTGTTTGAATTCTCATTTTCTGTGCTGCTACAGTGCATGTGACTGCTCCTCTTGCTAATCTGCTCGAGTGCCTCTCCTGCACATGTGTATATGTGCGTATCTATAAGTGCATATGTGTGTCCAGCAGTTCTTCCTGGGGCAGTGTGTGCGCTCCCAGGGTCTGCCTCTCCTGTATGCGAGTGTGTTGTTTCCTTGACAACCTTGTCCCAGATGCTGCAATCACCATGGGGATGGTGCTGCTAAATGAGGCTGCCACCTCCAAGGGAGATGTTGGCAAGAGGAGAAGTAAGTAGACAAGATTGTTTTCTTTTTTTATTGTCCCTTTTCTTTCTTTTTTAGCTTCTGTTCCCCAATTTTGGGGCGTTCTGAGTGAGACACTTCTCGGTGTTAACCAAGGTTTGGGATGTATTTCAGTAGGGTTGTTAGAGCCATCTTGTACCTTCCAGGTAGGAGATTTATCCTCCCAACATTCATTGTGTACTCAAAATCAATGTTTCAGAAGGTAGCACTGGTGCTTGAGAGGTTAAAAGTCTCTGAGAACAAATGCATCCTGCAAAGCTATAAATCGTTTAAGATGTATTATAAGATGTGTTATAATTAGAACAAAGAAAAGCACAAAGCATAACATCTCCACACGTCACTTGTTCACACGCAGATATCACACAGCTATAAATGTGCTCAGTAATTAAACATTTTTATAGTAGAAAACAAGCCACAAGTTCAACTCCTGGCTGCTGTTTATAGTTTGGCCTCCTCGATCTCTTAGAAAAGGCCATCCTCTGACTGCCACATTAACAGCAGGGAAATCCTTTTTCCTCTCAGGATCTTATCTGTCAGACTTACCCAGAGTGCTGAGAGGATTCTTCTTCTTTAAGATTGGAATTGCACTCGCCAACTTCATAAGCACTTATTTCTTGCAAGGCCTCTCACTGCCACTCTCTATTACTGAAAAATAACATTTCATTACTTGGCTTCCCAACCTCTCCAGGTTACACTGAATAGGACAAATGTCTTTTAAGCCTCCTCTTGTGCTTTGTGCTCGCTAGCCTGTGTTTTGTCAGAATACGTGTCTTATTTCTTGAGCGTACTGTAATTTTCTACCTTGATGTTGGAACAGTAGGTGCACTGAAAGATGATTTAGAACATGTGGTACCACATTACAAGGTGCTGTTTTTTCAGTGGGAACATAATCCTGTTCAGAAATCATATTTTTTTTGTTTCAGTTGTGATCTCTATTTCTTTCCTCACATGACACACAATAAGAGTGACTCAGAATGACTGAAAGAGAGTGTGAGAAACATTGGCAACTGTATTGTCATTTCAGCTCAGTGTATGTCTGTGTTTTGCTGTCATTCGCGGTCCTCTCCTCTGCTTCCTGTGTTTTATCGAGGGTGAGGTTTAGCCCTCCACACACACATGGAGTGGAGCAGAGGAGAGGACAGACAGGTGTAGTGAAGACAGACATTACTCGAATTGAGTTACTGTAAATGTAGCGAAAGTTTCCCAACAAAGGAAATTTATCTTTCTATAACCAAAGATGGACAGACATCTACCTCAAATGTCTGAAATCCAGGCCAAAATACTGCGTTTTATGAACTCACCCAACCTGAATTAGAAAATCACTTAGTATTAAAATGATTTCTAAAAGTACCAGATTAAAATTGGGAAACTCCGACACACACATAGTCACATATTCCCACACACACTCCATGCATTAATGAACCATTATCGCAGTACTTTCCTTACTGTGACGTATATTTGCATAACTGTCAATTAGCTGGAGCTGCTCTGAAAATGAGAAGCACTTGTTTCACTCTCCAGTTAATCACTGAGATGACCCCTCACCTGCCCCATAACTGCCTCTGAATACACAACCACAGTCTTTAGATATGACCGGGAATTGCTTGATAAACTCGCAAAGACTCCCTTTTTTTATTCCCTCCATGATAAAGCCTTATTTAGATATGTTTGAGCTATGGTTGATAAACCTTGACTAGCAGGTAGATTTTTGTGGTGTTATCAAAATGAGCCTGATTTTGGCTTAACAAGAAAATGATTTCATGTGCTTGTAATTACTCAAGTTAATCTTGAGACAATTAAAAGTTAGTTATTGCGTGTTCTCAAGTGTGTGCAGTCAGAAAAAAAAGCCTCTAATTTTCCTTCTGACATGTTTTTATCGTAGTTGTTATTCAACACAAATACCACAGCCACAGAAATTCCAGCTGGGCCTGTCTATGACTTGTCCAATAAATACGTGCAAAAACCTTTTTGTGATTGCAAATTACTCAATTTGTACTCACATTCTGCTTGAAATTAACATCTGATTCACGATAGCAGCACCTAATTATACAATCACCAGTCACTATTTGCAAGTGAAGGAGTGGAGCTTCAAGTTCAGTGTTGATTGACAGCTCAGAAAAATCAGAAATCAAGGACTCATTTTAGTTGTGCCTTGGCATCTAAATAGGCTAGTTAGAAATGAAGATGAATTTAATTGCATGAGATTCTGAAACATCAACCTAAGCTGCACTTCAGCTGGATCATGAAAAACTCATTTGTAGGAAACACTATACTTACAACATTAGTTAATATTTAATTGTGAATTTAAAAAAAGATCATTATAATGTTAAATTAATGGAATGAGACAAAATGTTGCTCGGGAGGGATGAAGCGGTTGACCACCACTGTAGCACATCACGTGTCCTGTCCAGCAGACCCACGTATCAGAGCAGGTGGAAGACATAATCGATACGGCTGCTATCCCCACAGATTCTCCCGAGCACCTGCAGCCAAATGCACGTTTGTAAATGTCTCATCAAACACGCTCTGCTAAAATATGCATGTTCATGTCTCCCCTCTCCTTCCCACTTTTGTTTGTCATGGAATAATTTTGATATTTAGCTAATTTAGCTTTTTTTTTTCTTTCACAAGAAGCATTTCTTTGTTCAGTGACTTATTTTTTAATGTGTCACTCCTTGATCAAATGTTCTCTTGCCCACTAATAAAGCTCTGCATATTTGCACCTGAGACAGGATTCTCTGTACAAACCTGACCCTCTCGCAGACCTCAGTCAGTCCAGCTCAATGCACAATCAATCACAGGCACAGTAAGTGGTAGAGGTGCACTTCGCTGATTACACTGAAGGTGAGTCTCCCATGACAATCAAACTTCTAGGCCAGTGCATCTCTGGGTGCAAAGTGTGTCTGAAACCTTGTGCAGACAAAGACCTGTCTTTTCCATTCTGGGACATAAAAATGAAGGGTCTTTGTAAGTTAATCAATAGTCATGGGGTCCCTGAACTGCAGAAATGCAATTTGAAGTTGAAAAGCTCAGTGTTTTCCTATGAACCATTCATTGTTTGTTTTTTTTTTAATTGTGCAATTTTTACTATCTTAAAAATATAATATATATAATTGGTATCACGTTGTATTAATACTAGTAGCCCTGTAAAATTAAGATCAGATATTCCAGAAACCGAGTTGCTTTGATTAGAAAGGAGAATGTTTGTACTAGTAGCCCTTAGTGTCTTTATGGTTAAGCTTTTACTGTAACATGTTGGGAGGACTTTTGTCTAAAGGCAGTCAAACAGGTTTCATTCAAGGTTTGAGCGAGTGAAACATATTGTAAAATACAGCATACAAGTCACAGAGGTGATGATTAAATGATGTGAAAGCTGATGTGGAGGTTCTGTGAAATCTTTACCTCTCCAATGCTAACAGGTTCAAAAATGAAAAATTCATTAATATGACGTGAATATGAATAGTGATCATAGTCACCTCGTGCTGTGGATTTTAATACATGAGATCCACAGACATGGCAATGGAAATTACAGAGACCATGGAGCCTGACATGTGCTGTCAGTCAAAAGAAAACACAAATGTCTTCTGTCCCAACAAGAAACACCAATGAAAGAGACTGACATTGATTGAAGGGCAGATGGTCCCTGACACCTCCTGATGGATCTCGTCTGGAAGTGTTGAGTGTAACATAGTTCGAATGGGAGGCGTTCACTTGACGGTTGTAATGACCCCCTGGTTTTCACATTTTTCCTTCACTGTCCAAGCAGAGTTTGTGCATAATCTCTAGATTACAAGGAGTTAGATATGAGATAGCCTCTACTGGTAATTATCTCAAACACAGAGACACAGTTACACAGAAGTGGGTTTTAATTAGAGTCTGCGTGGTGAAAAAGCAACTCGAGAAGCCTCTCAGTTGTCTGCGACCACACACTCATGCATACACACGTACGCACACATACTAAAAAAAAAAATCTAAAGGCAAGATTATCAACTTTTTGTTCTACTTTACCCATGAGTTCTCCTTGAGATGTTAAAGCTTGGCAATTAAAATGATAATGACTTCATAACTACCTCAAGACTTTTATTCTCAGGATCAGACTGAACAAGACACACACACACACACACACACACACACACACACACACACACACACGCATTGACATACAGGCGGGCACATGTGCATATGTGCTCACATAATTATCACCTGTGAGATGCTGACATATCACGGGCACAGCACAGAGGGACCATCTATCAACTCTCTCCGTGCTCCATCATTTCCAAGATTCCTTTCCCTGTTTTGCTTCTCTTCTTATGTGCAGAAGCGTACATTTTACTACAGCCTACGAATACTACTGCATACAGAAACCTGCTATGTACAGCACACACGATATCAAGACGCAGGCTTGCATCGTATAAACAGTTTTATATCCCACACACTGCTGCCATCGGAGTGACACACAAATTAAATAAGTGCATTATAAAGCAGCACAGAGAATAGTCGTCTGTCAGTAATGGAGAGAGGATTAGGCTTGAATGGTAGTGTAAACACTGGGTGTGGGTGTTAAATCCCCGGCATATAGCTTCCATACTGCTGAGTGCAGATCCAGGAAGTTATCTGCTGCTTGCGTGGACATCTGCACAGGAAATCACAGCGCACACACCGTGTCTCAGCAAGTGAGGTGCTGAGCAAGTGAAGGAAGTTGAGATAGACGTAAGGAAAGTGAAAGTGAGAGAGGATGAAATGTGACACATCGAGGATGAGGGAGGGTAAGAAATTGAAGTCAGAAAAAAATGTAACCTAAAAGTAAAGGTCTAACCCAAAAATGACCATACCTCTCTAAATACCACCAGATTTTAAGACAACAGAAGTGAAAATGAAATCCAGCCAATCAATAGGACATGATCTCAAAATGCAAAGACTAGTGCTATATTTTTATTTAGTTCCAAATTTTGTGATACTGCAATAAGTCCAATAAGTCGCAGGACCACGAAGGACCAAAGCACAAAAATTGAATGGTGACATATGTTACAATAAAATGATCATAATGAAAGAAATAAGTAAAAAAAATATATATTTTTTTTTTTCTTTTGCTTTCTTTAATAGTCTGCATATGTACATGCTTCACTTTAATAGACCATAGAATTATACACAATAAAGGCGGGATCTCATGTCACATTAACAAATATCCATAAATGCATCATTTATCACCAATGTGTGTGTGATGCTAGTGAGTGTGTGTTAGACGTGGTACGAATGGTAACGAAACATTAATCCATAAGCCGTGGTTCGCTTGTAACTGGCCAGTGTGAACATTACTAAATATTTACTGAAGAAAGGCTGCAGGCTCTTCTGGCACAGTTTGGCATAAACCCAATGGAGCGGCTGTGGGTGGTTGTATCCCAAGGTTGAGTCACTTAATGTGTCTTGAAGCCTGCTGCTAATCAAACAATAAACTGCAAAGAACCATTTAGCATCACAATACCCATTCATATTTGTCCTCCTAATGGGATGGGCTTAACTTAATATGTTCACTGGCTTCCTCATGCTTGGGGAAATGTACATTTATTTTCATCATGCCAATATATCATCATTTAAATTGAGCCAAGTCATACAGTCAAAAGAGGGATTACCACCTTTGTCATTGAGGGAAATCATTCAGCTTAAACAACTTGTCATTTCGCCAAGGTCATAAATCACTTAGCGTATTAGCATGCTTAGTGCGTGTGTGTACGGGAGTGTCATTATCCATGGAAGCATACTAAGATACCTCTCAGTCATAATTGATGAGCTATGGGAAATACATCCCACTATGCTTAATGAAGATACACAGACGTTCTGTCGCTCACGCACTCGCAGGCACATACGTAGACGTGGCAGCTCGGGGAGCAGGNGATCATTCGTCCGTGCATCTGTGGGCTTGTGTAGGTGCTCGCATATATGTGTGTTTGTGTGTGTGAACCACCGACATGAAGAGGGGAGGATGCTTTCAGTGTGTACCATGTCTAAACCCCGCAAGCACATTCAATTTGAACAGAGATCAAACAGAGAGTTACATCAGCGGTTATAATGTGCGTGAAATGATTTAAATGGTTGCCTTCAGCCAGGAATCAAATATTCTCACAGGCCATTGTGTAATAATGATTATGCATACATCAGGGTGTCTGCAGGACCTGCAAAAAGTTGGAAAACTTAGAGGCAGTAAGTGGAGTTGTAGTAACTTTAGTTTTTGAGATCATGTTCTTCATCTCCTGTTTTTTTTTCTGCTGGTGTGCATTTGCTTCAAGTTCAAATTTATTGTGACAATCTGTGCTTGTGTGTGTCTGTTTCCAGTCATCTGCCTGGTTGGCCTTGGCCTGGTGGTGTTTTTCTTCAGCTTCCTGCTCTCCATTTTCAGGTCCAAGTACCATGGATACCCCTACAGGTAACTGTATTCACCGCTCAGCGCCTCACCACACGTTTCATGCAGCTTACTCAACAATTATTCAAACACAATATACAAGAGAACAATGAATCTTAAAATCACTGAAGTTGACATAAAATCACTGCAAAGTTATTGCAGACACAGTGCAAAAACCCAGGCCAAAACAGGATCCATCCATTCCCATTATTTCATTGATCTTCAGACAGCTGTTCGATGGGAAACACTCCCTCCAAAACGTACAAGCCACAGCACCAAGCTCTCGTTCTCTAGAGGCTGATCTCACAGCTAAAACTTCAACACAGATTTGCAGTCTGACTTTGTCAACTCCGAACGTTTCTTCGATGCTTTGCCGCACGCTCAATAGTCAGCTTATTCACACATTTTTTCTTCTTCAGCCTGAATATTAGAAATCATGACTTTACTGTCAGTGCGTTCTGTTGGTCGTCATATAGCAAATGTGTTTGGACACTAAAACCCTTCAGCTTACTGAGCCAGAACAGCAGCGATTTGGACCCACTCTGAGCTAAAGGTCGCCACTACATAAAAAGGATTTAATGTGTGACAGAAAACCCTCGACAAGTCTGCAGAGTCTGGGTTCAGTCCATTGCCACTGGAGCAGCTGTAGGATATGACAACACCAGAACACCTCCAGCTGCACAAACTCGCCTCCAGAGCTGGGAAGGACTCAGGAAGTTGAGGGCACTTCACCAGGGCAGATCATTTACTGCCATGGGGGCTTGAACCCTGATGTGACCTGTGGCTTGAAATAGAATCAAATTGCTTGTGTCGACTCAGTGATTGTTGTCAAGGGACTTTAATCCACTGATGGAGAGTTTAACCATGGTATGAACCTGGTAACGCTTTATATTACAGGTCCATAATACTCTGCTAATATGCATGAGATTTCGTGGGAGGAACTGGTGAAAATAGGAAAAACATCAAGTTTATTCAACATTTATTTATCTTTGGAAACATTCTTCTTCTTACCTATTGAGGTGTATGTGTGCCTGGACACAAGAGACTAAAAGAGTTTCCAAGGTCCTTACACACCGGGAATGAAGCGAATATACAACGCGAAATTGCGAAATATTCGGAGGCAAATTTTGACGTGCCTGACTATACATATCAAGCGCAATGTGATTTTGCGACTTTCCAAGGGAGGAAGCAAGAGGATGAAAATGGAGTCAACCGAGACCTAATTGTTATGTGACAGCAATGCGATTGAGTTGGAGACAGTGAAAATACAAATAGTATGTTTTATCTGAACAGGTTAGCTTACAAGCTAAAGTTACTTAGCATAGATGAAAGTTAAAACAAAGACATCTAACTGTTTAAGCGCACACACCATCATCATATGCGAGATCCGACTCTCCACAAGCTGTCCTTCAGGTCGTTATCCTTGTAATTTTTATGTTTTTTATTAAAAAGCACTCTGTTCTCCGACACGTTAACAATCAGCCATGATTGGCTGAATCACACATCGGCCATGTTGGATACACCAGTGAATGTGACAGCTCAACAACACGCAATGTGATTGGTCAGAAGTGGACACACAGGATGCGAAACTTCGTAAAAATCGACCTTGATGCGAAAAAATCAATATTGCCGGACGAGAAAACATCGCTGATGTGAACGCTTGTATTGACAGGATACAAGTTTGAAAAAAAAAATTGACGTCCAAATTAATCACACGAAGAAAACGCTCTTGGTGTGTAAGGACCTTAACTCTGGCAATGAATTGGAAATGGGACGTCTACCAACTGAACACTTTCTTTATTTTCCCGACAACATGTGCCAAATTCCAGAGCGGAATCTTTCCTGAAATGATTTGAAAGTTACAGGCCCATAAACTAAAGCACGAACCCTACAGGATGTGAGTTGAGAAAGCTTCGACAGAGCCCGCTCTATTTCTGCTGCTCTTTCAACAACTCAACTATGCAAATGAACGATTATGGTGATATTTATGTGACGTGTGATTTGTGGGGCAGTAAAGTTGTGGCTGGCTCTTGAAATGGGAATGAGGAGTCCTGCTTGAAGATGCATCTTTCAATTCCTAAAACCTGTAGGTCTGTTTACTGTATGTTTTATATGAAGCATGCAAATTTTCTTTCAAGTAGCAACAAAAAACAACGTGTGTCATAAGTCAGTAAGTCAGTACCATCTCAGAAGTGGCACAAGTGTTCAGAGCAGATGTATACTTAGTGTGATTAGATGCTTCACTGCTGCTCATGCAGAGCTCCGAGAAGTAGTATTTTAAATTGCTGTTACATCTGATTTGACCGTGACATCCTATTTATTATTAAAGTGCACGTATTGAATCTTTAATGGCATAAGGACACGTTTAGAGGCAACCAGTCCTGTGATAGGAGGAGACTGTGATAGCGACAGATGCATTTGAGCAACTTTGCCCGATGCTTCCAGAAACAGTTTGAACCTGCAGTAAGCATTTTCTAATAATAAAATCATGAAACGCCACAGGTTTTTAGTTTTATCTTTTTGCCTCCTGCTAAAAATATGTTGTGTTGTGCAACAAAAACACACTTTATTTATAACCTTGCTTCTCTCCCTATTCTCCTCTCTGCTTCTCTCTTCTCCTTCTCTATTCATGTTAATCATCCTCCGTCTCCCAGCTTCCTTATTAAGTGAAAAAAGACAGAAGAAGAGGTCAGAGGATGGTGAAGAGGCGGTAGGTGAAGAGAAGAAGAGTCAAGAAGATACTTGAAGAGGAGGAGGCAGTGTCACTATTGAGTCTAGAGTGCATGGTGGTGCTTCTTTTTTTTCTGCTGTTTTTTTTTTTTTAAATTGACTGCTCTCATAAACTCTGCAAGCTGAGTAGAAAATAAATTATTCCTTCTTACACTGGAAAATAAAGGTGTCTGGCATGTGTCTGTATTTTTGTTATTTCATCATGCTAACTTTCGCTGTTGAATAGTGTGGGTGGATGCACTGACCTCTGACTGTGGTATGCTGGGAGTTTTTTTAAATCCATGTTTTTGGATCGTATTTATGGAAACCGTTAAAACAGGAGGTAGAAATGATGGTAAAAGTAGAACACAGAAGCAAAGAGTTTCTTGATTAGCCCGTATGAAAGTAGATTCAATCTTCCCAAATGCTTTTCACATCTCATCTTCTTGTGCTGACAACACATGCAGCATTTTGGAGAATCACTGATAAAGATGCTAATCTCCAGCTGTTTGGAGCTTAGTCAGACTCAGTTTCACAAACTATTATGGCTAAAATATGAATGGACGCATATGGAATAAATCCAGTCGTTTATCTTCGCCCACAGGTCTTTCCCTCTTACACGAGTACTGAGTAAGAATTTTGTTTGAGTTTTTGTTTTTGTGTCTGTGTCTACTCTGAGTGTGGCTGCTGTAGAATTTCTTGGACCAGGACTGAAATATGTTATTTTCCTGACTCCGTCCTTTCTAATCTCACGTTATGTTCATGCTTAAAAACAAAGCTAATTATGGGTTAAGGTTAGCACTATCTACCTATCTACCACCTCCTTTACAAGAGTTTCAACTTGGTGCATCATTTTAAACTGAACACACCTGAGTTTAAAAAACATGGCTTGCTGTGTTGATAATTGTACTAACAGACTGTCCAAAAGTTGGCCTTCCCGCTTCCTGCTGGCTACTACTGAGTAGCCAGGTAATGTATTAGTATCGGGCTAAAGACCTCCAGGTAGCTGATTATTAAATAATGGTAATAATTATTGTTTTTTAACATGATCTATATCAGTGATGACAGACGACCATGAAAGGTGACTGACACTTTTTTTTTTTTTTAAGTGCGATTTTTGGTTAACATCGCCTCCACGGTAATCACGAATGAAGAGGCCGAACAGTTTGACTGAAAAGTTCATATATACGAGCTGTGAGCTGCTCAGAGCTTCAGGTTCCTCTTTCAGAGGAGCGAGCTGGGCTCTGGACACCAGAGCCAAACGGTGCCCCGGCCGGGTGCTGTAGATGCTACTTTTTACAGTCTGCAGCAGCCGGCGAATGCTGGGCCAGGGCCAGTGTTCTGAGGCTCCGATTGGCTCTCGTCCGGATCTCCAGGACACTAGCTAGCTCCTCTGATGAGAGGGACCGCCACCAAAAAAAAAAAATAATAATATTTTTAAAAAAGTCCCAAAAGCGCTGCAGTTCCTCAGAGGGCCACTAGAGGCAGCTTCCAAAAGGAAGTCAATTACATATGACTCTCATGTTTAAGAGCCCAACTTTACAGTAGAAACCAACATGTTTACAGCTTACAAAAAACACTTTGTAACACGTACTGTAAGTGTTAGTGAGTGTAGTGGTGCTTATGGTATGTGTGCAAGCTCGGTAAGGGCATCATCCCAATATACCCACTACAGTAAATTAGACTCCACCACTGATACATATGTTTCTAATTCTTTCACTTGTGGGCTGCCCACTAAAACACTGAGTGGGCTGGAGCAGTGAAACCATTTATGTAACCTGCCGTGCGTGGGCACAATGGAGAATGGTGCTGCACATAGACCAGTTTGGACAAAAATATTCTCTCTTCTCAGACCTCCCATTCTGCTCTATTTTTGTTCCAAATCGTTGAATTGAGCTGAAGGCGGTGTAAACAGACTTGCTCGCTGTATTTTCAGCCTTTCCTCCCATTTTTCTTTTTTTTTTCTTTTTACATGCTGGAACATCAGGAACTGCAGCATAACCAAAGTTACTGAAAATAATTCGATTCAGTTGACTTGTTGAATAGTGTCTTTGAATTTATGCAGGAAATGAAACTTACTCAAAGGTGACTGAGAGCTCTTTCCTACTCACTAGCATAATAGTTTAATTAGAATAACTACTTTTAACACGATAGCAATAATTATAGCCACCTTGTAAGAGATGGGAGATAATTATAGCAAATAACAGCTGCCCTCTGTTGTGCTTGTAAATGGCCTCCTTACTCAGAGTGAGTAGAATAATCACAGTAATAACCAGCTGCAGCCATCTTATTGATGGGGCCCGCAGTAAGATTATTTTAGTATTGAAGTACTAAAAGCACTTCAGTGTATTTGAATGAACCGGTGGACCAGTGGTGATCGTCAGCTGTGAGAGGTGAATTTCCCATCTGTTTCTCCTCCACTGTTGGCCTTTACGGCGCGGAGGAAATAAGCAGAGCAAATGTCACCTTCAGGGGGGGATAAGTATTGGCAAATGGAGCGAAATCAATGAGGATATTAGATCGAGGGCAGTTGTAGAACAAAAGACACAGTGACACGTAGAACAATCTCCCCGCCGCTTGCAAAAGTCACACTTTGCATGCGGAAATTAGCCGCAATTCTTTTACAATTAGTGCGGGTTAATTAAAGGTTTGAATCCGACTGCTTGTCACTACAAATTTGATCCTGCATAAAAACATGTCGAGTCTGTGAATCTACGCTCTCTGAATCCTTTGTCGTCTGATGCCTCTGAACAGAACTTGTTGTACACTGATATACATAATCTACATAAACAGCCTACATTTCTTTCTAAATCAAAGTTTTATGTTTTTGTAATTGTATTAAATAGGCAGTATATATATCATCTACATACTGTTTTCCTCATGTCCTGGCCTTATTAAAGTCCAGTATGTAGGATTGTAATGAAGTAGTAACCCTTTCAGTTTGTAATCAGTCAGACCTCCCGGAGAGGTCAAACTCCCTGTTACACCACCAAAAGAAATCCAAATAGACTTTGAAGATATAGAGATTTGAGAGGCGTCATGCTGCGTAAAATTTATTGTCAAACCCACAGATGTAGACCACATGAAAATCATACTTAACCATGATTTAAAGCGAGGGTCTCAACAAATCATCAGCATATCATCAGTTTAAAATGATATTTGTATAGAATTGGCATAAAAGTCATGAAGTATGAAGCAGTTGAAACAATGTTAAATATGATTTTTTTTGAGAGGTTAAAGATGGCCCAGGGTCTCCAGGACACCAGACACAACATTAGGGTTTAAGTGTTCCAACACATTCTATAAAGCAATTCACTGTTGTCACCGTGTATTAATTAAACAGGCTGACAAAAGAAAGTAATTACTGGCAGACTAGTGACATTTAGACAGTGGTGCTTTTTTAGGAAATAAATAATAAAACAGAATGTCATCAAGTGCATTTGTCAATTGGTGTGAGTGTGATTGCCTGATGGAGCAGCGGCCCTGCTCAGCTGCTGGACTGACGACGACGACACAGTACATTTAATGAAAATCTGTGGCGCAGTTCAAAGGCACTACCTGTTCCCTGCATGAGCTCAGGAGCTGGTTCAAAATCAGCTGTGTTAGATATGAAAAAAATCAACTTTCTGAACAACAGAAGAACATACTCACGAGGAAAAAAAACACCTTTCAAAAATGCATTAGTTCTGTGTGACTAGTTGTTATTGTCCTCTTGTGGCTCTCGATGTTGATTTCCCTACTTCCGCACGAAGAAGAAAAAAATCAAAAGAAAAGCAGCTGGCATTTGAATGATGACAGCAGGACTGACATTTGTGGAGGTCATAGTGGACATATTTTACAGATAGCTTCCACTTCTCCAGGAGCCTCCCTCTCTCTCTCTCTCATTTCAAAAGCTGCCTGTTTACAGTCTGATTTACAGAGCCAACAGTCTCTCCTTGCTTTTTTCCCTAATAACATCAAGAGGTGACTGCGGGTCGCTCGTCATTCTTCATCTGTGCTTTCATCTCGGTTTTGAACCTCCGAACAGGTGCTGCCGCTGAGGTTGAGCTCCACTGTCACAGCACTCGGCGCCCTCTCGCTGTAATGTGTGCAGTATATTATTGGCGTGTGCACTGGGAATTTTTCCGACCTTGACGAGAGCTGTAACCCCACAGCGCTGCCATTCATGCACTGCTGTGCAGAGTGGTTGTTCTCATCATTACACTCAGCTTTGAGGAACCTTGAATATGTCTTTTGCAGCTTTATTGGACTTTTCAATTTCCATTTAACTTCTCCAATGTTATACATTACAACTAATCTGGAATAAATTCACAGTTACTGGTGCGTTAGATTTTAGCTCTGCAACGTGCCACCTGGTCTGACTCCACTCCAGTGTCTGATGTTGCCGTCTCACCTGACCTCCGTGTCGCCGTCCTGCTGCGTCACAACAAACTTTGAAGAAACTCTTCTATCGCCTGTCCGTTCGGGGGGCGAGATGCCGCCTCGCTGCGTGCGCTCCAACCCCTCCTCTCATTTGCAGTCCACTAACATTTTCTCCAGGCTTCCACACCACAGCTCCAGTAATTATCATCAGAGTGCTGCTTCGGTTGTTGCTGTTTTGTTGCATCAGTTTCTGTGTTTGCGCGAGTGCATTTGTGCTCGTATCTGTGTGTGTGTGTGTGTGTGTGTGTGTATACATGGATCAAAGTGTGTCCGTGAGTACATGCATGTTTTTTTTTTTTTAATTGGCTGTGTGTGTGTTAGCGTGTGCACAAGTGATTTTAGAGAAAAGAGTCGTATTAGATAGATAGAAAATTTGACCATGTGGTTAAATCTCACTCATCTCTCTTGAACAACTAAATCCCAAGAAAGTTTCCCTCGTTTGAGTAACATTCTGAAACTAACCTTTAGGTTGTTTCAAGACAGAATAAACCAGAAAAAAAGAAAAAGGAAAAAAGGAAAATGGAGAATACTTAAAGTGATGGCATCTGGCTGCCTCCGTTCAGCAGGTCCTGTCTGAACATATCTGAAAGTCAGGTCATCAACTTCATTAATTTCGTCCATGTTTGTCCATGTTGTCACGTCACTTCCTGTTTTATTTTGGTAACCCGTTCTCCTCTTGTTTCAGGTAGCTTACCCTTCCTCTTGTTTTCCCGCCAGTGTGATTGTCTGCCCCGCCCTGATTGTCTCCACCTGTTCCCCTTACCTGGTGTATTTAATGTCAGCTCCTTCCCTTGTCCTGCTTGTCTTGTCTCATTGAGAAAGTCTCATGTTTCCTCGTGTGTCTCGTTAGGTTTGCATTTTTGTTGCTACTTTGTCTTGCCACTGTTTTGCCTTACTGTTTCTTCATGTGAGTGATTTTGAGTTGATTACTTTGTTCTGCATTTACCCGTTTTTCCTCATAAGAGCGACTTTTGTTTGTACTTTGTTCTGCCTCTTTAGAGTGATTTTGAGTTTGCCTTTTTAATAAAGAGCTTTCTTTTGGAACTGCCAGTCTCTCTGTCGTGCATTTGGGTTCAGTCCAGAACTGGGTCTTGTCAATATGTTTCAAACAAGTTGGGACAGGAGCAACAAAAGACTGTGAAAGTTGTGGACTGATCCAAAAACACCTGTTTGGATCATTCCACACATATACAGGTTCATTGGTAACAGGTGATAGTATCATGATTGGGTATGAAAGGTTGGTCCTGGAAAGACTCAGTCGTTCACAAGCAAGGATGGAGAGAGGTTCAACACTTTGTCAAACACATGATTGTATAAAGGAGATTAATACATGAGCAATTGTTTCAACACATGTGAGGCTTTGCATTAACTCATGGAAGCATCAACATGCTACATGTACACCATCAATGCCCGATGTAAGAAAACTCATTTATTTTCATTTGACTCAATCTCTGAAACATCTTCCAGAGCCCTCTACAACTTCCTACAGTAATCATGCCACTGATGAGAAAAGATACTTCAGGAGACTCATTGCAGGGAGGATAATTCAGCAAAGTATTTCCTTGATTACACCCCCAACCCTACGCCCACCGCTGACGCCGCCGTCACCTACCAGATCCTGCCTGTGAGCTGGGATCTGCCCTGAAACTTAATCATGAGATTTATAGCAATCATGGCAGCATTACCTGAGAGAGAGGCGGAGAGGAAGGAGGAAAAGCATGTAGAGTCTGTTAAGGGAGGGAAGAAAAAGCATAAATAAAATGATGAGTTTACAGATTATACTGGATAATGCTGTGGCATGACAGCTTGTGATGTGCAGGACTCAGAAGTACCATCTATTACCACTTCTATTTGCAGGGGGAACTCATTCTGAGGAGAGATTTCAGCTGAGATCTATTTCTCTGATGAAAAATAGATAATCACAAACAGTAAGGAAAAAACCCGCAGGTGTGGGTGTGAAATCCAGGGTAGAGGAGATGTAATGTTATCTATTTGTGAAACTTTCATTATCATCTTTTTCAAAAAAAAAAAAAAAAAAAAAAACCACCTATGTGTTGCATTGGAACTTATTAAAACTTCCTACTTCTCAAAAGTTCTTCCACTGTTCAACTACTTTCATCTGGCAACAGGAACAGTTATTTCTTTTTTTATGATCACATGGTACAAAATGAAAGCTAAGGACAATGTCTGGCAAATAATTAACTGCATTCATTAAATAGGAATTTTTTGCCAGTGTCTGCCAAGTGCTGATGTAGCCTGGGCCAAGTTTATATCTCAAAGCGTAGTTTCATTAAGATGTGCAGGAAAAATAATTATTTTTAATATATATCTTGCTTAAAATATATGGCTGCTGTCAATAAATCCCACAAAATCAGCACATTAAGATCAAACACTAATGGCTAATAGTCAGTATTGCTCATCTGGGAGTCTGTCTGTTTGAGCACCTATATGTGATTATTTCTAGTTTTTCTAAAGCTTCTTATGTTGCAATTACTTGATTATATTGTTTACATTTCACTTTGTTGAATATCACTTTTAATCAACCAAATTTCTTTCCCGTGCGGAACACCATCACCTGACCGGTTCAAATGGCTTGTAACATAGTGACCATCAACCAGCCTCTTCCTCTCGTAGCTGGAAACAGCTGTGTTAACAGAGACAGGTGATAACCAGCCTTATGAAACAGGTCATCTGGGATTTTAGTGATGCAAGTAACCTAAAGAGAGACAGAGGCTTCAGGACTATAGCTTGTAATATGGAGGTTGGCTACTAACCAAGTTCTACCAACTTTTTTATTTCTCTTCCCAGATAAACTCTAAAATGAAAACGAAGCGTCATGCTTGCAAAAATATTGTTATGAGAGTGTCTGAGTGATACAATGTCTTGGCACACCAGGCTGCTTTCTGTGTAGCTCTTTAGCCACCGTCATCTCTTTTTACTGGAAGGTACACCTGAAATATGGTACATTAATTTGCACATTCATGTTGCACTGAGGTTTTTTGATATTGCTCATTCATATTATGATAAATATTAGGGATGAGCCGGATACTCGTTTCAGACGAGTATCCGGTACGGATAAAGCATTTTTGACAAATGCGAGTATGATACGAGTAAAACTCATCAATATCCGTGCTCATGCTGAAGGAAAATCCTCATTGGGTAACTGACTGTCAGTTAGGCTCTGTGATTGGCCAATCGCACACAGCGCCCACTTTCAGACTTAATTTACAGTCTTAAGCCCCACCCACTTCCGGTTTATGCACCGCCCACTCCAAATACAGATACATCCATCCATCCATTATCTACCGCTTACTCCTCTGCAGGGTCACGGGGCGGGCTGGAGCCTATCAAGCACCCTGACTGGGACGCGAACCGGCGATCTTCTTGCTGTGAGGCGACGGTGCTAACCACTGAGCCACCGTGCAGCCCTGAATACAGATACAGATACAGATACAGATAGTGATGTACTCGCTCATCCCTACATATCCCTACTTGTGCATATCTTTTTAATTTTGTTTTTATTCTCTATTTTTTGTATTTTCTATTTTTAACTCAAAACAGTGTTCATTGAGGACAGTAAAGGAAGAACTTCATTGCATAGGGAAACGTTTAACTGTTTCCCTGTGCATATGACACTTTGACTTTTGATCTTGACCTTAAATTGAAGCAAAACTGAACAAAAATCTGCAACCTAAGCAAGATGACAGCTCCTTATTCCCCAGGTGAAAGACATTTTACCTCGTCAGCCTCACCTCCCTGGAAACTACCACCTGCCCAGGTATGAAAAAGGTGAGGCAAACCAAGCACTGCAAGCAAACACAACAAGTAAGCATAAAGTTAGATGTAAGGTTTCTCAGTTACTGCTACATCACACACACCTTCTGATGAGTATTCCCTCACTTACTGCAGGACTATGGAACCTGCCTTCCTATATGTTAACAGTGGCCATGCCGTCCCTCTTGCTAAGAGGACATAATGACCCGAAGTTGTTTTCACTCTCCCTGATTGAGCAGCTGATCTACCCAAACATCAGGCGCAACACACACACACACACACACACACACACACACACACACACACAGGGAGAGCCCATTTCAACAGATCATAATCCTTTCAAACAACAATAAAACAAACAAATTAAACAAGCTGGTGTTATTTCTGTAGCCCAGCTGATAATTTATTGAATAAACTGAAACACTGGATAAAAATTCATTATAAACAGACAGAAAGAGCATTGTTAATGTCGGGGAACAAGTGAGAAAATCAACCTTTTCACACAGTCTCTCCATATGATTCCCTGTTTGTGTCACTCAGTCCCGAGCCCATTCAGTCATTCATTGTGCCCAGAGGATGAATCATACTTTGGTGATTCCCCAGCTTTATCTCTAGCATCACCGGCAGTGTAAAATTTTGAAAAATTTTTTGACAGATATTGGATGGATTGTCATTCAATTTGGTCCAAATATCAGTCATGTGTCTATGTGTCAATCCCAACAACTTTGGCAACTCCCCTGACTCCTCATTCAGAGTCACCATGATGGTCACATTTGTAGGTTTTGAGTGAAATGTACAGACTTGCAATACTTGAGTACAAGATTCCAAAATACAAGGGATGGAAAAAAAGAATAACCCAACTCGTTGGAATGCTTAATATATCCTGTGATATCGAATGAAATATACAAGGTGAAGAATTGAAATGAAGTTTCACATTCAATATCTCCGACATCTAATATTCTCCGTCGAACCAAATCTTATGAATTTCACAACGATCGCAGAAAGTACAGATGGTAGCAGAGTAATTAAATAGTGCATTGGTTGGGGGCTATCGTCAATGGCAGGTTAGTACAGATTTATGGCAGCAGGGTGGTGTTTGTGAGTTTGGAGAATGAAAATTTCTCATAAGAAACAACAAAAATGGAGGAACAAAAACATTAAAAAAAGAAAAAGAAAAGAAGATTAAAAACAAGCAAGACAAGAAGTGCCAGTCTACCTTAAATGTGTTTGATTATTAACAAGCTGCATTTTTACCTGGTCTGTTAGAAAAGGTGAGTATTGAATGGTCTGATGTGCAGTTGCAAAAATTAATTAAGAATTACATTCTAAAGTTCAAAATAATGCAATTATCTGCCTCAGAGAAACATTGCTTTTCTATAGCATGAATACCTGCAGGGCTTTTAATTCTGCAACTGACAATTTGTATTATTAGTTCGAACCTTCTATGCCTGTTGTGCATGGGACTCGTACAGCTGAGAGATAACAGAATGTGAATCATTCATTCTCTCTCCTCAATGTCTGAAACCAACTTCACTCTTCACTTCTTCACCAGACAACTCCTCGAGCCCCGTCAAGAGACAGCAGTCAACTTCCTCGGCAAGTCTGAAAGTTTCCTCTGGCAGAGTTTTGAAGGGCTGTTGTCAATCGAGACCTTCCGTGCCATAACACCACTACACTGCCTCAACAGCGAGCGATGCCCTCAGACCTATATGAAGTTCACTTATATCAGTCTAACAGAGTGTGAGAGTGAGTGTGTCTGCATATAAGTAAGTGATGTCAGAGAGTTAAAGGGAAAACAAGGCAGTTACACAAGCTGCTCGACCAAAACACCATTAGTATTTTCTTCTCATGTTTTGCTAAATATAACTTTTACAGCTTTTAATCATATTGTGTTTAAACAGGATTTCAATACATGTTTTTTTTTTTTTTTTTTTCCTTTTTCAACTTAGCTAATTGTCTTTACGACCTCATGCTTTCAGAGGGTAAACCACGACTTTTTCCTCTGGTGTGAAAGCTTCTAATTGCACCTTTTTTTTTTTAGCACACATACATGCACATATACGAATGGACACACACACACACACACTTAGTTACCATGCAGACTGTAATTACATGCTGTTACAGTGACGGCCTCAGGACCTGTCAGCCTGCCGTTTGTTCCAATACCTCAAATAGGTCCACTGTATCACCCAGACATAATCTCTCTCTCTCTCTCTCTCTTTCTCTGTCTGTCCTGTCTGTCTCTGTCTCACTGACAAAGACATACACACAGTTACGTTTGGGGACATTACATATACTTAAGTTTACCTCCTGGAGACTTACTCCAACCTTGACCACTGACCCCAAAATCAGATGTTTTCCACTTTGGGACATGTCTTTGTCCCCAGTAGCAGTTAACAAGTCCCCAATTAACTGATCCTGAGTCTGAAAGACGTCCCTGAAAATAGCTTAAGTCGTGCATACACACATACTCATAGTGATACCCAGCTGATGCAGGGAAGTTTGCTTTCAAACTGTTGGCTCTTGACAGACCTGATTCATTTTCTGTGAAGTGTACTTGTCGTGCAGCAACATGTAATACGCAGTAATTGTCACTCCCTCACTCACTTTCCCATCTCACAATGCATTATCACTGTCTGTCAATCTCTCTCTATCTCTACCCCTCCCCCTAAGGATGTGGAAGAAGACAACAATCACAACTCATCAAATCACCATCAGCTCCTAATTACCAGTATAATTGTGGTTAATTAATAAATTGATTCAAGTGCCGAGGCAGGAACCAAACAGACCCCACCCTCCATTTCCCAGAGGGCTGACGCGCAGTGGTGAAAGCCACCATCCCCCCCACCCCCACCCTGAGCACAAACAAATGCTTCTTCCCATCACTTCAAAGGGAGGAATTAGATAAGTCGGTGGCTGTCCTGCGAGGGAGCTCATTTTCTTTCACAAACAAACCCGTCGAAACGCACATTTCACAGGACGACCGGAGGGGTCTGAGATCATCATCGTCAGTGTTATGACTTTAAAGAGTGCTTTTTTAGCTGCGCGGCAGCTGGGTGTTGAGAAAAGAGCTTTCTACAGGGTAGCCTTCAAAGGGCTTTTAATTACTATGCCAAGACTCTCGGTTGTTGTCTCTCTCTCTCTCTTCCATCTCACACTTTCTCTCCCTTTTTATATTTTTTCTCATCTCTCCCTCAGCAACAACCTGCCAGATTTAGATGAAATCAGGTGAAAAAGTAATAACCCTCAATTAAAAAAAAGAAAAGAAAAAAAGAAAAAACAAGCTCGTTGTTATAGTGTTTGTTCAGCAGATTTTGAAGGTTGACTTATTTACTTACATATCAGTAAATATAGTGTTTACTTTCTTTAATTTGACACATATTTAATAAAAGACTGTATTTATTTTGAAATTCTATTATGTGTATTAAAAAGCTTCTGATTCTATATTAAACATCAAAATATAATAATGACCTATATGTCTAAAAGCATATCTCAAATCTAATTACAATTTCAAATATTGATCAATTAGCATTAAGAAAAAAGATGATGTTTTAACCCCTCATCAACACATTTATACTTACTTTATACTATACATATATACACACCTGCATGCACTTCATTATTTTATATTTTGTCTCCCTCCTTACATGCAGGCACAATATAGAAATATAGACTCTGCTTGAGAGGAAATACGTCTCACTGAATTTTCCTCACAGGGGCCACAAAGCCACATCACCAGAAAACCTAAGAAGAGAAACAATTACAAACATGGACATAAAGATTTTAATGTGAACCTAGTCAACAGCTGACACAGCCACAGACAGACTGATGCTAACCAAAGTTCACAAGTGTAAGCTCCTTTACCAAGCTGGAGGTAATTTGGATGGAAACCAGCTAATGTCATTGAGCATAAAATGTGCTGAATTGATTTATAATGTGCTTTTTCTATATGGCACAGAGCTCTGCATGCAGCACAGATTTTTCTAACATTGAGTTATATCATTTTTTTTTAACACATTTCGGTATCTTCTCCTTATATTTTTGTCACAGCTATTTATAAAGAACAACAAGGAGTGTCTCCCTTCTACCTGTCTGGTGTCTTCCTGCCGCCTCTTCTCTTTGTCTACTCCACTTTTAGAAAACATCTCTGAACTCTCGGAGACCTTCTTCCCAGCTTCCTCCTCCGGTTTCCCAGGAGATGCTTCCTTAACAACCCTCCGAGGTTTTGGTAAGTGAGACAGCTGTGGTCGAGACGGAGCGGGGACGAGTGTCGTGCACCTACAATGAGATGCTGAGCAAAAATAGTCGCAGAGCCAAGGAAGTCAAATTTGGCCTCCATGGCTCTGGCGTCCACGCACACACACACACACACACACACACACACACACACACACACACACACAGTAAGATAACCCTCATGGTATGTGCCCAGTAACCAGCTCTTCAAAAACAAAGTTGTCTCATAGGTTACTGTGGTTACAAGAAGTTCTGGGTAAAACATGGGCCTCATTTCCATATTAGTAATTTGCATATCACCTTTACCACTTGTTTTTGACGCTGATGAGTGTGAAACTGTCTCCTGGCCTTTCTGCTGCTTGACAGACACACACACAAAAAACACTTGCACTTCTATATTTGTGAGGACTCTCATTGACATAATGTATCTCCCAGCATCTTACCCAAAGCTGAAACATCACCAAAACCAAGTCTTCGAATTTCCTCAAGGGGATGAATAAAGTATCTACCTAACCTCTTCATACAGCCTTTAGAAGTTGTGACGACCTGTCAAAATGTCCTAACTTTCCAAACAAGTCATTGTTTTCTCATTCAAAAACAGAAGACACATGTTCACAAAACATGCACACACACAAACAAAAACTAGCGACTGCAGCTAATTTTGAAAGCAACTGGTGTGTATGTGTGTGTGTGTGTGTAACAGTTGCAAAGTAAAACATCAATGTGGTCAACATGTTGAATCCAGTGCTATTGTTAAGCTGCTGCCATCTTAACGTTGTACAGCTTTTACACACTGATACTGAAACAATGCTCCTACAGGATGTCACACACACATGATATAAATACAAAGACCTGAACCATCCAAACACACACATTTGTTTTGTTCTTACTTACTTTTATTCTCTGGGGACTTACCCAAACCTCAGCAACAACATTATCATCCTAACTGTAGTCCATAATTCTAAGTTAAGTCTTAAGGCTAAAATTCACTAGTTTACCTTTTAATGGACCAGTGATGATTTATGATCTCTGCACAATACAGTCTTTGTACTTGGATTCCTGCCGTAATGATGCATGTATTATTTTATGTAGCGTGTACAGCATGCGTGGGTGTGTGTGTGTGCTAGTTTAGTTTGAAGCTGATTACATATGTCACACAAGTTGTTATCTGCGCTGTATAGTAATAAAGCCAGTCTCACCATGGTAGCTGTCAATCAAGTAAATTACCATCATTCCAGAAGAATCAGACCACGGAGGAGAAAATGTGACATTTGATTAAATCTTGTTGTAATTTCTCTCTGTGTAACTTCTCATTGAGTGACAGTTAGTAATAGTACATAGTGTGTAGCTGAGGGGAAAAAAAAAGAAAAGAAAGAAAAACAATTATAGCACATTCATACATTTTAATCCTCATTGATGAACACAGGACTGGCCAGGCTGCCATCGCTCCACGTTTGTTTGAAAGATAGAAGAAACGGCCAAGCAAAAATGACACATGAAAACAAGAGGAAACGAGAAACCACAGGGATATCGTCTCAGTCCCACTCTGCATTCATGTTCACCCGCCCACACACAAACATACACACACTGTCTCATACACAGGCCAAGAACATCCCACTTAAATCTAAACTAGAGATATGAATTAAATAAAAACATACTGCAGATATGCTAATGTTGACACAGGCCCACACATGCACAAAGACACACACAGAAAAAAACCCACACAGTACACAATGTTCCCTCTTTCTTACACACACACACATACAAAACACACACACACACACACCAGCATATATACATGCAGACTCATTACAGACTGAATACTGCCTCATCTTCTGACTTTATATCGTTCTCATTAGTTCAAATATCAGTTCAGTGAACAGAATAGTAATGGAGGATCGAGCAAAGAGGTGAATGTCAGATGAGAGGGAAGTGAGAGTGAGGATAAAAAGTAAAGGGTGAAGGGGCCTCGAGAGGGAAGAGGAAGGCGAGAAAATGGCCCCAGAAGGTGAATTAACACCTGTCGGCAGCCATATTCCTGGACAAAGAATATGAGGCTGGTTACTTTGCTAAAGATCTACAAAATGTGTGTCCTTAAAAATCCTATGGAACCTACATCTACAGAGAGATGGTTACTTTGAGCGCTGTTTTTTTTTTTTTTTCCAGGGCCTCATATTTCACAAGTGATTTGTGTTGAGGAAATGTCATGTTGTTATAGTGTCTGGTCATGTTTCTGTCTTATATTCAATATGAATTTACAGAAATATATGTTGAGCACCTTTATCTCAAATGTAGACATCTCAGCTTCAACTAAGTGGTTTCAGATACAGTGATGTGATAGTTATGTTTTCAGGTAGATGAAAGATAGATAATTCAGGACATTTAAGGATTCAGCAGATTCAATGAAGAAAACATGAGGATGCTCTAAATTAAATCATATTTTCCTCTATTTCTCTGGAACACTGTCTAAAAATATATAATTTCTTACAAAACTAATGTTTAGTTTGTTTTAATGAGAAGAAGCTAGCCATCATTGTGGAGGACTCATTGAAGTTCTGGGACCCTTGAGATCTCTGCAAACATCCTGTAAATTTGTTTTGAAGTTTATTCTGTCTGAGTTAAAATGGCAAGACATAAAATTTGAGTCTAAAGATTTATGTACTTTTGATCTTGTCAGATAAAATAAAATCTCAACTTCACATTTAGGCATAAATTCTTCTATGTATATGAATAGCATGCGTGAATTGTGAATATCATGTATGTGTCAGTGTGTAGTTCTGTTTAACCATTTAACACCAGTAAAAACTGAATTAGAGTATGTTTTCATATTAGTTTGATTTTCAGAAAGAAGCCACCTGGTTGTAAACAGTGTACAAACACCTAATAACTTCACACATTGGTGAACAATTACCCAGTGACAGCAAATGTGTTTACTAAAACCTGCCACTTAATATTAGTGAAAAACAGAGACACCAAGTGATGCATTATTTATCTATCTATCGATCGATCTATCTATCTATCTATCTATGCAAGTAGAATACAGTACTTACACGCAATTGTGTCTCAGCAACTGTACAGTATTTAAAAATATTTTCCTTTGAGGTAATTATTTGGAGAAATGTTTGCTGCATGCCAAACCCTGTCTTCCAGAAAAAGCTCAATTATTGGCGCAGTGTCTCATTAAGTTTTCCCAAATTAGTGTATTTCATTTTCAGTGCATCTCTAGCCTGGAAAAGAAGCCTCTGAAGCTGTGGTGAATTTCTTTGAAATGCTCTTTGGAAGCCTAAAGCATGCTCCGCAGTCTGGCATTCGAATGAGTAATGGGATTTTCTGGTGTAATCAGGTTTAGCAGGTATTCTCTCTGGTGTACCCAGGATAACACTGTTAATTTGGGACTGAGATTAGGAGTTTTTACTCACGCTGCCGTTACGACGCCTTCTCTTACTGAGCCTTAAACAAAGTACAGTGGAAGTTACACTGACACCATCTAAAGCTACTGTGCCATTAAAGGATTACATCAATTGAACAGGCTACATCTACAGTGACATGTTTTCATTTTAAAGCTGTACAAACAATCTCAGTCCAGATGAGTTTTAGCACTGTTTCAGAAACAGTCTCCGTCCAGACTAACACTCCTGAAAACACATCACTGGTCATGCCCATACTGGGGCTTGGTGTTTGTCTCCTGCACATACAGACAGTACAAGTTTTAAATATGAAAGGCTATAAAGGCTGATATTGTTTAAATACTTCTGCACAAGGGTCACATGATGGGGAGTGACTGATGAGACCCAGTTAAGAAGTGAACTTGAATGTCTGCATCATCATTACCAAAAGTCTCAGTTTCCACTCGTCTGGACTAAAAAGCAGTCGTGGAGTTTTCAAACTAAAACAGGGTCAGCACTGTTTCCAAAAGTCTCTGTTTTCTAAAATGCTGGATTGTTGTGTATGTGAAGGTGTAAACGTAGCAACAGCTAAAAATGAAAATGTATATGTGAATGAACTGGCTTGGTTGCAGCACATTTGGTATTTCAAATATTCACTAGGGGTAACACTATACCCATCTTACAGTGTATTTACAGTACTTACATTACATTTTTCTGAGGCACCTTTGGTGTTTTTTTCTAAAAGTCTAACCACAGGGATCTGAATACATTTCTTTTCTCAGGAATTAATTTTCATAATCTTTCATACTGACATTTGCTGAAACAGTGTCTGTGCACTGTGTTGCTGAAAATTCTAGTTTTTTTTAATGATGTCCACTAAATCAAGCTCATTTACTTGTAGTGAGTTTTGTTTAAACCAGATCCTAACTGTCATCTCCCGTTGTCCTAAGGCCCCAATCTCATATTAACTACACATTAACTACACTACTACACCGCTCCACTACTCTACATGTGAAATAACCTCACATACTATATCTCTATGTCATCAAGCTGAAAGAGGTCTGGGGACCTTCAAGCACAAAATGTTAGAAAAGTGTCATGTCTAGAAAAATAATTTGATTATTTAACTGTCTTGTCTCGTGTTTCATGTTGTCTCGTGATTTCCTGTTTTATTTTGAAACTAACTTCCCTTCTCGTTTCAGGTAGCTTGCCCTTCCTCTTATGTTTCCCGCCCTTGTGATTGTCAGCCCCGCCCAGATTGTTTCCACCTGTTCTCCTTCCTTGTGTATTTAAGTTCTTGTCTCCCATTGTCTTGTGCCAGATTGTCTTGTCTCTGTTGAGTAAGCCATTCCACGCCATTTATGTCAAGTCTTCTTGTTACCTTTGTCAAGTTTTCATTTGTTACTTTGCCTTGCCGTTTTGCCTTGTTGTTTTTTCCTCTTCTGAGTGATTTTTGGTTTGTACTTTGTTCTTGCATTTTTGCCTGTCGTTACCTCTTCAGAGTGATTTTGAGTTTGTACTTTGTTTTGCCTTGCTTCATCATTACGAGTGATTTTTGTCTGCTACTTTTAATAAACACCTTTATTTTGAAGACGCCTGTCTCTATGTCGTGTGCTTGGGTTCTGAGTTTGCACCAGCCGTGTCAAAAAGGATGGCGACCTTTAACCTAACTAGAAGTGTTATTTTTGGACACATAAACATGAACTAAGGAATTGATTTTGAAGTTTAAATACATGGTTGTCGCCCACATTATTGCAATGCATGTATTTAAACATTATCATTTAAAGGTGAAAAGAGTTTCACTTCTTACGGTTTTAATTTGCGTCCATGATTTCGAGATATCATTCATGATGACGATTTTCCTGCTGAGCTCAATATGACGCCATAACCAGCCCTGCTCTCCCAGCACCTCCGAGCTGTAGTAATAATAGACCTCCTATTTTTTTTAAAGTGTCAGTGTTTTATTCTAGAACTCAATCTTCTTTCTATTACTTTCTCAACTTATTCTGAGCATTCACTTTTTCTTTCTTTGGTCTTCCTCACCCCTCACCCCGCCCTCTCGCCGTGGTCTCTGTTGGTTAATATTCTGAGGAGCCGTCAAGTTTGACCTCGGGGCGAGCCTCTGGAAAGATTTCATTTTGACTGTAAGGTACCAATAATGCCTGATAAAGTTGTAAAGTAGGGCCTAATATGAAATGCTAGTGAATGCACATACACATACAATACTACAACACAAGCAAACATGTTTTTATATATATATACATATTGCATGAGCAGGCGCATATTCACAACCACACCTTCAGCCACTGGAGCCAAAGTGAATATAGTAAATCTCCGTAACAGCAAAGGCAATAAACTTAGCTCTTTACAGTAACTGCAATGTGTGGTTACTGGCAGTTGACAGAATTTATTAAACAATAAAGCCGAGAGCATTGCTGCAGATCATTTTTAAGAAAGCTGGACCATTATCCGTTACTGTTTCCTGCCGTCTGGGTTCGGCCTGCATGAAGAATGAGGGACAATGACTTCAAACAAGATAGATGTTTCCCTCTGAGATCCTGTTGTTATTGTTCTCCTCAAAGACCTCATTCTCTGCGCAATAATAGAAAAAACAGGGAGACATTTGTGTTTTCTCTGAACATTATATAGAAATGCACATTTAAAAAAAAAAATTCAATTCGTGTGAATACTCATTGAATAAACTGAGCTTATTGGCTTTGGACCTTTGCAAATGAAAATGTACAGTTTTTTAAATGACTGCAGGGACAAGTTACAATCAATTATGACGTGCTTGTCAGTATGTGTCTGTGATGATACAGCGTGTGGGTGGGCGGAGGTGTGTAGAGATGTTGCAAGAAATTATTGGTCTGGATAATCGTTGTATTTCTTGACAGCTCTTCATTATCGAGCTGTTGCCAGGTTACTAAGCCTGATGCTTCAGGCTTCAGACTTCAGCCTTTGATTGCCAGAATATGTATGTGTGTATGTATACATACAGGTTCAGGCTCATGGAGCTATCACAGCTTGCTTTGAGCTTTTTGCCTTTATTTTGTCAGGTGTTTATCCCATAGGTCTGTCTCAATAAAGACTATGCCAAGTAGGGTTTTACCTGGAGCGCACTGGCTGATTCACAGCTTTTAATTGCTTGATTTTATTGGCACTACTGTATCTTCATCAGAGTCAACATGCATATACATGTACACACATAACCACATATATAGTTAATGTAGAACAGGTGTACATTAGATGATTGATTGAAAAGCGTTTAAAGTCTATTGGATAATGGATCCAAGGGTGGGAGCCACCATAGTTGATGTCCATCATCACACCAGAAACCTTGAGGAATCTTAAAGTTACAAAAACACAAGTACAGAAAGTACAAGTGCTGCAATACAATAGAAGAAACATGACAAATTGAGTTCTTCATTTGTTCGTTTTTCATGGGTTCCACTGTGTTGAGAGCAACACCACAATCCGTGTTTTGTGTGCGTGTTGCATTTTGTGTTTAGATATATGAAGCTTTAAATCTTCAAGCTTTAAATGTATGCTGCTGCAACAGTGAAGGATTTTATGGTGGATTTTTACCGGATGTGTAAAGTACACAATCGTCTGGTGAGTGAGAACATTGTGTTCAGGTGGTTTTCTAGTGTCACAATGAACCAGTGTGTCTCTCAGAGAGCGTTTAAACATAATCAAGGGAGACACAGAGCTGTAATTATTCAGAGATGGATCAGATCTGATGGCATTGCAGTGTTTAACGTTTTTAACTGTGTCTGTCAGGTGAGAATATTCAGTGGAGAAAGTGTTGGCCAATTGGTATATTGAACTGTTTTGAGTGATTACGCTTAACTTCTTAGAAGTGTGTTTCTGCTTAAAGGTTTTTTTTTTTTACGAATTTTACGAAACTGTAGTCTGGATTGTACAGTTGTTTCTCTTGGAAAATGAACAACGGTTTCACACTTTTCAACATCTCTTCTCCATTACCTCTCTATGTGACCACAATATCTATATAACATCTCTTTCCCACAAAGCAATCTTGAGAAAAAATGGATTTTTGGATTATGCTATGAATGAGAATGAGACATTATATATATATATATATAAAAGATAAAAATATATTGAAATATGGTATAGCAGTAAAATAAACTTAAACTGCTATAGTCACAAGAAAAAACACACACAAATGAATAACTCCAAATGTCATGTTTGTGTGACCACCCAAAATTTATTAACTTTGGATTGAATGGAGGACATGATTTTTAATGTTAAAGTGAAAGATGATGATTCTTTTGGCCACTTGGGGGCAGTGCAATAAGCTGCAAACAGAAGAGAGATATTCTGTAAAGGTAATTTGGTGAATGGCTTACCAAACGATCATCTACTTACACATTTGATTCATGTTTTGGCCCATATGGGAAATGCAGGTCACCCTTTGAAGCTCTGTTTTGTTAAACCAAAACAATGAGCTGAAAGATGCTAAAATCAAATTGCACAAAGTTGCTCCAGTGTTAAAGTAGAAATATTGATTAGCACAGCTTTAAGTGCACTAATGTACCAAGGTCTGATAAAAAAAAAAAAAAAAACTTGAAAAAAAAACTGATGATGACCTTGCACCTTTCATCCTTTGTCTGTCCAACCATTTCCTCACTCTCCAATGTTTTTTTCTAGGCTTTTCATGTTGCATGTTTGTGGAATTCAGTGACAGTCGATTACGGCTACTTGTTGAAAAAGAAAACCAAAGCAGAAAGAGAAAGCACAAAGCCTCAGTCGTGGCTAAGAGGATATTCCCATTAAGTCTGCAGTGTAATGGTTGGAGATGTTGTGGGAAGAGAGAATGTGTGTGCGTCTGTGTGTGCGTGTGGGCGTCGAGATGGGTATCACTGTAGGCCATGAAGGCCTGGGCCGTTTATTTAAAGAGCCACTATAAATGTTGAAGCAGTGATAATGGCTGCGGGGCCAAGGGATGACATTTTGACAAACACGGCTTATTACAGAAATGGTTTTATCAATGTGTTTATAGCGCCATCCAAGTTGCAGATTGCGTGCGAGGGCGCGCATGCGGATGTGTGTGTGTGAATGGCCGTGCATAAGTGAAAATGTATGTGTCGAAGTGTGACAGAGCGTCTCCGTTTGTGTGTGTGTGTGTGTGTGTGTGTGTGCGCGATGCCACTAGCCCGTAGAATTGCTCGAACTGGAGAATAAGAAAGACAATAACCGCTAAATGTGCTTGTTTTCTCTCATTTATTTTCTGATGTGGGAAGATGGAGGGAGAGGAGATGGAGAGAATAATCTAACGGCTAAAAAACAAAAGATAAAAGGAGGGAGGGGTGGAGGGACGGAGGAGGAGGAACGGCCAATTGGAGCATAATAACTTTTATACATCTTGTTTCTCTTTCTGTCGGCAACTTTTCCACTCTTGGTTTTTTGGAACTAGAAGGCATCGATTGCTCAATCCTACACATACTCTCTCTCTCTCTCACACACACACACACACACACACGGAGATAGACATGCAGGCAGTCACGCTCACACATACACAAACACTGCATGGATCTTCCAATAACCGCCAGTTGAACTTAACTACAGAAGCACTGCTGCCAGATCTGTTAGCAAGAGTGTCATCTCATTTCAGTGTTCTCTCCATTGTGTGTGTGTGCGTGTTTACAGGAGGTGAGGCAGCATTAGTATTATTATTGTCTCATTATTGAAGCATCATTACCAATTATAATGCTGCCACATCAGGGCTTGGCGAGGTGTTGCACACACATGAATAGGCCTCAGGTCTCTGTGGAATAGCTGATCATTCATTTGCGTTGTGACTGTTGTGATTTCCCCTGTTAAGCTGTCAAATGATGTTGGACACAGTCAGTCACAGGTGTTTTGGGTTCCTCATGTTGACAGTGTTGTGCGTTAGGCCTTTTGTGGGCCATTAGTCACTTTTGTTCCTCCAACTCCATTCACTCCTACGGAGCCCCTTAGGGGACATGGGGGAAAATTTTTGAAGGGTTAAAAAAAAAAAAAACGTACTTACTTTTGTGTTTTGTGTTTACATTAAGAGCATGTTCTTCCGGGAAAGACAATAGACACAACAATGGAGTGGGAGAGTGAAGTTCATTGAGTTGTATGTACCGGTGTTGATTTTTTGTGTTCAACGTTTGCAAAAAGGGAGACATGGAGGAAGATTTGGAGCGTTACCTGCATCTGAGAGAGGTCCCAAAAGAGGACATTATGCGGATGAAGAACACGCTTTCCGACAAGAAAGTCTTCTGTGCTTAGTACTGTTTTAATATCTTTGTATTTTAGGCCCAAGTCAAAATAAAACTCAATAAACTTGTCCCACACAACAGACACAACAATGGTGTCTGTTGTGTTCTGACCACAGATGACCTGGAAAAAATGCTCTTAATATAACCTATAAGTTTTGTGAGATCTCGCAAAAATGAATCCTTTTTTTTTTTTAACCCTTCAAAATAAAATTTCCCCCATGTCCCCTAAGTGGCTCCATACGCTCCCTCTCCATCCTAACAAAAAAAAAGTCAGCCTTAGAAAACACTCTTTTGGTTCGTTTGTTTTCGGACAGACCCGTTTCAGCTTTTCAGAAACGACATATCTGCAGAGAAACAGTCCTCGCGTGCGGAGGTCAGGAGCGAATGGACCGACTTGTGTGAGTAAACAAGTGGCCTACAAGCACACAGCAGCTTAATATAACAGCGCTGCACTGAAGGGCATCTCGAAGCGAACGGCTCACTCAGCCTTGAAGGAAAAGAATGCAGAAGCAGCAGAGAAGTGAGTTTCTGTTCTTTTCCGCTAAGAACAATAAAATCATGCTCAACTGGATGACTGAGGACATCGTGGCTTCTCGCTCTCTGCTAGACTAAGTTTCTTTTTTTTGTTTAGCTCAGTTGGGATAAAACATGAAATTGCAGATTTGTCCTGTCTGGTGTAATGAATGTTTTCACTGCTCACAATAGATCTGCCGAGGCATTATGGCCACAAGCTCTTGTTTGGAATTGAAATTCTTCTATAATGTTACAAAATACCAAATAAAAACAGTACGGTGATATTATTTCCTTTCCTCCTTTTCGGTGTGTCCCCATGACCTATTCCATGCGCTGCTCTTTACGATGTACTTGCAGGACAAATTGTTCGGATATGAAATCTCATTACCAGGAAAAATTAAACGCGGCACCTTGACCAGCCGCTACATCAATTTAGCTTGTCTATGTTATGAGATAAGGCTGTCAGAGTGTAAGGAGGATGTGGCAACAAATTGGTGGAGTTGAAAGGCCAACACACTGAGGGAAGACGTTAAACCAGACTAAAACCAGCTGGTCAGGATTAATCCTGTCATATCCACAAACTGCAATAAAGCTTTTTGCAGTCATTTAATAAAAAATAAATAAATAAATAAATATGCTCCAAAAACCTCTACATCTTTCCCACAAACAATAAGCTATAAAATTGATATAAAAATTGATATAAAATTATTACATTGTCTTATTTTGTATCTATATTACTCCATTTTTTTTTATTAAAATAAATAGCTGGGTGTTTAACCAGCACAGGTCAAAACAACAGGAAGCAAAATGATATTTAATGATTATTATTAATAGTAATAATTATTGTTTTAAACTTAATCTATATCAGTGATGACAGACAAGCATGAAATGTGACACTTTTTTTTTTTAAGTGTGATTTTTCATCGTCTCTATGGTAATCACGAACATGACGTCATGAAGAGGCCCAACATTCTGACTGAAAAGTTTATATATACGAGCCATGAGCAGCTCGCAGCTAGGTAGTAGGATTTATGCAATAATGGTGTTCATGATCCTTTGAAGAATATGAATATTAACAATTCATTTTATGGAGATTTTTAAGGTGCTACACTTTGTCAAGTGTCCCTCAAGGAAAACATTTGACCGGATAGTGACCTCAGTGGAAAGCTCACCAAAACCCATTGGCAATCCCTTGGTACTCTTAATAACAATAGTAAATCTAATGGCACTCAGGCCAATACGGAGATGTCCTGACCAAACTATTTGACGAACAGATGGATCAACATCATTATCCTTCAGCCCCCGCTGCTGCCATGGCAAGAGAGACAGAGACCGTTTCATGAGAGGAGAATGAATGTGGAACTGGTTGCTTTTAAAACCAAATCACTTATTTCATTTAGTCCCACAGCTGGTGAGAGTGAGATTTACAGAACACAGTTGTCGAGAGTTCAAAAGCTTAATTCTCCGTTCTGGAGAGAACATGAAGAATTGTTTAAAAAATGAGGGCCGGGACCTCTGAGAAACACTTTTTTGAAACCATGAAGCCTCCAAAATTGATATTTCTTGGGGTAAAAGTGCGAGTCAGGTGTATCACATTAATCATATCACTGAGTGCGTTTCTGTGTTTGCAGTAGTTTTGGACTCAAATTGAAGCAACACATAGCAAAAACAACACATCAGCTTTTACATGTTATTTAATTCACATGAATTCTAAGTGTTGTCTGCCTTTCTCGTTCTCGCTCTTATCTCCTCTTTGTTCCACACACAAACACAAGCACATGCAGCACACACACACTACAAAAGACCTGCTAGCTGTCAATTCTTTCCCCATAAGATTATCAGGAATGCATCTGTCTTTCCCTGCAGACTGTTTCCTGCCACACTGTCCCAACGCAGCAGCAGCAGCACGGCGGTTTGATTGTGTAGCTCTTTCTGCGTATGCGCTCGAAATCAGAGCGTCACGCTTTTTGTTTGACATGTGTTTGATGTGTGTATTCTTTGGCAGGGGTCTCACCTCATCAACGCGCTCGTGGATCTCCAGCGTCTTTACCAGATGCTACAGGTAAAATATCCTCAGAGCAGCAAAATCACAGCTTTATGCATTCACCGGCGCTGGAGGCACAAATGTTGTTTTATTAGCAGCTAGAAATATGTCACTTGTGGGAAAATATAATTTACCTTCCAATGGCGTCACAAAAACAAATTACATCTGTCACACACAGACACACACACACACACACACAATCGTGCTTCCATCACTTCAGAGGACATTACATGACTTATATTCATTTCTAACCTACACAGACCACTCAAACACATAAACATGAAATGAGACATAACATTTATTTGGACAATATATTTGATGGCACAATGTTGCTCATTTGCACAAGAGCATTTGTCCATTAAGTATTATATTGGTCACTGATATTGAAAGAAAGCGAACATGACTGAAGTCAAACATGACTGTTACAACTGACTGTAGGCCCAATTAAAAGATAGTTGGGAACTGCAAGGGAAGAGGTTCCACTCAATAGAGCAATTATGAGCTGTATTTTACTGCGGTCCATATTATATTAGTGATAACAGGATTCATTTTACAGATGGACTTGGTGGACACTCTCTGTTCACTAACACACATTGTCACTGGCCTCCGATTACAAATACCACATTGACACAGTCGTTTTACCGAGTTGTTCAAGAGCGGCTGATAATTACAGAAAATCCAAGGACAGCATCTATTTTAATTGGAGAAAACAAGGTTCTGTTATGAATTTATTAAGCCAATTTAAACTCAAACAGAGGAAAGATTGGGCTGTTTCAGGATTTAATGCTGTGGAAAAACCAGCGTTGAGGACCACAGTGAAGCTATTAGCTTTAATAAGTATGTGGGCTTTTGTGATTTCTGGTTGCAATGCCGCCCTGTTAATGGAGAACAAGCACCTGGATCAGCTTTGGGTACTTGTAGTTGTAACATTGGCATCACAAAAAGATAGCGGAAAGATAGCGGCGCAAAGAACGAAGGCTTGACCATGCAATGGCACGTCATTATGTGAATGCAAATCGGACTCTACCCTGATATGTATGTGTATTGAAAAGATTTGCTCACCCCCAGGGGAGGCGATATTGTATTCACTGTTAGGCAGAAAAAACACAGGATTTATTCACTGAAAACAATTGAACCAAAATGGATTAAATGTGGAAATAAATGTATCTTTTTTTCTATTTACATGCTCACAAATTAATCCATCATGTGTTTTATGTTTCTATAGATGTTGCATAGTTTCTAGGATTTTTTTTATGACGTATGTTTATATATGCTGTGACAATATGGAAGCCATTTGAAACATCATCACTGCCTCCTCTTACTCTGGAGCAGATGTGCTTTATGTCCAAACATTAGTTGCAAAAAGCTAATCTCTCTTATCTTTCCAGTCTGTGTTGTCCTGTGTTGAGGCACAGGTGTGAGCTTTAGGTTGGCTGATGCACTGAGTCTCCTTCACCTTTAGCCCCACAGCTCTATCATGATAATCTGCTCGGATCAAACTAAGACAGCAATATCCAAGTTTCCGATCCTCAGGCGTACTCTGAAGTAAACAAAAGCCTTCGATGGTTGGACTATCGCTATGAAGGATTTGGTGTTTGTATTGAGTGTGGGTTTTTTTTTTTTATCCATTGTGTTCTTGCAAGTCTTCCTGTATCCCACCTGTTTGACCTAAAGTATGGTGGATGTGATTCTTCATGGTAGCATTTAGCTCAAAACACCACAGGGCATAAGTGCTACAGTCTCACAGAGCTGCCTGCATGGTTGGAGACTCTTGTTATACAAGCGCTTGCCTTGATACTTACTTGCCATATAAATGGGCAAATCTAAATGAGACACAAAACTCGCTGTGAAATATTCAGCTGCAACTGGGAAATTAAGCCAAATTACACCTTTCTGACAGTTATTTGTCATTTTAATTACCATACTGAGAATATCAAACCAGACGAATGGGATGCCCATCTAAAGAACTGTAACTCTCCATGAATTTTTAATCCAGAGTAGCTGACAGTGGAGGCGGCAGCCAAAGATTAATTTCATTCAAAAACAATGATAGTGATTCTAATAAAGCGAGATAATAAAAAAGATATCTATTAGTGACTGACTTATTCAGCAGAACCTGTGCACTCTCTTCTCGGACAAGGCAAGGGATCGCTGTCTTTAGCAAATAGCAGGAAGGTAGAGAGAGAGAGAGAGAGAGAGAGAGAGAGAGAGAGAGAAAGAGTCTGTTTTGTTTCACGGGTGACTGCAATTCCCCTTTTGTTTCCTGCTCAAAGCCTGGTGGATTGGAAACACATTTTCACCCAGAGTCTGCACCTCATCCCTGAAGGCTCACACACAAACACACACACACACACACACACTCTCTCTCTCCCACCCACACCCACAAACACGAAGCAAAAAACACACACAAATTCGCTCTCTTCTTCACTCACAGACACAGTCTTCCTACCTCTGCTTCACACAAACAGCCAACGGCCAGTGGTAAACAGCCATTTGCTTTACCCCGCCGTCCTGATAATCAACCTCTAATCAAGGGCTTATAGGATCGTTAAGGCTCGTTAGTGCTCGTTAAGCACTGATTTATACACTGTGTATGGATAGTTCCGACCCACTGCCTCATATTTGTGGGGACATTAGGAGATGGACATTGGCATTTGCATTGATACATCACTCTTGCAGCCGCTCACCCTTTCACTGAGTCTGTGTGTGTGTGTTTGTGTGTGTGTGTAAAAGTGTGTGTGTTCCTGTCTTTTTCCTCAACAGCTACGAGTGCAATAGTAATCTTGATCTTATCCTGTATTTTGCTAATTACCATAATCACGCATGACATGGTGAGGGTAAGCACATACACAGGCACACACACAGGCTCGCACAAAGACACACACACAAACATATGAACGCTTTTATTAAGGAGGTAACTGCCTCGGGCCAGTTGATAGGTGTCATCTCAACTTAATATCTTTTAGTCTGAGATCACACACTCGTGGTGTTCCCTTGACGTATAATAGCTCCATGCAAGCCACTTTGTGTGTGAATGTGTGTGTGTGTGTGTGTGTGTGTGGTGTCCCTACAGGTGAAAGTGGATGATGCATCAAAGTCAAAGGTCCTCCAAGGCAAGCTTTTAATTTGACAGCGAGAACAATAAACTTTATCACCGGCACAAATGTTGTTGACACAGAGTGGTGGTATAAGCGTTGCTAATGGGCTGAAAAGGTGTGGCAAATTTAAAAAAAAAGCTCTGTAGGTGTCTGTGTGTCAGCCTGATATCTGAGACTTAATTACAGCTCAGATGAATGAATAATTCCATGGCTTTGTTATTTTTTCCCATTTTCTTCACACGTAAGAAGAATTGTTAAGGACGCACATACGATATGCATCTACACCACACAGGGGGCTTGTTAAACCTGCATTAATATGTCAGGGTTCATAAACGACATTGTAATTAATAGCTGTAAGCCTTGGCATTTTCATTATTGATTAGTCTTATATAGGTTGAACTGTGAGTTGTTGAGTGTATGTGTTGGATGTGAAGTTGTGCATAATCAAAGTGGACTGAAGACGCACATCTCTCACTCTCTCTCTTAGATCGCTCAGCTCTTATTTCACCTCTCATCCCTCTTTCCGGGTATATCACACAGCTTGCAGTGGCATTTGGTCCGACTGGTCTTGTTGGGTGGTGAGCAGATACAGTGGACAGTGATCGTCTCATGGTCGGCTGCACTTAATCCAATCCCTGAGCTTCCTTTTCCGACGTTGATGAAGGTGTTTCTGGTGTAGAACTACGTGCCGATGCTGAGCCCCAGAAAGCCACGGTTTAACCCCTGGTGTTGTATACAGAAGTGCTCATTGTTCGGTGCATATTATTATAGATATACTATGCTGTTTGTGTTTGGACTGTTATAGGCTTTAATGTGGCTTAGATGCTATTAGTGCCTGGGTTCCTCTTACAAGTAGTGTGTTTTTTTAATAATATAATGCAACACCCAGTGGTCACGTAAACTCCTCTCTTTTTCCTCAGATGCACTTTTGAAATATTTTAATCCCACCCCTGCAAATCCTGGACCACCTGCAGACACCTTCCAGTGATGCTACATCAAGTGCACCTGTCCCCTCTCCCATCTCCCTTTTTTGCTGCAAAGGCTGCACCAGTAGACCCTCCTGACTGCCCAGCTGTTTTAACTGATAAGGTAAGAACAAGAGTTTGTTCTCAAAGGACTGTATCAAATCAACAACGGATTCATTTTTAGGAGACAAAAGATGGTAGAAGACGTCAGAATGACTATTTCAAGAGTCTTAGTAAATGGAGAAAAAAATCAAAAGAAGCTAACAAAAGAACGATAGTCTTTATATTTTTCCACTTTACTACGTTGATTGTTATGCAGCAAGTCCTTCTATGTGAAAACCTACTCTGCAATAAAACTGATTTTGATTCTGATAGCTTGTTTTGCTTCTGCTGCAAAATGTTTTCTCAGAGACATTTCAAATTGAATCGAGAAGGACAAAGGAATTGGAAAAATGCAAGCCACCTGCTCAAGGCCCATGAGCATAGCAGGAGCATAAAACAGCATGGAAGTATTGGAGGTCGCCTCTTACAAAGGGACTAACAAAAGATAAGAAAGAGATGGCTAGTGCGAAGGCTGCGAGAAAAAGGTGGTGTCCTTAGCTGAAAAGGGGTCCAAGAAAACACATTAAACAAACTGAACCAAGTTTGATGCAGTAATGAAGCAGCATGTTGGGAGGGTGGAAAGCCCCCAGTCACACATTACCTTGAATCCAAAATCAAGCAATAGACTCCATAAACTCAAATATGCTGGAAAAGATCATTTGTAGATTATTTTAGATTTCACCTTTGATCTGAGTCACAAGATCTATGAGAAGACAGTCTTTGGCTAAGGAGACTGGACTCTACAGCTTTTCTATTTGCACAGTCACATGCTCATCCATTCTCAACAAGATCTGGCATGTGAGCAAACTAACACAGCTGATGTGGCTGTTGACTTACTTAAGAAAACCAGATTCCTGCTACAGAAGCTAAAGACAACTACAAAGGAGATGTATTTGGTCATGAAGCTCCAGGTGAAGTATTGGTGACATGCTTCGAAAAATGGAAACCACACTCACACAAGTTTCCTAGATGAGAGATTTCAGAATCCGGAAGAGATAAATGACTAATTTTGAGTTCTCCTCAGCATCCCCAAACCATGAGCACTGCTTGAACACATGATGGACAGCCAGATATTGATGACAATGAACTTGAAGAAACTTGAAATTTATGCTCTGACTTCTTTAATATCATATTTTGTGCAGTACCTTATACATATTGGATTTTTTATTTGTTTTATGGCACTTATTTCTTTAATACTGTTTTAATGTGTT
>JBBMOC010000077.1:1569988-1962444 GCA_037975185.1 Centropyge bicolor
GATCCAGTTCACCTTTTCTTAGCTGCCACTTCAGGGTGTGTTTGAAAGTAGAAACCAGCATCCTGTCTCTGTAAATGAGAAACAGAAACAGTGGCTCGGGCCGAGCCACACAACACCGTTACAGCCAATCAGCGACAGGGGGCGTTGGTGCACAGGAGAAGAGGAAGGGGAGGGGAGACTGAGGGAGGAAGAGGGCACAGTGAGTCTGGGACATGCTAACGTGCTAAACTCCACAACATAATCACACTGTGAAGGAGGAGAGATGGCTGAGAGACAGCCAAAGAGGAGGAGGTCAGAGGCACAGAAGCTGAAAAAGAAGGGTTACGATCAGGCCAGAGCCAAGAGCCGAGTTAACATTGGTGAGGCTTTCCAGCAGTGGAGAGACCTCCGAGAGTTGGAAGGCATGAAGACGGATGCAGAGGTTGCTCTGTTTCTGCTTGACTGGTGGGTAACATTAGTGTTGGGATGTTTACACAACCAAGAGGTCAGTGTTGTTTTCCCAGGTGGAGCTTCTGAAGGAGCACTGAAGGGAGGAGTGTCATTTATTTGGCTGTTGAGTTAAACATTGTCAACAATATGGAATCACTGACTTCACCTTTAACATTACTTGAGTAAATCAGCTTGAAAGCTTTGTTTTACAAAGCGTGTTGAAATTAGTATGATTAGTGATTTAAATGCTGTGGCTGATGTGCAGGGGGTTACGTAAGTTAAGTAAGTAATTCCACTTTATGTAACTTTGTACTTCTACATCACTTCTACATCACAGTAAATGAGAAATTCTGTATATTTTATTCCACTACATCTATTTACAATAATTCATCAACTGGTCGATAGATTTATCAACTCCTTTAATCTGTAATTGCATAAGTATTAATTAATGCATAATTTAATAGTATAAAGTTAATACTATTAAATTATGCATTTATGAATACTTATTATTGATATCACCCTGAAAGGGGCAATCCTGCATCATGAATACTTTTACTTTTGATGCTTTAAGTACATTTTGGTTATAATACTTTTACTTAAATCAGATTTGAAATGCTGGACCCTAATTGATAAGATAAGCAAAACCTTTATTCCTCCCACAGTGGGGAAATTCAAAATGATGGCATTAGATAAATAGATACAGTTCCACAGTACTCTAACACAGGATTTGCTTTTGTTATACCAGATTTAGATATAGCTTAATATCACTTAATAGCACATACAGTGGAAGTCTTAGCTATTGGATGGAGCAAAATAAGTCAAAAAAAGCTCATATCAATCATATAATGCTCAGATCCATTATCAGTGACAGCACTGCTAATTATAAAATACATTGCGAGATGTGGTTTGAAATTAATACATGAATTTAGTTTGATGGCTAAAACAAAGCCAGTAAACACTTTCATACACCTGACTTACATTGTTATGTTGTCCTTACTCCCAAGGACATCTTGCTGTTGGCTTAGACATAACATTATTAATGAATAATGATAACTTAAGCTTTCTCAAAATGCTCTTACCAAACAACCAAATGTTAGTTGTAGGCTGACACGTAGTCTAGGTGTATGAACAGTACTAAAACGTTTACTATGTTTAGTTTGTTTCACATTGTTAAATTGCAGTTATTGATCTTCGCTATGCATCCTGCAAACGTCCATTTAAAAAAAGTAAAATAGCATTAAAAATAAGCTGCATCTTTCTTCTGTGTGCTTCCAAAACAAATGCACATGCTAGCCAAATCAAGCTTTTCTTAGGCGGTGATGTTCATGGGAAATGCTGTCTTCATTGCGGGAAACACTATTGCTTTTGTCCACAGGGGGCGCCAAAATCAACATAAAGTGAAAGTTGCTTTAATAGCCCAAATAGTACATATTCATTAAGTGAAAATAAATCAGTCATTCAGTCACCAATAATAAACTAGTGCCCATTTGTTAATTTTTGTAACCCGTCAAATTCTGTGACCCCAGCGGAAACCCGGTGCGCCGGACGTGATGTCATCGCGCTGTGCAAAACAAATATGGCGCCTAAAGCTCCTCAAAAATCAGCAGCGTCTCCCGTGAAGAAGAGGAGGGTCAGATCAGAGGAAGGTCAGCGAGCAAAGCGAGAGAGCGACAGACGGCGCAGTAAGAGCAGAATAACCATCGGTGCGGCCATTACGAAGTGGCAGCAGGTTAAGAAACTGTGCGGCATTAAAACGGACTCTAAGATGGCTTTTGTTCTGTTGGACAGGTAAGTTAGGTCTGTATCATCAGCTGACTGCGCAAACCTGTTAGCTGCCTCCTTCTCTGTGTTTCCATGGTCACCTGTTTTATTAACCATCCAGCTGACTGTCGTGTTTCATTACTGCAGTTATCTTCGAACCAAGTCTGAGAATCGACCTGATCGACCAACCCTTCATAGAAGCTCTTCAACTGAAACCTGGTGAGGAGGCCTCTAGTCTCATGTCAACTATAAATGTATGATGTATAATAATCACACAGCTGATTGTAGATCTTCATTTATACCCTTGTGCTTGTGTGTTTGTTTAGTGAAAGTGTGCATTATGAATACCCCTTCATGATGAGCTCACCAAATGAAGCTGAGCTGGAAACTTTTGCTGCTCCTTCAGTCCAGTCATCTGAAAATGGAAAGGTAGATGTGACTATGTAACATATTTTACATGTAGAGCTGAAATGATTTGTCAGTTAATCAACCAGCCATTGATTAATCAACAACTATTGCGACAAGTGATTAATCATTTATTTTTTTATATTAAAAACCCCAAACAATTTATGTAATTTGTGAAGCTGTAGTGTGAAAACGCTAAATTAATGAAATTGAGGTTGCCTCTTTTAACTCTTTGTGCTGATGGCTTTGCTGTTTCCTTTCCCATATTTAGTCAGGGAAAAGAGATGCTGTTTGCCAAAGATTGAAAAGTCAAGACGAGTGGAGGACAACTAACCAGTCAGAAAATAAAGAAAATAGAGGTGAGTCATTTTCACATTAGAACAGTCCTTCTCCAGAAAAACAAAATCTGAAAACTGAAGTAAAAACTGATATTTTCAAAACTGATCCACACCCAGATTTCAAAGAAGACGAGGGTGAAGAATTCAGCACGTCATTAAGTGTGGGAGATGGACGCTACCTGGTGGATTTAGGGAGGTAGGCTGATGTTAATATCAGTAACCGCAATCCAATAGTTCCAGGCTATTGTTGTGAAATTATCAGCCCCAGCTTTCTATATACTACATTATTTCAATGATGTTTACATCAAAACAATGTTTAAACAAGAACTCACCATTCTACTCATGCTTATTTTCTGACTTCCTCAGCTCGTCAGAGTTTATCATCGACGAAGAGTGCATCCTTCAGCTGTTCAGGTCATGCCGGGAATGCAACAGACTATGTTCAGTTAGAAAACATGTCAGAGGACTAAAGCTTGTGGTTTACCAGACGTGCTGCTTCTGTCAAAGCCGGTGTAAATGGACTAACCTGCCAGATGACGACGATGATGATTTCCAGATAAATGGAAAAGCTGCAGCACATGAACAGACTGACTCAGCAATGTCACCAAGCAGTAATACTAGTTGAGATGGTTAATTGCTGAAATGACGCTCTTAAGTGGACAGTTTAAGCTGTGACACAGTGGACTGGGCAGCTGGACTTGTGGTTACTTGCTGCCTCTGGAGTTTGGCCGTTCATCTCTGGAATAGCCCAAAGCATCTGCTTGACACATAATGCACCACAGCCAAGTGAGGAGAATACTTTTTCTGGACTGATTTTACCTGGCAGGTAAGAGACTTTTACAGTTGAACAATGGCTGTAACGACAAAGATGGTTCTCTGAGGAAAGTTGAACTGTTCTTTTGTCTTTCTCCAGATTTTGTTTTGTTCATATGTCTTCAGACAACCATTAATTTTGTGATGCTTTTCCATCCCGGAGCCAACATCTATTTTGACAATACACATTTGCTCTAACAAAGGTTTCTGTCAAATTTTCAAGCAATATTGAAAAAGTGATTCAACCTTTTCATTAAACTCAAGACCCCAATTACACCTTCCATTAACATGCAGTCTGTACCTGGATATCCTTTCTTGATATGGAAAAAATGCGTGTTAATGCACTGTGTAAATACTTGGAGGATGCGTTGTGATTGAATCGCCCAGATCACATCTGGAAGTGGTCAAGGCTTGTATTGTGATCAGTCTTAACCCTCAATAAAATACCAAATCTGTAATCTGCACCTCATGCAAATAACTTAACTTACACTTTTAACTGTGACCCACCCAGAGGAGAAGAGTGAGCCAGCACATTTAATAGATGATGGGGCTTTTGTGTGCTCATTAGATACAATGCACAATCTCAGTAGACAGTGTTTTAACATTACAACTCTGTTTTGGTTTAAAACTACCGTGTGTTAAGAGTTGGATGAGAATTAACAATCACAATGGAACTGGGGAAAAGGAGAAGTAATGAAAGACTGATTATCATCGCCCCTGGTGATCAGACAGCACAACACCAGGTTAATTAAAAATCAAACAACATTAAAGTTAAAAAAAATAAATAATCCACCGGCATGGTTAAGACATTAAAGAAAGACCTCACACATATAAGGGGAAAAAGGGAAGTTAAAAATCAGTGTGTGACATTCATACATATTAAAAGGGGTAATATTTTTAAACCTGAGCACAACTTTTCTTAAAACATATTTTGGGGTCTAAATGATTAATACAAAAAGGTTTATAATAGATGATGTCAGGCTGCAACCTAATCCTTGGCGACAAATGCACCCATCAAAGTATGTCCACTAAAAGTGCATGTTTTTGCCACTAACCGGCTCAGATTGTTATTTGAAGTGTCAGCCAGTATTATGGAAAGGATCCGTACAGAGACAGGCCTTTTGGTGAAAGAGTAAGATCTGTTTGTTTAACCAGAATCAACTGTTATATTGCTTTGTTCAATGCAACCAGACTCCATTTACAAAAACAGTCATTCTATTTGGCAGAACACTGGAGTTGCTGTGCACCGCTGCCTCAGTTTGTGCTTTGGTGTTTTAAAGGGTTACTTGGACAGGAGCATTTGGCTCTAAGGATGCTGACCCGTTCTAAAACGTTTTATACTTATTAGTCATTTAGACCCCAACATATGTAAAAATGTGTCCCAGGTTTAAAATGACCAGAATCATCCTTTGACTTTGCATCTGTGGTCCTTAATTGGCAAGAGGAAGAACATTTTTACTAGTTGTCTGCTACAACATCAGCACACAAAAACTGCACAGTGAGGGAGCCCCTTTAAAACATTCTTAGGTATGAAGTACTAAAACCCATGGAAGAAGGGAGACTTGGTCCAAGGAGTCATTAAGTTCAGGTATAGCAGCTGAGGTGAAAGGAAGAGTTAGCTAAATAAGCTAGTAGCTACATTTTGTCAGAGTGTGTTCAGTTCGTTAATAATCAATAATCAGGACTTATAAGGTCTTACAATGTGAATTTCCTCTTCCTGTGCAAATCTCTGAAAGAAAACGCTGAGGAAACTGTACTGTTCAGCCGCCAGAATGTCGTACCCTTAGTTGTGATTTGTCTTTTTTTGCAGCATGTTCCTCTGATGTAAATCCAGCCTTGATTGAATGGAGCTTAAAACAGCCCTTTGTCTCGCTTCCTTGGTCAGTGCAGATAGCTAGTGTTGTACTGGAAGGAAGCCATCTGGACCCGATTGCGCAGCCTCTGGACCTCCAGATCCTGGAAATGATCATCCTCATCATTCTGAATGATGATCTTCTGCAGTTCACCGATCTCACGCTCCATCCTGGAACGCAGCTCTCGCTTCATTTTCAGCAGAGCCTGCAAACAAAGAATAGTGAATTGTTTTTGAAATGTTCCAGGGAAGAAATGTCTAAACAATCCTGCTTCAAAGTTATGGCACTGATATACAGTTAGATTAATGACTGTGCACATGTGGTCTGTCTGCGGTTTGATAACTTGCATCTGACCCATAAAGGTTTCATGATTGTTTTTCCTGAACCAAAGATGGGCCCATCCATTTTAAAATAACACAAACTTAACAGATCCAACAGCAGCTAAACCTGTGCCAGAAAACATGGCTAACACTCATTTTACTGACTGAATATGTTTGACCAGCTCAAATAAAAGACACCACTTTCTACACAACAAAGATGCATTCAATGACTAAAGACATGCTTCATGTTGTCAGACTCTTGCACCTGCCAAGTAAAAGTATTAAATTCCTAGAACAGATTACATTTTAAAATGCCTATGAACTTTTCAGAGAGTATTTCAGAATGGAAATTCATCATATAATATACAGTGTGCTGTGTTATGATATACACTGCACAGTGAAAGCTGTAAATTTGCAGGTTAATCCATTCAAAACGCAAAAAGTTTGAACAAATTCCAACTAACAAATCATTTGAATCATTAGAAATGTCCACACACTGGTTGTTAAACTGTGTCTTGTTCTTTAGTGTAGTTTTTATATTTTCCTGTGTTTTCAATTGCATCATATGTCTCGACATTTTGAACAAAAGATTGCATTTAAAATAAAAAGTGACAACCATGAACGAAAACAATAATGAGTACAGGTTTTACCTTTTCTTGAGCTTTTTTCCGAACCTGGATCTCCTGTCGCTCTTGTGCAAGTTTTTCAGCTAGTAGTGAAAACTGAAAGAGAACAACCATGTTAGGAGTAGACTGTAAAGTCCATTTTAACACACTACAAACGTGTGTATGTGTGTGTGTGTATATGAGTCCTACTTGGTCTTTGTAGTAGTTCTCCATGGACTTAATCTGGTCTTGGTGTCGTCTCTGATGTTCCAGCCGCTGCTCCCTGGCGTAGGCTCTCTGCTCTCTCAACCGGACTTTCTGTAGCTCCAAACCCTCCTCAAACAGTTGCCGAAACATCTACACACACACATACACACACACACACACTTGGGTCATCATAATGCCAGTCAATCACATGATCTATGATTCAATCTTTAACTGAGTGATATTAGTGAAGATCTGATTGCATTCTTCTAGAACTCTTGAAATGGACAAGAAGACGATGTCAACAACCCCAAGCCAAACAACATTTACTGGTTCCAGCTTTAAAAATGTGTTGATTTGCTTTAACTCTTTGTTTTATACCACTGAAAAATGGAATCTTTTTGGGCTGTGACTGAACTCCTGGGATAAATAAGTAAGTAATCATTAGTCATTAGTTGTGGTCTTTGCCCCTGACAAAGTGATGACGACCCACCCTCTCCTCCCTGGTGCGTGCCCTCATCAGACGAGCGCGGTGCTGGACATGGTAGTCATTGTGGTACTTTTTGGCACGTGCTATCTGCTGCCTCTGTTCCCTCAGTCTGTTCTGGGTCGACTTCTGCTGCTGGATACGCTCTTTGAAGTCCCTCTGGAAGATAAGCACGGTAAGTTTTAGCCACTGGAACTGTTGTTGATAATGTGACCAGATGTGAAGGGATCTTTGTGTATGTTGATGCTAACCAGACGCCTGTTGTGGTCTTGTTCTTTGCCAATTATCCCCACCAGCAGATCGTGTTTCCTCTGAGCTTCCTCCACCTGGCAGACAAGCAGGCACTTTACATATCTATCCACCAAATCCCACAGTCCAGATTTTAAAAGGGCAGAGACATCAAAGTCAGTCTTGGAAAATCCACTTGGCTGTGACTTGCAATGGCCACAGTCTTACCTCGCTGGAGAGTTTGCTGCGACGCTGGCTGTGGCCGGATGACAGGGCGTGGAGTCTGTCCACCTGCTGCATCTGCTGCTCCCACATCTGACCCAGCGCGTGGGGGGAGATGTGAAGGTGGGGCAACTCCTCCAGGAGCACAGGGAGGAGGTTATTCTCCTTCACCTTCACTAGAGAGATCAAGAACATTACCTTTATAATCACACTACTTTCACATAACTATTTCACTTGTTGCTTGTAACAATAAATTGAGTGTGTGCCACAAAATATTTCTGTCATGCAATCCTGAACACAGCATATGTACCTCCTCCTTAAGGACAACTGATTATTTGAAGACATCTTGATTTCAGTCGTAGCTCAATACAGCCATTTCTGCAGTTACATAGCAAACGTACTTGTCTGCATAGATAAGGATACTCAGTGCTGTTTAATGCTTATGTTACACTCAAAGCACCTAACTTGACAAAGAATCGATCCCAGTGTCACAGCAAGGTGTAAGGATGCCTCAATGCCTCAATTTAACATGCCAAAAATCATGTAACCACCACAATGAGGCTGTGTTAGGTCACAAACTTATCAGGGATGAAGAAAACAGTTTTATTTCCATTTTCAGAGGTTCACATAACTTTACCACCAACTGTTCTCTTGGGGGAACTTTCTATGTATATTTATAGCTGCCACTGAAATTTACATTATCTACATGATGGATGTTCACAGTGTCCAAGGATGTAGTCAGAGACTCACGACCCATTAGAGACCTGAGGAGCCCAGTGTCAACTCCGTCTTAATTGACATAGATGAATTTGAATTTGCACACCAAACCCAGTTTCAGATGTGCCTTAAGGTGGATAATTATTATGCCATTGGAGATGCTTGATGATGACAGTTTTGTAACATTTTCTGTGTGTAGCTTCTGCCCGAAGCAATAGCATTAAATTTGACGAATACAATTAGTTAAGCACTAAAGGAAGAGATAAGCATAGTTTAACTTTCCATCTTGAGAAATACAGCACTGACAATATGTGCTATTGTGTTGTGAAAACAATCATTTCAAATACTAATCATAATTACAATAGTTAGTAAGTCATAATCCTGCAGCACTGCTTCCAGGCTTTTACTCTCCCAGTGTGTCCAAACATGAGTGAAAGATCCATGTGGTAAATGTAAGTCTTAACTTACTTGAAGGAGCTTTCCTGGGGGGCTCCTGCCATCTCCGTCCTGGTGTAGCTTGTCTATGACGCTGTGACTGATGCTGGGTCTTCGTTCTAGCTGGGGACGGTCTGGGCGCTTGGGAAAGATCACTTAGTATGGCCTCTCTGTACTGTCGCTCCTACAGAGAGATTTAGAGACAGACACACTAAACTTTTAGTCACTCAGTATTTCACTGTAATATGTTCCATTTTGCCAGTTTTCCTCCAAGATGAAGGTTTTATTGTTAAGGTTAATATCCATATATTGTTGCTTGGTAAATATTTGCCTGCAAATCAGCAGTTGTTATTTCCCCCAAATTCTCGGGTTAAGTTGATGTATCCAGATTAGAGAAAAGTTCTTCAGTTTTCAGTAAAACATACCAGCAAATAAGGTGCAATTTAGATTTTTATGGGTAAAAGTTGAATCTTGAGGAAATGTTATTTTGTTTGAATGCATACTTGTGAAGTGCATTCTAATGTCTTTACTGTGTTCTGACTAATTGCATTTTTCTGTAAATACATTGAAACATTGCATTCTATCTGAACAAATTTGTTTTCAGAAATTAATTCTATTAGTCTAGGATTTTTCACTGCTGTTATCTCAAGGTTGTGACCAATTGAATTCATATGTATTTATCTCATTGTGAAGTAAACTGATCCACAAAATCCACAAAAAGGGAAATAAAGAACAGAGCGATCATAGACTGGAATAGAGCTAGTAGTTTCTTTTAAGCAAGGCCCTCATTGTACTCTAAACTATACTAGATGTCATAATGACTTACAGCTTCCTGAGCTTTGTGGCGTGCCTTGTCTAGATCTGCCCATTTTTTGTCTTCATATTTTTTCATCTCCTCCTCATAGGCCTTATTCTCCAGATACTGAAAGGGAGAGAATGATTTTTTTTTAAAATCATGTTTTAAATTATTTTTAATAATCAAAGCGATGAATGTAAATTCTATCAATCAAGCCAATCATGTCTTGATTTACCTCTTGATGATAACACTTGTATCTCTGATATATTAGAATATTATATATGCTATATTCAATGAGAAAACACTATAGAATACATTGACTATGTTAATACCTTGCTACATTTCCTATGAGATGGTCTGTGGTGTCGCTCTTCTCGCCTTAAACGATCTGAAACTGTGAGGTTGGTTTGTCTCCCGTCATCCAGACTCAAGGCTTCTGCCATGGCCTCTTCTAACTGTCCCTGCAGGGAGTGACCAACTGGTGGAGGGGAGGGGGACAAGGAGCGTGTCCAGTGGGTGGATTCAGTGTCAGCTGTTTCTGAAACTAAGAAATATTAAAATTCAATACATTTATTTTCAGCACAGTAAAAACACTGTTACAAGCACTGTGGTTCACAGCTCCTAAATCTAAATGAAAGATAAACTTGTTGATTAGGATAATATATGTCTTTTAAATTATAAGGGACATTCATTTAAAAAATGGTCTGCTTTTGTTGAAAATAAAGTCAGTATAAACAATTCATACTCCAGGAAATGAGCTACAACACTACAGCTAAAATTCTATTTAAATTTAAACTATTTTTATTTTATTTTTTTGGCCATTGTGTGTGTACCTGTGTGTTGTCTGGGAGTCCTGCGACAATCCATGATGCTGTCACTGTGGTGGGACTGCTTGTCCTCTTCTCTGACTTCACTGGACTCTTCACTTTCATTCAGAACTCGTTTAAGCATCTACAGGAATAACACATCACACATTGTTGAAAGCATAAAAGGATAATACACGAACACAAAAATGTCTGCCAACATATCTTGTCATAACTCTTGCTTGCTTTATACAAAAAAGCACACACACTTACCTGATCGAGCTCCTCAAGTCGATGGGAGAGTTTCTCAGATATGTGATGAAGCTCCTCTTCGGCTTGCTTGTTCCTCTGTCTGCGATACGTCAGAGACTCCTCAAAACCTTCCTCCTCCAACCTGCTACTGTTCCGGAAGACACCAAACAGCAGAGATAGACAGCTCAAAATGAGCATTACTACAATGTCCCTGCATGAACTAACCATTTCTATGAGGACAGTCTTTTCCTTATTCTATAACTTCCTGCTGGAATTCCACCTCTCTTACCTGAGGCGTGCCCTATCTCTGTGACCCATCCTTCTGTCTGGTTGTCTTTGTGCATAACTCAGATCCTCCTCATCTAGCACTTCCTCCTCAGTGTCTGGTGGAGAAGGGGTTGTGGCTTCCATCTCATCCTGCAGGGTGAGGAAGAGCACATCTGGCTGGGTGCGGAATAAAACCCTCCTGGGGCCCCCGTTAGTCGGCTGAGATTAGACAGAAAAGGGAATTAAGTCAATTTGGTTAAAATATATAGTAACACAAAAAAGAAAAAATACAACAAGAAAGAACAGAAACATGTGGCATCTGTGTACTAGAATAAATCCATCCCCGCTTGGATACATTAAGCAGATGGGCTTGAAAAACAGATTAATTAACTGGAACCTGACCAATACATTAGCAGGAACGATAAATGAGTCACTGTTTGTCGGAAGCATTTTTTTCTGACTAGACCCAAATGTATTTGCATGGTTTGATGTAAAACTGGTACAAGTGAAGATCTGTTGCTCTCTTACCTCTAGTGTCTCCCCCTCCACGTCTGTCCTGGCTCTTTGCTGACTGGACAAAGACTTTTCACTCACAGCTAGAAATTGAGCAAAAACATAACATCAAGAACTAAGTCACACTTTCACTTGTTAGCCATCAAAAAGACACAGCAGATAAACAGTTGAATCTTTTAGCTGCCCTGGAAGTCCACTGCTAGCTCCAACATTCATTCACAACACATCAATTCCATCAAGTGTTAGATTTTCTAAACCATTGATCTATGATGTAGCGTTACAGAAATCAAACAGCTAAATCACTTGACATTTTGTTCTGAACAAGACAGAAGGTACTTCTTTTTTTTCCACTCACCAGGAGAATTTAAATGGGGAGGAGACTGTGTTCCATTGGTAATGACTGCCGCAGCTACTGGTCCAGAGGTCTGTGTGAGAAGGATAGTGAGAAAGTTAGATGGGGAAAGAGAGAGGGGAAAAAAAAAATTAAAGTTAAGCTGAGTAGAGGCCATTAATATTGAGGGGCATAGTACTGAACATAATTTGCAGATCTTAAAAGTTCACTTTCTAAAATCATCCAGGAGTGAAAGAGGGGCCCAGATCAGACAAGACTCTGAGAACATATTGAAACTGGAAAAGCATCTGTAGGTCTGAGCTTGGTAGCTGTTGTGTACTCTCAGTTATAGAAGCACCCATACGTTAAGCTTTGTCAGCAGCAACATAACACCAGGCTCTTGTGCATGTCAGGACCTGCTTTTAGGCGTGCTGCTGAGGTGTCAGTCAGTCAAAGTAGAATTGCAGAACTTTCTTTGTTTCTACCAAAAGGCTTTGAACAATCGGTGATCTGTTAAAAACCAGAACCTAGTCAAGACTAAACAGCATAAGTACACAGATGCAGTAGTACATAGGGTTTGGCTACACCTACATTTGTTATTCAACAAGGTCTCTGTTGTTTAGGTACATTGAAGAGTTCAAAGAAAAAAGTTAGAATGAGGTTTAGTCTCACACACACAGTGACAATGTTGTTGGTCAGGGTTGTAGGCCAGTAGGAACGTGTGTGTGTGTGTGTGTGTGTGTGTGTAACACAGGGACAGTCTTTCATTGCTGGTTTGCCTGTCCGTTCAAATTACATGCAAAAACAGATAAACTGACTGGAAAACAACTGAGCCATGTAATGCTGTATTATAATTCTACCTCTGTAGTGACAGGAGCAGCTTCCTCCACTGCATCCCCTTGGCTGAGGCCAGCATCTGTGGGGGGTTGGCTAGGCGGATGTGGGGTGTTACTCTGGCTGGGGGGGTTCAGGGCAATGGCTGAGTGCAGCGGTTCATCCTGTGGAGCATCCTGGGCATCTGGAGGACCAGAGGTGGTGGTGACTGTGTCTGAGGCTTGGAGAGGGACGGCCAGTTCTAGCAGATTAATCATGAGATTTATTGAAAAGGTTATGACAATTGAAAGTTAAATCTTTAATAATTTCATAACAATAAACGAATCAAAATATAAATGATACTTGGAGGCGATGAAGACTGTAATAGTTGTGATTCATGTAGATCGTTGACGCTTAACTGTCTAAGAATAACTTTGTGGTTGACGACGAAGTCACAGGACAGGTTAGGTAAGTCCAAGAACTTTAATCATGACATAAAAACAACACATGTCCTCTCACATGCTGGAAATTGTTTTAAATAAACATTTTGAGAAACCTTCCACTACGGGAATGAGAGTCTGAAAAGATGGTGGGAAAAAATACACTTCTATGTGTAAAGACAGCTAGGCCAAATACAGGATCGTAAGAGCCACTGGGACAAGAAAAGATGGGATGTGTCTTACCTTCTTGTTTGGCTGTGAATGTGCGTGCCGAGACTCCCAGGCCAATGAGCTCACTAGCCGATCCCATCTCCTCAGCGTTCCAGGAATGGAGGGAATGTTTACTGGAGTGGCCAGCGGACCTAAATGATAAGACAATATTATGTACCAAAGATAATATGTTTACTTTGATATACTTGCTCTGCACCTAAGATATAGTTTTACAGATCAAAGCCTTGGCTAAGATTGGGTCATGGCAGTGTTGCTGTTGAAAGACATGCAGTCTTCCTTGTGCACATATTAGATTGTTGAAATAATTACAACAGGGGCCTCAACTGATTACTAAACAGCGGCAAAGCACTACTCAGACAGAGGCTCTATCAGTGGTTCTTCTGCTATGAACAGTATCACCACAATACAAAAGTTATTTACATAGCATTTGATTTTATTGCATATTGATAGTTTAATAATTCACCTAAAAATGAATGAATGACTACACCAACAGAGCTACATCCTGCACCCAAACAAATAATTTAAAAAATTATAATAAATGGGAAGCACATTGAGCTCCAGGGGCGTCACTGTTTGAGTTCATATGTTTGAAACCTGATAACCTATTTACACGACTGCGAGGAAGCTGGCAGAGCTGGCTGCAGCCTGGATCTGTACCAAATCTGGATGACATTGTCAAAGCAGAGTCACGTTGAACAAACCTGACAATCAGGTTGTTTCGCTTTATGGGAGAGCTCAAGCCAAACAGAGAAGTTGTTATTCTTTTACTTTTGCCTCAGGTTTTTTTCATTTTACCATTAATTTTCTTTTACTGATAAAAAAAGCAAGGTTTATGTAACTGTGATTTTTTGTGTTCAGAGGGTATATGAAGTGCATCCTGGAGGAGCTCTTACTCTCCACTGGAAGAGGAAGCTGCTCCATCCACATTAGTCTCCTTGTTTTCTGTGGCATTGCAAGTTGTTGGTTCCTTGGTTTCACCCGGTACATCCTCATTGAGACTGTCATTCAGTTCTTCTGGGGAAAAAAAAAGACATGAATAGCACAACTGATTCAGACAGAAAACTAAGCATAACTATGAATAAACAGAATCAACGACAAAGAGAAAGCCATACTTGTGATTACAACATGTAATGGCCTCCACAGAATTTTAAAGAGGAACAAAGACATGTGACCTTTAATGCAATGAACTGAAATTCACACAGACAAACCTGACTCACAGCCAAGAATAGTGTGACAAATAACTGAGACACAAAACTGTACCAGTGTCACCACAGCTCAGATTAATAAACATTTTAGCCCCAAGCAACTCAAATATTCTGCACTTACATCACACCAATATTAGCTTCTACTGTACTCAGTAACATTTTCAGTAGCATAGAGCCACAAAGTTTGATGAGGCCTTTTGTAAACTCACATCATTTGCAAGTGCAGACACTACATCAGTCATAGTCATTACCTACTAATTGCTGTTTGGCAGTGGTCTGAGGCACAGCCCCCTCACACAAAGGCATGCTCAGTTCTGCCAAATGAAGAGGGCTGACTGTTCTCTAGTAAGCCTGGCATCTGCTGATCTTAAATTGGCTTTAGAATTAGGACACATTCTGTCCAGTTCATACTGAAGGAAAAACGGCAATCTCACCTCAATAGACACTCAGTCATCTCAGTCAGTAAAAAAGAAAAAGTTGCAGTTAAAGGCAAACCGAGAACACCAGATGCTAAAGGCTGCCATGACAATGACCCCCTGACCACTGCTCTGCAAAGCCATTTAATGAGAGCTGTGTATTAAAGGCAATAATAAAATATGCTTAGATTATTAAAATCTGATACCAGTTCTGACATTCAGACATTTATTTCCAATTCCTGTTAATGGAAAATAAACAACTATTTTATTGTAAATTAGTGTTAATATTCTTTAATGAACATTAGCATTGCACTGTTCTAAAGCAGAAAGAAATGTTCCTGAAAATCATTTTGAAGAGTTTTTATAAATTATGAAACCGTAAAACATGTGAGTAACATAGTAGGTTATCAGTTTATGACGTGACACACAGATGTTATGTGTGTAAAAATACAGACCCCTATCAGCACAAGTGGCAAATATACATATCATCTGTCAAGCTGATGAAGTAAAAGTCATACATGAATCAGCTTACCACCATTCTGTGACTCCTCACTAATCTCTTCCTTGAGATATTCCAGGAGGCCATCGAAGATTTCCAGGAGATTCTTGATAGTGTCTTTGTCCCCTCTGACAACATTTTCTCCTGCAAACACACAACCATCCTCAGTACTATGCTCAGTCAGTGCTCATCATTTTTACTGCTGAAAAAAAAAAGGGGGATTGTATTGCCCTTGTGTTTCAGCATAGCCCTTTAGGAAGTTGCTCTTCTCTTATATAGGCACATGTCATAATCATTATTGCTAAAAGTGAAAATTATTATTATACCTGTAATGTGTGAGAGACTGATCTGAAGGTAATCCAGGGACAGAGAATCAATCACAGACTGCACGTTATGGACATCATCCTCTTGACTGCATGGTGCTGCAATGTAATCTACACACACATACGCACAAATGTGAATAATCAAAGCATGTATGAGACCACAGAAGCAGTAAATGCACACAACAATGGCACTTACAGAAACATGTATTCACACACTTTGGACCTTCACATAACAAACATACCATCATGAGACTGTTAATGTCACTGAGCTGTTTCCTGTACTTAATAATGCAGGACAGAGCTCAGCAACATTAACAGTCTCGTGATGGCATGTTTGATGGTCTTAGGAAACATTCCTGACATGCTAAGCACACTCAGGAGATCATGCTCTAAACTACAACCTCATAGTTTGTTAACCTTCAGTGTTTTTGGCCTTATGGTGACACTTAAAGTGACCATGTTAGTTGGGCTAAAAAATAATGGTTATTTTCATCATCAATTACTCTCTCGATTATTTGATATGTGAATCATTTGGTTACTTCTACAAATACAATATGATGAAATTGAAATGAGATTGCTTGTTTTGTCCACCTGTTTTTGAAATCTTAAGATATTCAGTTTATCATCACACAAAGAAAAGCAGCAATTCATCACAAGTGGAAGCTGGAATTTGAGAATATTTTTCTTGGAATTTGAGACATGTTTGCATTAAAACAACATAAACAATTAAAGGCTTGTGAAAATAAAAATTGCGAATTTTTTGTTGATTGGACTAATCAATAACAAAACTCAACACAGTCTGTTTGTTTTTACCTGGAACTTTCTCCCCCAAGATGTTCTCATACAGAGCAATGAAAACATTTGCATCACAGTCTGTCAGTTTCTTCAGCTTCAGGTTTATGTGACACTTGCTGAGTAGATCATTTGCCACATCTATCCAATCTGTAAAAAAAAGGGGGGGGAATGGTTCATGTCCAACAGTAAAGTCTAATACAAGTACAGAACAACAGCAAAATCCTGAATCTTTACTGAGTTGATGTGGAACACTTAACACAGGAGACATCAATGTATCATGTATGAAGGGTGATCTTACTTCAACATGACTCATTTTCGGGACATTCACTAGTTATTTATACACAAACAGGGCTCAGTACCTCCTCTAGGGGTGATCATGTTAATTCAATCAAGAATACAAGTCCGCGGCAAACTTAAGTCTCAGAGCGGGGACTCGTCTTCCCCTGTCTCACACACATTCAGCTAACACATTAGCTACCAGTAAAGACTAAAGTTAAGCTACTTTTTAAAAACAAACGATACCGATGATCGTGGATTTGAGATGACAAAACTACAAGAAAACTTCTGTCTAAACTTACCTGCCATCTTTAAGTGAAGTCTAACGTGTGTGACCACAACTTTACCGGTGACTCAAAAGTAGCTAGCTAACGTTGCTAACTCGATCTGTTTGCTAACATGATCAGAGGACGTTAAACTGTGAGTTGTAATCCTTGAATTAAAACAGGTCTTTGAAATGTATTATAGCTGATGTTGAATCGGTGACAGCAGCAAAGCAACAAGAACCTGGTAGGTAACATTAGCTGTATGTTAGCGTTAACTACGTGTCGTTAGCTTCCTCCGGACTGGAGCTCAGTCTGCCTTACCTCTCTCTCCCTCCTGGGTTCCCATCAAACAGCTGTCGACGAGAGGCAGCTGAAGCTCAAAATCCACTGACGAGCTGCAAAAGAGTCCCGCATAAACCGAAGCCCCTAGCCAGACCTGAACCGTTGGGTTAGTTTTGTTGGTTTTCAGTAACGGGGTAAATAAACTATCGGCTCTCATTTAAAACTGAAGTCTGGTTTGATTGGACGATGCCTTCGTTCTTTGTTTCCGGAAGTTCCCTGTGATGAGTGCGTATCGCCCTCTGCTGGTTACTGTGTATAACGCAGGCAATAATTTTGTGTCCAGCATGTGAGCGTCAACCATGAATACTAAATTCATAGCAACTTAGTCTTGTTGTTCAAACCAGCAATAAGACATGCACTACTATGACATGTCAAAATGTCTTTAGTGAAAAGATATATCATTTGTCCACTATAATAATAATCCTTGTTTTTCTGTCTGTCAATATAGCTCACGTCCCCCATCCTCACTGTCTCACTCACAGACTTAGACATAAAAAGCCTTTCACCTTCCATCAATGATATGCTGTAATAGTGCAAACAGTTTCTCCAATTAACACCCATTTCCCTCAAGCCAAGGTGAAGATTAAAAGATCATGAATCTACATGCAGGATGTTTGACTAAAGAAATGTACAGAGCTGTTACAGTTATCAGATATAAATCTGTGTGCTAGCAGTTTTCTCTTTGCAACATTAACACAACAACAAAAACTGTACTATGTGAAAACATCACAGGAGACATGTAACAGTGGATTAATACGGACAGGGTGATGGACATGGAGGATACTTTAATGCTGGAACTCAAGCATCAGAAAAGAAGAAGTTGGATATGAACATGTTGTTCAGATGAGGACACATGTATAAATAAGCAAATATTGTATAGGAATAGTTAGTAGTATAGCATATACTGTTTTGAGGACTAAAGGTAAGCTGAAATGAGTCCATCTTTGCTCTTTAAAAAAGTAACGCAGTATTTATAGACATAATTTAAATTATTAAATAGCCTTTCCTGTAATATTTATTTCCTGTCCTGATTCACCCAAATATATACCGCTCTTGATGTATTCCTCACCGTCTTCACTTGAGTGCCTCTTTACCATATTTCAGCTGGAGTTTGTTCCTTCTCATATTTCAGTCACTTGCTATGCCTCAACAAACACAACTTTCCCATATGAGAGTCTTTGGCGTCAGCTAGAACTTGAGCAGGTCCCTTGTTAACTGCAAGGTGAAAGATGTAAAGAATCCATTGAGGAAAACCTCAGGGGATTATTAGCCTGAATTATTGATGTTTAGATTTTGGAAAGAAAAATTGGTGTGGTGCTTCAAGAATATTTACTATATGCTCTTTATGGATAGTACCTGGCACCTGGTACTTTTTTTTGTATCAATCAACAGACCTCAACAGATCAACTTGCATATGCTTTTAAGTAAATATCTGACCAGCTTACAGTGTGCAGGACTGACAGAGCTGGAAAAAAATGACAGACTTTGTTGTGCAGCAGCCTGACGAGCCACATGTTATTTACATAGCTGTGCTGATGCTCTAATAGCACTGCTCTAATCAGCTGGTCATATTTCTGTTAAAATAATAAGAGATTATATATTCGTCCCACAGTTGGAAAATGTGCAGATTAATCATGATGACTGGTCAAAATGTTTTGGTATTTGTGTTTTGTGTCGAAGAATCTGATATGAATATGAATTTAATCTGATATCTGTGGTGGACGGGGTGGGGTGTGGCCATATGACTTGCACAAAAATATGGTCTTATGTATATAGCTGGCTGTGTGAACCGATGAGAACTAACGCTTTGGACTTGTATTTACAATAGCCAGCAATAGTAATAGCAGAAGTTAAGAGACAAACCAGAAATGGATCATATGAAAGACTGGGTGAAATGCATTTTTTTAAAATGCTGTGGTACTGAATCTGTTACCATAACATAACAACAGAGCAGTACATGTACAGCAGTACATCGTGTTCACGTCATGTAAATGACTTTTCTTGCCATTCAAAAGTCATTCAACATGCAGGCACCTAGTCCAGTTCAAATACCATTTGAATCAGCCAGGGATGTGAGACATTATATAAACATGCAACAAATAACACAGTCACCCCCAAAATAAAAATGAAAAATGAAAAAGAAAATGCAGTCAACTTAAAATGAGGCACTACCTTAATCTGTTTGCTTTTATGAAAATCTAAGATCTAAAACGCAGATTGTTCTTGCCAGCTGAAATTGAGAAATGCACTTATTGTCCAGAGTTTTCTGGACTCTCTTGTGTGTTTGGATGCAGGATTATGGAAAGACTTTCTTCTCACAGATCCAGGAGAGTAACCTGGGACAGTATTCATCATTCCAGCTGTTTTCAGCACTATAAAACTTTATAGCACCACAGTTTTCACTTGCATTGCCATTAGGCTCCCCAACACCCCAGTAGCTGGAAAATAAAACAAAAAACAAATGAGATTCTTCTTCCTTTTTTAAAAATGAGAGTAAACAGCCCAAAAACACAAGGCAGTGATATCATTTAAATAAATAAATAAAAAAAGTAAAAATGTGCGAACCTTGTGGTCAGCGGAGTCCCATCCACCCATTTCCATTCACCCTCTGTTTCTTGGTCAGTCAGTCCGATCCACAGGAGAATCTGGTAACGTCTTGTGAATTCCTTATTTACAGAGAGAAACAAACTGTCATTGACATATATGAAACATTCTGTAACTGTAATCCCTACCTTAAGCCTATCACAGCCCCTCCCTACTTGTTCTTCGCACTTAGACACTCACTCACCTCTTCTTCTTTGCTGTCGATAATCACCAGGTCTGCGCCTCTCTGCAGACAATCAATTCTGCCGTTGTGCCAGGATTTCTTCAGTGAGGATATGTAGTAGAATTCGTTGTTGAAATACACCCATCCTTTTTGAGAGTATTCAGCTGTTAACAAATAACATCATTTCAATAATTAACATCTGATTAATGATTTTCCTTTACTTTATCAAACATGAACATGTTTAGTCACAGCTCTGGTGGAGGGGATGTGGTTGCTGCCTATGTTGCACAACCAAAATTATAGTTGATAAGGCAAGAGTCATCCCTTCCTCCTCTCTACAAAATGTTTTATATGTCAGTCATGTTAGACTCATCTATAATGTGAAATGACAGTGAATAATTTGAACAAATATGAAATGAGCAAAGTAAATGTTTTATGTAGCCAAATATAACTTTTTTGCTGTTATTATGATAAATCATATCACTATATGTGATTGTGAAGTTATTTGCAAACATGATGCTGATGATGAATGTAAAGAAAAGCTATTGATGGATAACAGACTTTAGCAACTCGCTAAACATGAGCGACTGAATGAAAGACAAACCAGGTCCATGAGGTGCTTTGCATAAAGGGACGACTGTTTGAATGACAGAATAACAAGGATATTTTATTCATATATTTTTTTCGTTAAAAATTTGTTTTGCATTATTATTTAATTAACATGACTGATAGAGGAAACATTGATTCATAATGACAAAAGAAAACAGAGGCAAGAATAAATGGAGGAAATAATATAGAGAAAGCTACAGGTGTATTCAGTTTCATTCTCACCAATGATGGTCACCTTCCTCTTCAGCTGGTCTCTCTCTTGAGTCATACTTTTGAAAATTTGCTCAGAGTCTGATGTGTTATGTTCAGATCTGTCTGAGAGGGCAGGAAGATTCACATACTTTTATTACTATTGACTGAGATGACCTCAGTGTTGATCAGTGGTGGATATGTTAGTGTACCAAAGCAGAGGAGGTCCCCATTCCCTAGCTAGTCCATATATCAGGAAACCAAATCTAATTTGATCATAAGACATAATGAGACACATTTTTGGGTCCTAAACAGAAATCAATATTCTTCCTATTGATAACAGCTCAATATTCTGGTCATAAAATAATATTCAGATGGTAACTTTCAATATCTGGGAAAACATGGGTTGAGAGCAGAGACACAGTTGAACTCACAGAGAGCCAGACGCAGTGAAATGTTGAGAGCAGCTTGTAAGATACACAGGAGTCCAAAGCTCACAACGACAAGTCTGTATAGATTCCCCCCTGTGCAGAAATCAAACAGAAAAATACATGGAAAACACCATTATTAATATTATTAGACTAAATTACTGTACTTCTGTATTTCTGTATCTCTACAAGCATAGGATGGACGGCCATGAATGAGGTGTTCTCGAGGAGATGAATCCTACTGACACTGGTGATCGCTTGACTTTTAATCATGAGGTTTCAATTTTCATTTTTTAAATATTGTGTTTGATGATCAAACATTTGCAAAACTAATGACGTTTCCGTCAGGCTCAGCTGTACTCTGTGTTTTGGTCCAATTAGCAAATGTTTGCCAACATGTAGAACTAAGACAGTGAACATGATAAACATCTTAAAATGAGCTCATTGACATTGTCAAGGTTCACATGCTAATTTTAATATTGCGTGAACATGGTGGTAGACTCTTAGTCTTGTTTAAAAATCTCAATATGATCAAAGCAATGTGCCGCTAAGTAACAATTTGGATATGTAGGCAATTAGTGGTACTAAAGCAATAATTCAAAGATTACATCTGAAAAAATTACTATTTGAACAACAGCTCTGAAAGTTGTTGATTAGAACAGTATAAGATATAAAATAAGATACACCTTTATTCTTCCCACAGTGGGGAAATTCACATAGACCATTGTGTATACTCTAAAATGATTGGGACAAATTTAAGATATGACTAATTATAAAAATATTAAATTGTATACAAATAAAGTGTATAAATTATATATGTATATATTCTAGTATTATATACCATAGTAGGATTTCGTTCTCACCATGCACTGCAGCAGTCGTTTCACCATCTTCATGAGAGTGCCTCTTCACCATATTTCAGCTGGAGTCTGATGAAGATGTATGTGACTCTGGAATGATCTGGCACTGGAGTGGGGTCAGGGCCAGGCTTATATATGAAGCGAGTTGATGACGTTTGGAGACAGGTGTGCCTCATCTGCCAGTTCTCAGAAGGGGGAAGTTAGAGTCACTCTAGCCACGCCTGCAGCCACAAACACTGAGAACAAGGGAGGAAAAAAAAAACACACACACACACACAAAAAAAACAAAACACCAAACACAAAAACCTAGATCATAACACTTATCAATTATTGTTGCATAATGGTACCCTTTAAGGTATTCTTGCTACACACACAATGCTGGTTTGGGAGGGTAAAAACTGTAAATGTGTTAGTCCAGTTCAAGTTACAGAGTCACCGAAGATTCAGAGCTGTAATCATCATCATCATCATCATCATCAACAACATTTTGCCCTCTTTCTTTTCTCTGTAATCTATGTGGTTTGTAGAGTTGGAGGTGGGATGGTCAATGAAGTGGTGAGAGCAGCAGCATCCATCATGTTCACGTCATGTAAATGAACTTTCTTGTTATTCAAAAGTCATTCAACATGCAGGCATCTAGTCCAGTTCAAAAACCATTTGAATCTGTTTGTTGCCTTGTTTGTTAACAGTCCCCTGTCATGGTCAGGGTTATGAGACATCATGTAAACATGTGGCAAACGACACATTTAGCAGATTCTGATGCATAAATATTGATTCAAATGAATGAGTTGCCATGACTGTACGTAATAAGATAAAAGATAATAAAAGATCAATTCCTGTCTATATATGGAGCAATCATATGATGCATTGATCGCCATGTCAGGAAAGCAAAAATGTTCCTAATTTTTAAGAGCAGTCACACACAAAGATTGTGGAGTGTGATGCTGGTTGTCAGTCGACGGGTGAGTGAGTTATTCATAGCAGAGGCACAATTTTCTAGTTTGACACTCACCCAAAAAACAGGTAAAAAAACTGAACTGTGATCAAAAACCCAGCATGGAGGCAGCACAATACATAGAAGATGAGAGACCACTGACAGTGATAAGGCTGCATGTGTACACTGCTAAGCATCAGATGCAGGAAGGGCTGACCGGAAATGTCCACAAGTCTGTTCCAGTCTTTGTGGAAAGTATTGAGAACTATTAAAAGTGGTAAGTGATAACAGACATTTATTCGAATCAAAGCATGTATAACATATTACAGTATTTTCATTATTTTTGCAACCAAAGCAGTGACCCAAGTTGAATATTTGCTTATATGTATGCATGCAGTGCAGGAATAATGAGGTTTCAGATTATGCAGGATTATGGAACTACTTTCTTCTCACAGATCCAGGAGAGTGATGAGGAACAGGATTCATCATTCCAGCTGTTTTCAGCACTATGAAACTTTATATCACCACAGTTTTCACCTTTGTTACCGTTAGGCTCCCCAGAACCCCAGTAGCTGGAATAATAACAAAAAAAAAAACAATTAAAACCAAGACCACAATGCAAAAACACAAGGGAGTGATGGCATTTGAATTAGAAAATGTGTGAACCTTGTGGTCATCCGAGTCCCATCCACCCATTTCCATGTCCCCTCTGTCTGTGAGTCAGTCAGGCCAATCCACATGTACTTCTTAAACTGGTTTGCAAAATTCTTGTTTAAAAAAAGAGACACAAACAGTGAACAACATAATAGAAATTTAAGTTTAATTTGACAGTTAAACTGATTTCAATGTATCCGCCACCTCATTGACTTTGGAATTTATTCCATAATTTCATTCTTTATTCTACACTACTTTACGACATCTGTCTTCCACACTGGATGGATGCACAGTATCTAATTTGAAGGGGGATGAGGAGAGATGCCAAAAGTTGTCAGTCTACAATATTGTCTTTATATACCATAAACAATCAGCTCAATACTGTACTGTGGCCTATATACTGCTGAAAATACACCTCAGAACAAGCTGTCTGTGTAACAAATTTTTAGGGGAAACATTAAATTTGTGTTTCCTCTGCACACACACACACACACACACACACACACACACACACACACACACACACACACACACACTTACTTATGTCACTTTTGGTGAATTTACACAGAAATACATTGATTTCCTGGAGACTAACCCCTAACCCTAACCTTAACACTGACCTAAAAATCACAGTTTTCCAAATTGGGGACACAACTTTTGTCCCCTGTTGTCCCAAATCAACTGGTCTTGAGTCGAGTGTATGTCCCCAATTTGGACACAAGTGAGTACACACACACACACACACACACACACACACACACACACACACACACAGGTTTGTCTTTCTATTCTTGTGAGGACGTTCCATTGACATAATGCATTGCCTAGCCCCTTACCCTAAGCCTAACCATCACAACTGAATGTCTAACCCTATGTCATAGTTAGGCCAGTTTGGCCGATGTTTCGTTTCAGTTTTTTGTCCAGCTGTCTCAGTTCCAGTCTGTCCTGTCTTAGTCCCCTGTTTTGCCTTGTCTAGTTCATGTATTGTATTTGTCTTGTTGTAGTCTTGTCATGTTGTAGTCTTGTTTTTGTCATGTTGTAGTCTTGTCATGTTTTAGTTCAGAAACTATTCACCTGCCATAGTGTTTTTTCTCTGGTCTCTGCATTTGTCCACTCACCCCGCCTCTGCCTCACCCCTCCTACCAGACCCTCCCATCTCAACTCATCACCTGTGTTCCCAGCTGCAGTCTATCACCCATTAGGACTTTATAAAAGCCAGTTCATTTCAGTTTGCCCTTGCCGGATCGTTTGTTTGTTCATCGTGGTACTAGTTCATAGTGTGTTTCCCCTTGTTCTTTGTCTGGTTCTTCATGTTCTCGCCATTTGTTCTTTTTGACCTGGTTTTCTTGTTCCTTGATGTTTGGATTTTGACCTGCTGGACCTGACACTGCCGTGAGTTTTTGTTTGAGTTTTCTTTTGTTTTCATTAAATTACTTGTCCCAAACATTGGTTTTGTGTGTGCATTTGAGTCCATCACCCCAGTCATTATAACAGAACAATCCGGCCAGCATATGGACTCAGCACACACATCCTCGGACAGTTTGGACATGTTGGTAGCCTCCATGCAGCGCAGGGAGGCTGCTCTATCTGTTTTGGCCGCTCAGGTTGATCAACTGGTGGCCTTTTTTTCAGCCTGCCAGCCCCCAACCTGCACATGCTCAAGAGTCGGCTAGCCTTCGGGCTGCTAGCCTCCAGTCTGCACATGTGCCAGAGTCAGCTAGCTACAGGCCTGCTAGCCTCCAGCCAGCACATGCTCTAGAGTCGGCTAGCCTTTGGCCTGTGAGCCCCCAGTCAGCACATGCTCCAGAGTCGGCTAGCCACAGGCCTGCTAGCCTCCAACCTGCATGTGCTCCAGAGTCGACTAGCCTTCGGCCTGCTAGCCTCCAGTCAGCACCAGCTCCAGAATTGGCTAGTTTTCGGCCTGCTTGCCTCCTGCCTGCACCTGCTTCAGAATTGGCTAGTCATTGCCCTGCTAGCCACCTGCCCGCACCTGCTGCAGAGTCGGCAAGCCTTCAGCCTGCTAGCCTCCTGCCGGCACCTGCACCAGTCCCTGAGTTGGCTAGCCACTTACTTGCTAGCCTCCAGCCTCAGGTCTCCAGCTACCTGTCCAAGCCACAGCCACAGCTCCAGATTTCCAGCTACCAGTCCAAGCCACAGCCACAGCTCCAGGTTTCCAGCTACCAGCCCAAACCACAGTCGCAGCTCCTGGTCTCCAGCTACCAGCCCAAGCAACTGCCGCAGATCCAGACCCCCAGCTACCAGCGATCTCCTGACCCTTTTCCGGCTGGGCAGCAGCCTTCTCCTGACCCTGTTCCAGCTGGGCCGCAGCCTTCTCCTGACCCTGTTCCGGCTGGACCGCAGCCATCTCCTGACCCTGTTCCGGCTGGGCCGCAGCCATCTCCTGACCCTGTTCCGGCTGGGCCGCAGCCATCTCCTGACCCTGTTCCGGCTTGGCCACAGCCATATCCTGTTCCTGATCCTGGTCTGCAGCCAGCTCCTGATCCTGACCTGGCTAGGCCGCAGCCATCCCATGTTCCGGCTGGGCCACAGCCATATCCTGTTCCTGATCCTGGTCCGCAGCCAGCTCCTGATCCTGACCTGGCTGGGCCGCAGCCATCCCATGTTCCGGCTGGGCCACAGCCATATCCTGTTCCTGATCCTGGTCCGCGGCCAGCTCCTGACCCTGTCCTGGTGGGACCGCAGCCTCATCCTGATCCTGTTCCAGCTGGGCTGCAGTCACCTGGTCCTCCAGTGTCTCCACTGCTTTCGCTGCAGCCTCCAGTGCCTCCAGTGCCACAGCCTCCAGAGCTTCCAGAGCCTCCGGTGCCCCCACTGCTGCAGCATCCAGAGTCTCCAGACCCTCCAGTGCAACAGCCTCCTGAACCCAAGCTGCAGTCTTCAGACCCTCCAGAGCCACGACCACTGCCAGGCCCTCCAGAGCCACAGCTGCTGCCACGGCCGCTGCCAGACCGTCCAGAGCCACGGCGACCGCCAGACCGTCCAGAGCCACGGCCACCGCCAGACCCTCCAGAGCCCAAGCTGCTGCCCTCAGACCCTCCAGAGCACGAGCTGCACCCTCTAGACCTAACCGTTCCTCAAGACCTGCCCGTTCCTGCAGAGCCCGAGCGGCGCCCTCCAGACCGGCCCGTTCTTCCAGAGCCCGAGCGGCGCCCTCCGGACCAGCCTGTTCCTGCGGACCAGCCTGTTCCTCCGGACCTGCCGGTTCCTCCGGACCTGCCTGTTCCCGAGCGGCCGCCTCCTGTCCCTCCTGAGACCCAGTGTCTGCCTCCTGTTAATCCTGAGCCACAGCGTCTGCCTCCTGTTACTCCTGAGCTGCAGCTGAACTCCTGTTTGCCGCCGGTCTCCAGCCATGTTCTCCGGTCACCGCCGGTCTCCAGCCCTGTTCTCCTGTCGCCACCGGCCTCCAGCCCTGTTCTCCTGTCGCCGCCGGCCTCCAGCCTTGCTGTCCTGTTGCCGCCAGTCGCCAGCCTGTCCCTCGGAGGGCTCTCTCCTCGGGCAGCCCAAGGTCACCTGCTCATTATAACACCCTAACCTTTACCCAAACCATAAACTTTTTGTATTTGTAACCTTAACCCTAAAACCAAGGCATCCTACCATAATCCTTGTGAGGACCAGGCAAAATGTCCTCACAAGACAAAATTTCCTCACAAGATAGCAGGGGCGAGCGGTCATAATAAGCTATAAATGCAGTGCATGCCCAAGCCCTTCAATAAAATAATTGAAAATATTCATCTGTCAGTGTGTTCTATAATGCAATACCTTAGTTCTACTGTTTTGGTTGGAAATTCCTGCCTTATTTATTCTGTTTTGTTTGCGAAAAGCTGGAAAGCTGACAGCTTGTTTCGCGCATGCGCACTGCGATATTGAGCAGTACCCGCGCTCGAGGCTGTGTTTACTGCATGGTTTACTGTACATGAGCATTTTGAATGGCAAAAAAGCTGTCAGTGAAGCAGCTTATCTGCCAACGCGCATGCTCATAACTGGATTCACTTCAAAAATCTGAGTGTGAGAGTGTCTATTAAAATCGCATTGATGTACTAGTTAGAAAACGGAGCCCCGGAGGTATACAGAGCCCCAGAGGCATCTCACTATGATATAGCGAGGGAACGCTTTATTTATCCCGGTCCCTCACTATAACATAGCGTGGAGGGAGCGCTTTATTAACGCGCACCCACACTATAGAAGGCGTGCCCTCGCCTTAATAAAATATTCTGCAACCTGACACCTCCGGGGCCCTGTAAATAACACATGACGTGTTTTAATCAATACATAAATAGCCAACAATTGGGCGCTGGCTGTAGTTCACACTTCAGCATGACCACCGTAACAGGTCACCGCTCGCCACTGCAAGATAGGTTGTTTGTCAAGCGTTGGTCCATAAAAGAATAGAAAAACATGTGCGCGCACACACACACACACACACACACACACACACACACACACACACACAAACCTGTTCTTCTCTGCTGTTGATAATAATCAGGTCAGCGCCTTTTCGAAGACAGTCATCTCTGCTCTGTTGCCAGTTTTTCGTGGCAGAAGAAACATGATAGAAACTACCTCTGAAATACTTCCATTCTTGTTGATAGTGAGAAAAACAAAGAACAGAACAGAAAAGTAGCATTACAAAACAAAGAGCCAAGACGGTATCTGTGAGTGTGTTTGCCTTTCATATGAAGGTTCACAGACAATTGTGATTAGAGTTTAATTTCACTTTAACAGTTGATTTCATCATCATACTCACCAGTGTCAGTCAGAATCCTCATCAGGTTTGCTCTCTCCTCAGTCAGGTTTTTCCTAATGGCCTCAGTGTCTGAAACAGAATTGCCATTGTCTATTGTGTATTGTGTAATCTCTGAATGTTAGTCTTTGTTTCCTCAACTCAATCTAATACAGTTCCTTTAGCTTTCTTGTAACTGCAACAATGAATACTGATGTGATACGATTTGTGTTCTTTTTATTTCCTTTCTCTATTCTATGTTACCTCTCCCTTGCCCCGCACCCCCTAACCTTAACCACCACGAGCAAATGCCCAACCTTCATCCTAACCCTTACCTAAACCTAATTAAAACCAAGTCTCTACCTTCAAACAGCCATTTGAAGTTGTGAGGACCAGCAACTCAACTCCTTCTTCAAACACTTAAGTTCATTTAAGTCCTTCAGCTAAAACTCTCATTTCAACACCTTTCATTACTTGTTGTATATTTTGCATCCCTTTCATTCTCCTGCAGCTGCTCCTTCAGATAAAGTTAAGCCAGCAATGCTGTTCAGCTCCCAGAAACAATACAGCTCAGCATCAGCAGCCAGTAATCCCACCACCACCTCTTCAGAAACCACGTCCTCTCGTTACCTTGAAGCTTCCTCTGAAGATCATCTCTGTCTTCGGTTAGAGCTTCAAGTCTTTTTTGCAGATGTTCTTTCTCTGTAGCCAGTTGGTTGTAACTGGTCCGTAACTGGTCTCTGTCTTGAGTCAGGTTTGTGTAACTGGTCCGTAACTGGTCTCTGTCTTGAGTCAGGTTGTTGTAACTGGTTTGTAACAGGACCATCTCCATTTCCCGCTCAGAGTTGATCATAGTAACTGTATTTGACACAGAAACAAAAAGAATAAAGAAATATTGTCAACCAGTATTATCTTAGGGTTTCATCAGCATGCTAACAAAGTATACTCACATCGGGAAACCAGACATTTGAATCCAATGAGAAGGAGAAGACACAGCACACCCAGACACACTGCAGCCGCTCCTCTGCAGGAACTCTTCTTCACATCTTCAGCGCCTGAATGCAACGTTTGGCACACAAGAAAATGTTGAGAGAAGCTTGTAGGATATATAGGAGACCAAAGCTCTCTCTCTCTCACACACACACACACATACACACACACACACGCACACGCACACACACATCAGACACTGACCTGTTATTTTATAGACTTGTAGAACAACACAGACCACTTTATTAATGTTTCTGCCATAATCATATTACTCCAAAACATCTTTCTAAACGTCTCATTAAAGTTTTTTTTTTTGACATTTGATAACATTTCTCTCCACCATTCTCTTTTTCAGAACTGTCCTATTACGGACGGCACAACAATTAGTCACACGTCCAAAATGCACCATTTAACCAAAACACGGAACACAGACATTATAATGTACAGGACTTTTTTGTTGCCATTTTTCCATAGAATAATTCCAAGTACATAAAATGAAACTAAAGTAATTTCAGTAACTCAACATTAAACTACACATATTCACTCCACAAACTTGTATAAGATTGCTTAAAACCAAAATATAACTTGCATGACCTATAATTTACTTATAACTGTACAAAGTAAGATTACAGTTAATATTGTCATCCATGTCGCTTTAAAAACTGATTCTCAAAATTATCAAACTGTAGGATTTCAGTCTCACCAGCCACTGCAACAGTCACTTTACTGTCCTCACCACTGCTGCTCTGTAATGTAACATCCTTGGTTGAATCATCATGGGGGGTCTCTTTAATCATAGAGGTCTCATATTCCTCTTCTTGGAAAACCATCTCCATATTTTAGCCTTGAGAGAGCGATGGAGGTGTTGATCAAAGTGTTTTCTTTTAATCAGGCTGGTCTGTGATCTGATTCTTCTTCAGTATGTTCCTCTCTGCTTTTACAGCAACTCTCTCACTCCCACTCTCTTCTTCCTCATTTTTCATTAAGTTATCTTTTTTCCTAAACTCACACAGGGAAATAGTCACATGTTTGTACTTTCACTGTTGTTGCAGTTTATATGAAAAAGTTTAGGGTCATCATTAGGTCCATAGATCATAGGTTACTGTAGATATAGTGCATCTCTGACGAAGTTTCAGAGTGACTATACAAATCAGTTTCTTCTGTAACAGGCAACATTATTATTAACACCGAACATTTTGGAAAATTTGAGAGAATGACTTCTTTTTCTACTTCATACTCCTCAATGTGTCCCAACACATTTCTGAGAGTGATCAGTAAGACAGACAGACAGACAGACAAAGTATGCCAATGCAGGCTTTCATTAAGGGTTTAAACTGGGTCCTAGATAAAGACCTACATGTAAAGTATAAATGCACTTCATCCTTCAATCCTGAGAAAAAAGACAGCTCTTCCTTCACTTCCTCATTTTGATGATACCAGACTGCCACAGGCGCCACAGTACCTTTCCTTTTAATATTGTCGGGTTCACTCTGAATCAAAACTGACCCAGTAAGGTTTCTTATCTTAGAAATTAGAACTGAAACCGAAAGAGTTTATCCAAATTCAGAACTTACTGAAAAAGCAATTGAGGAAACTCGAATACATCAAAGGAGGAACCAAAACTTGTTATGCTTCTGGAACATTTATTTTGAAAGGAAAAATGTGCACAAAAAACAGTTTATTAGGATGTTGAAGTGGTCTAAGTTTCATAAGTTTTTGTATGGTTTTTATGGTGCCTACTGTGAAACTGAGTGCACTAAAAAATTATTATTATTATTATTATTATTTTGTTGAGCCTATCCTCTTTCTCCAGCTATTGATTTTGTCCTTTGTCCCATATAAACTAGAGTTTTCAGTTGTTGTAATTATTTTTTTTACTGTCTGTAGTGGCCATTACAGGAGTCCTTCCTAAAATGCTTCCACTCTAAGTGATGGGGAACAAAATCCACATTTCTCTGTGCAAAAATTTTCATTCATACATCTTTGCTTTCAATACTTAACATTCTTTTTACACCCCTCTCTGGAAATAATAAAAATACTTCAGCACTGGAGACTCCAGGGATGCCTACTTGCCATTCACACTATATGACTGAATAGTGACAGAGGGGTCACACATTCCATTATCTTTCACCAGGAGGAATCCCTGGCAAGTCTGTCTCGTGTCCAAACTACGCATTGTCACAAAAACAGACACAAGAAGCGACACAGGAAACCAAGACCACATGGACATCCAAAATGGAGCTCATTTATCAACCTTTTTATTTAAGCAAAATGAATTAAAAAGCGACTCAATGACTCACTTCTTATGACCTATATTCACAGCATTGCTGCAAATGTATTAATGTTAAAATTAAGCAAAAAGCCACTAAATAAAGTCAATGATACTTCAAGTTCATGATCTTTTCTAAGATAACATAAAGCAACTGTATATATGTAAAAAAAGAAGAATCTGCTTTGGTGAGAATTACATCTTAAGCAAATGATACTTCCCTGTCACATCCTATAATAAATATTATAATAATATAAGGGTCTTTGTGTCATAAAATAATGGATTTGCAATTTTCTTCACACAAACATAAGCAGTTTTGACTGAAGCAGATCAGAATAAACAGCATAGACCTCCAGAGTTGGGTGTCTCCAAAATCACAATGCCAGTTCCACATGGTTCATGTAATTTACCAGAGAAAAGACATTTATTCTGAAACTGTCAACTGAAATTAAAATGCTTTGTATTATTAACAGTATTTTAGTGGCTATATTTCCATATGTACCATATCAATAAAAATGATAATAACAAACTAATAAACAAATAATTATAATCATCATCATTATTATAAAAATGTCACACAGTGTTTTTAATTAATGGATATATTTATATACTGTATTTAAAATAGCACTCATATCATGACAACCTGCAGGCACTGATGTACAGCTGCAATAGTATATTACAGTTTTGTTCCGATTTTCAGCAACCAAAGCATTGAAAGGAGCCACTTAATCTGCAGCTTGACCTCAACCAACATTTCAGTTATTGTCTTGACAGTTTGGTTGCAGAGCTATGGAGCCACTGTCTTTTCACAGATCCAGATGTTTTGAGAATCACATGGTTTATCATTCCAGCTGTTTTCATCATTATAGAACTTTATTTCTCCACAGTCTTCCTCTTCGCCTTCATCACTGTTCGGCTCATTGGTGCCCCAGTAGCTGAAAAATCAAAGAATACACAATGTTACCTTTTGATATTGATGCAGATTTATTAGAGAGTGAAAAATAATGATATATAATAATGAACCTTGTGGTCAGTGGAGTCCCATCCACCCATTTCCATGCACCCTCTGTTTCTTGGTCAGTCAGTCCAATCCACATCAGAGTCTGGAAACGTCTTGTGAATTCCTTGTTTACAGAGAGAAGCAAACTGTCATCGACATATATGAGACATACAATAACTACAATCGAACTACAATTTACCATTGTTTCTCTCATATGAATAAACACACACTCACTCACCTGTTCTTCTTTGCTGTCGATAATTACCAGATCCGCTTCTCTCTGCAGACAATCAGTTCTGCCTTCCTGCCAGGATTTCTTCTGTGAAGAAATGTAGTAGACGCTGCTCTTGAAATACACCCATCCTTCGGCAGAATATTCAGCTGTTGACAAAAAAAACAACAATAACATTTCAATAATAGACATCTGATTAATGATTAGCAAGCCTTTACTTGATCAAACATGAACATTTTTACAGTCACAGCTCTGATGGAGGGGATGTGGTTGCTGCAGTTGATATGTTGCGCAACCAAAATTATCATCGATTAGGCAAGAGCCATCACTTCCTTCTTTCTACAAAATGTTGTATATCTCAGTCAAGTCAGACTTACTGTTAATGAGAAATGACAATGAATAATTTGAACAAATATGAAATGAGCAAATTAAATGTTTAAAGTAGCCAAACATATCACTTTTTTGTGAACGCAAAGTTATTTGCAAACATGATGCTGATTATGAATATAATGAAAAGATATGGATGGAAAAACAGATTTTAGCAGTTCCTAAACATGATTGATTGAGTGAAAGACAAACCAGGTCCATGAGGTGCAAGAATAAATCGCGGAAATAATATGGAGAAAGTTACACTTGTATTTAGTGTCATTCTCACCAATGATGGCCAGCCTCTTCATCAGCTCGTCTCTCTCTTGAGTCACGTTTTTGAAAATGCACTGTGTACACTGTGCAGTGTCTGATGTGTTATGTTCAGATCTGTCTGGGAGGGCAGAAAGATTCATAAACCTTTATGTAAATTACATTACTGTCAGTGTCATGTTAGTGTACCAAGGCAGATGAGGTCCCCAATCCCCCCCCAAGTCTTTTAACCTTTGGATGCCAGTCCATATATCAGGAAACTACATCTAATTTGAACAGAAGACATAATGAGACCCATTTTTGGGTCCTAAACAGAAATCAATATTCTTCCTACAGCTCAATATTCTGGTCATAAAATAATATTCAGATGGTAACTTTCAATGTCTGGGAAAACAGGGGTTGAGAACAGAGACACAGTTGAACTCACAGAGAGCCAGACGCAGTGAAATGTTGAGAGCAGCTTGTAAGATACACAGAAGTCCAAAGCTCACAGCAACAAGTCTGTATAGATTCCCCCCTGTGTAGAAATCAAACAAAAACACACATGGAAAACACCACTATTAATATTAGTAGACTAAATGACTGTATCTGCGCATGTGTAGGATGGATGCATACCAACATGTAGAACTAAGATGGTGAACATGATAAACATCTTAAAATCAGCATGTTGACATTGTCATGGTTAACATGCTAATGTTAATATTGCATGAACATGGTGGTAGACTCTTAGTCTTGTTTAAAAATCTCAATAGGATCAAAGTAATGTGCCGCTAAGTAACAATTTGGATATGCATGCAATTAGTGGTGCTAAAGCAATAATTCAAAGATTACATCTGAAAAAATTACTATTTGAACAACAGCTCTGAAAGTTGTTGATTAGAACAGTATAAGATAAGATATAAAATACGATAGACCTTTATTCTTCCCACAGTGGGGAAATTCACATAGACCATTGTGTATACTCTAAAATGATATTTGAATATTATACAATTAAAATTGAGCCACTTTTTTGGGACAAATTTAAGATCTGACTAATTATAAAAATATTAAATTGTATACAAATAAATTGTATATAAATTGTACATTTATATATTCTAGTACTATATACCATAGTAGGATTTCGTTCTCACCACGCACTGCAGCAGTCGTTTCACCATCTTCATGAGAGTGCCCCTTCACCATATTTCAGCTGGAGTCTGATGAAGATGTATGTGAAGATATAAAGATATCTGAAATCTGCTTCCTCTCTTGTACTTGTCTCTCTGCTTTAAAACAAACAAAAAAAAGTCACACTGTTTTGTTCCTCCTCATTTTTCAGTCACTTGCTATCCATCAACAAACACAACTTCCCCATATGATGGTGTGCTGCTTGGAGTTTCGGCAGGTTCCTTGTTAACTGCAAGATAAATGATGTAAAGACTCCATGGAGGAAAACATCACGGGTTTATTAGGAAAGGGGATTAATTAATTTAGTAACAGAAAAGTGGATTCAGTTTCTTTGAGTCTTACATGTGTAAAATTATTAAAAATTATTGTTAATGCCTCTCCACATTACAATGTGTGTTTTTATGCAAATGACAACTGTCTTTTCTCTGATTCTCACCTCTGCAAACCTGCAGTCTGCTTTTGATGCATTTCAGATGTCTCTCATCCAACATAAGCTTGTTTTAAATATCGAATACAATGTAACGAGTTGCAAAAACTTCTGAAATTAAAACCTCTCATTTTATTTTAAACTTTGTGAAGTATTACAACAATATATAAAGACTAAAATATTTCTCTTACACCTCTTTGGATCCCGAATTATTTTTCTTCATACTGACCATAAATATTCAGCTGCTTCTTCAGCATTCATTTGAAAGTTACTGAATTACAAGGAGACATTGCTCTGTTACCATTAATCAGGTGATCAAAACATTGATAAAATATATTTAGAAATAAAAGCAAAAGAAGTTTTATTGAAGCTGATTTTTTTTAACCTAAAATCAATTAAAGCAATTAATTGTTAAATTCAATAGTTTTTAAATGACTATCTGATGCTATCTCTCTCTCTCTCTCTCTCTCTCTCTCTCTCTCTCTCTCTCTCTCGCTCTCTTTAAAATTTACAACAAAATTTTACAGCAATCATTTTGCCACTGACAAGATTTAACTGGGAGCTTCCATGTGGTAATTGGGTCTTGGGTTAAAACTCATTTGGATCGAGCTCTTTTGATGATTTTGTTTGTTTTTTGTTTTACCATACTTACCAAAATTACTCATCTTCCTCTTTGTTCATCTCTCTCTTCAGTCAGGTTTTTGCAACACACCCCAATACCTAGTGCAGAAGTTAACATGATTTGCAACACAATCAGATTATTTTCATAACTAAAGAGTTTACTTTGAAATTTAATTTAACCTGGTCTATAAATTAACTATTATCTCATACAGCTAAACACCAAAGACCCAAATTTTCATCTGGTAAAGTGTGTCTTAATGTACTTAAGAATATCTACAGGCCAAAGAAAATAACACCAATATTGACTCATTCACTGGGCCAACTCATTAAATCTTGTGTTGCAAATTTCCAGATTTTCAAAATTTTGTGGAAAGGCATTCTCAGTGGATTCTGTTAAAGCAGCATATCAGTACCCATGGTGGTGGAGTGAGAGTGAGTCAAGCAGTAACATATGGGTGCAACATTCAGGAATCCACATATGTGTTCTTTGTTCGGGTGTCCACTCACTTTAGACCATAATTGTAACTCAATGGTCTTTTTCAGGTAATAGCGCACTTACACATATTTGGTGCCCATCATAACCACTGAAACTGTTCACTCTGGCTTTTCATTTTTAATAGTGAATCATCAATAATAAGTTTTATCTTGGATTTTTCTGATTACATGTAACATGTGTAACACTTTTGACTTGTATCCTTTCAATCTTGCTTATTGTCATAGTTTTATCATCATACTTACCAAAGTTGATCCTTCTCAAATTGTCTCTCTCCTCAGTCAGATTTTTACAACTGGCATCTCTACCAAGTGGGGAGTTTGACATTGTTTGCAACAGAATCAGATTATGTCCACCACTAAACCAACCAATTCAGTTTCACTTTTACACAGAATTTCCATATTCCATATTAGTACTGATCAGTTTCATTTGCTGGTCTTATATATCATATCATAATCATAATCATCATCATAATCATAATATCATAATATATAGTCATATACTGTATATATCATATTTAATTTTTTGGACAACTCACAGAGACGCAGGCAAATGTGTAGAGCAGCTTATAGGATACACAAGAGACAAAAGCTTAGAGCACACAAAGCCACAACCTGTGCATGCATGTGATGGAAATTCTGTTATTAAGTATCACCTTTGTAGATCAGATATGATAAAATTAAACAAGTGGTTTAACAGCCAAAGAAAAGTGAAGAATTGCATTCATAGAAAAGAAGATTACACAAGATGCTGAAATGTATAAAATAAAACAAAAAAATATTGATCTAAAAGACATTTTCACTTCTACACTAGAAAACCTTACAAAAACACATAATCTTTGGATTCTGGACTCCTTAAAGGTCTTAATAGTTTACAATTTATTTTAAGATAGATCTTTCAATTCTTATTTTACTGGTTAAAACAATTTGAAAGTATAAAAGCATTTCCGCCTCACCAGGCACTGAAGTAGCTGCTTCCCCACCTTCACCACACTGGACTGAAGCCATAGAGAGGTTTGCAAGTTCAGTATTGTTCTCTGATTCATCTTTATAGATGACCATATTGTATCCTTAGGACTGTGATGAAAGTTTTTGTGGTGGTTTCTTCTTAGACTTATCTGTGATCTGCTTCTTTTTTTGTATGTTGCTTACACAGGAAAACACTCTTTACTACGGAGCCCCTTAGGGGACATGGAAGAAATTTTTTTGAAGGGTAAAAAAAAAAAAAAAAGATTAGGAGCATGTGTTGATTGAGGAAACGCCAAATCGTCCTCCATGTCTCCCTTTTTGCGAACGTTGAACACAAAAAATCAACACCGGTACATACAACTCAATGATTGTGTCTATTGTCATTCCCGGAAGAACATGCTCCTAATTTAAACACTTTTGCGCAAAACTTATATTTATATTAAGAGCATGTTCTTCCGGGTCATCTGTGGTCAGAGCGGAGACACAACAGACATAACAATGGAGTGGGAGAAGTTTATTGAGTTTTATTTTGACTTGGGCCTAAAATACAAAGATATTAAAACAGTAGCTATTAGGCACAGAGGACTTTCTCGTCGGAAAGCGTATTCTTCAACGTTCGCAAAAAGGGAGACATGGAGGACGATTCGGAGCGTTTCCTCAATCAACACATGCTCCTAATGTAAACACTTTTGCGAGATCTCGCAATACTTTTTGCGAGATCTCGCAAAACTTGATCTTTTTTTTTTTTTTTTTTACCATTCAAAAAAATTTCTTCCATGTCCCCTAAGGGGCTCCGTACTTTACCACTTCCTCATTTTCAGTAAATAGTTTCCCCTTTTTGTGTCAAACAACTGTCATAAAAGATGACCCCTCCTAAGACATGTAAAGATCCTTGTGGCAAACATTTCTTAACTCAATTAACATCATTTTTCCTGGTGAATATAAATGTGACTTTGTGGTTTCAATCCCCCCACATTCAACACCATAAACCACAGACTTTAATCCACACCAATGACAGTGTCAACAACAACTAAAAGTTACTAGCTGTTAGTTACACAGTACAAATATACTGCAGCTCACACCGATATCTGTTCTTATTTTTCCCATTGAAAATGCATTTTTGTTCTACTTTCCCACCAGTGTGTCATCCATTGTCATCATCTGTTGTCATGATCTGATTAACTAAACTCTGCCCTCTCCCATTTACACCAAAGCTGGTAATCTCTAGGGACCTCACAATCTGATTTCTGAAAACGATTCTCAGTATATTTGAAGTCCATGCTATCTATTACTGTATAATCATATTCCTGACAATGTTTTAAACTATGACTAAATAATGTCCAAGTCATTGCCTGGGGTGGTTTGAGCTGGGCTGATATTTGACCTGCCCAACAGCAAAATGTTGACTGGGTAAAATTCACCATTAAAATATGAAAATGCCTGACTGTTTATTCTTTTGTTTATTCTGCAAGTTATTTAGATCAAATGTGGAAAAAACTAAACAGCAAAAAACAATATCATTGTACTCTACAGTATATTTATACCACTGTACACAATAGATCTCAAATTCCAATCTTTAAAGAAAATAAATCCCCCCAGTGTTTTTAATTTCTTGCACTATTGTTGCAGTACACAATAACTGGTATACTGGTATACAAAGCTGACAGACAAGATACGAGTTCAGTGAACACTAATTTAACATTCATACAGTTGACATTAAAAGCGTAGCTTCCCACAGAAGTGAGAAGATGTGGTCAGTTGAGGTACCAAAATAAACTTCCTCCTAGACTGTGAGAAAGGCTTTTCACATGAAGGACTAAAATTAAATTAAATTAAATGCAACAGAAGTACATCTATCATATTTACTACAATGTCTCCTTGGTCTTGTCTGCCATTTAGATTAAACATGATTAACAAATCCCATTTTTCTGATAAGTTTCAAGTTGGCATAGAGTTGGATAAAGTGAAGTTATATCTTATGAGACTGTAGAAATATGCTGCAAGTTTTGTAGGTAGATTTAGATGCACAAAAAGGAGTCATTTAAGTTATATTATTTATAGCACTGTATGTAATTTACCCAACTGAGGTAGAAATAGACATCACAAAATCTTTTCTAGCCGTAGTCCTCATGGGACTGACAGAAATGGGACCACATTACAACAGCACTACAAAGATTCAGCTACAGAGGGGCCTGACTTTCAATGTCCAGTGTTGCCTCCACTGCTCGGGCAAGTTGGCATCCAGGAAACTATTGATTAAAAGGGATCCTGAGGAAAGTGATTGACCTCCGAGACCATCAGTTTATACTGCATTATAATAAAACCTTTAGAAATTTCAGTTCAGTCAGTGTATGATGTCTCATGCACCAATGTTCAAATGAAGTGATACCTAAGGTGGGAATAACAACAAATAGATCACTGGTGTTGTTACTATTTTAATTTGAGATGATGCCAGACTGTTCCCTATGGAACATCAGGCTAACAAACAATATGACTCAGAGGCAAAATGAATATGACAATAACAGTTATATGATATATACAAACAATGGAAACAATAGACTTCATTACTCCAGGATTATATAAACATGCTACTAAATAATACAGCATCTTAGGCTATCACAATAAATTGTAAAACAACAACAACAACAACAACAAAACAAAAAAAAACCCAAACAAAACAAATAGGCATAGGCAATTTATTTGAGAAAATTTGCGTGCAAATGACCCAATTTGTGAACACTACAGACTTTCACTATATATTTCACTAAAAAAAAAAAAAAAAAAAAAAAAGATTCTATAAAAGACAAATCGACTCCTTGGTACCACACTTCCCAACTCTCCATTGTATAGAGTGAGTTGCACAAATGCCAATACTGTTTTCATCTGCACGGTGAAAAAGGTCAGTCATCAAAACCCCTAATAATATCAATGAAATCATATAATGGTGTCTAAACAGAAAATACTGCAACAAAATGCAGTCTTGTTGTAATGTCTAGTCATTATTCACAATTAAGGCTTAAATGCTTCAGCACCACCTGCTGGACTTTTAAATAAGTCACGTGGGTCTTTCACTTATTCCAATGAAACCTCTTTTCAGGATTTCTACTAAGCTGTTTCAGTTTCACGTTCCTGATACCGTTCATGTTGGCTCACTGTCACATTGTTATGACCTAATTGTTATTAGTAACACTTCTGCTTTTCCTGCTGCACGTCAACACCTCTGCTGTGAAAACAGCCTATTGCCATCTCCTCACAGGAAAATATCCAATTGCTACTTTTTGCCCATATTGTGATTCCTATTTCAATTGCACTAATGTTCTAAAAAATAAACTACAGGCCAGTATTACTGCTCTACCACAAGATATGATTGTACCAAGTATGAGACAAACCGTTTCTGTTGCTTGTTGTTGATATCCCAAAAAGTCTCAACGCAAAGTCCAGCATGTTGTTTCTCAAGCTTTTTGCTGCATCTTGTCCTCTTCCCGGGTCACGTGACCAAAGTCCCATACTTAGGTCACATGATAACAAGTGATGAGCTGGTTGTGTGTGGATGGTGGTTAGTCATGTCTCTGTTCAAAAATGGCATCTTTCATTGGATGTAAATGTCGTCATTGATTGGATGTAAATGTCGTCATTGATCTTTCTCCAGTTATCCGTGACCTTCGATGCTGTCACTGGTTTTTGCTGTTGAGAGAGTAATAAAAGATAATTGGATGACTTGCCCATTGACGCACATTTCCATCTATGTTCTTCATGGTTTCTTTCCTGTTCCTCCTCATTTTGGGAACCTAACTACTTGAATACTGTTCAATGTAGAAAATGAATTCAGACTTCAAAATGTTCAGCTCACTGAGGACATTACATTATGGCTACATTCGGTCTGCAGGCACAAGTGGCCCAAATAGGAATCATGATCTCACCACTCCTGGCTAGAACCCAAGCAAATAAAAATTTAGATCTGAACAATGAATCTGAATGGAGCACTAAAGCTTGGAGTGTTAACATAGCCTTAGTGTTTGACGTGGCAGTCACTCGTCATGGCAAACTTTGATTGCAGGTTGGGACACACAACTGATTTTGAGATGCACTAATTAGACTAATTCTCTGATCTCCCATTAGCTTTATTAAGGATAACAAATCAACTCTGTCTTGTACACAGCAGCTCATTGAACTGCTTATTAAGACACTCGTATGACACCTAAACTCCTTCTTCAATGCTGGTCACCTCCTAGTTTTTTTTCATGATGCAGTCCAACTCAGTATCAGCAGCCAGTAATCCCACCACAACCTCTTCAGAAACTACATTCTCTTGTTACCTTGAAGCTTCCTCTGATGATCATTTCTGTATTTGTTCAAAGCGTCAATTCTTTTTTGCAGCTGCTCTTTCTCTGTAGCCAGTTGGTTGTAACTGATCTGTAACTGGTCTTTCTCTTCCATCAGCTTTGTGTAACTGGTCTGTAACTGGTCTCTTTTTCTCGTCAGGTTATTGTAGCGGTCGTGTAACAGGACCATCTCCATTTCCTGCTCAGAGTTGCTCTTGATAACTGTGTTTGGCACATAAACACACAAATAAAGAAACACTGTCAACCAGTACCATCTTCTCAGGCCTTCACCAACATGCTGACAAAGTACTCACATAGGAAAACCAGAATTATAAGACCAATGAGAAGGAGAAGACACAGCACTCCCAGACACACTGCTGTAGCTCTGCAGGAACTCTTCTTCGCATCTGCAGCACCTGAAGGTAAAATGCAATGTTTGTTGTTTGATTGCCTGCATTTCAGTGTCATATCAAATTAAGTCAGACAGCCTTTGCATTGTTGCTTCTCATAATACAACACATTACAGACAGTGAACTGAAATTTAAAACATTTATATTTATATGTGATTCAGCACACATTCATGCTTTGTATGTAATTCCTTCAAGCACTCTGGACTTTATCTATTCTTTAGTTAAAACAATTAATAGACAGTCTTTGTTGCTTGCTGTTTGACTCTCCATATTATTGTGTCTCAAACAAGTCATTTTTCCGAAAGATATATGCTCTGAGAAATATGATCTATTATGACTGTGAGTAAAAAATACAGTGTATCATGTAATCTTGTTCACATGTGTTCATTACCTGAGTGCGCAGATCCAGTTCTGTTTGGCTCCTGAGGGTGGATCATCGCATTTTCATAAATCTTATCTGAATTTTGTATCTCCCTTTTCCACGTTCTGGGTTGCTCTATATTAACATAGATGGCCATGGCTGAACTAACATCACAGCTTGGTCCTGCAGTGTCTGAAGCCATCAAAGTCTGCAGAGGCTGCTTTTGAAATAATAAATTATTGCTCTGATCTGTGCCCAATGCAACACCTTCTAATGGTGGCAACTACTTTGTGTTTACAGATGTGACTCAACAGGAAACTGAGGACTGGTGGTTGAATTATTTTAGGTGACGACTATGACCTATTTGGCCTATAATTTGTCGCTGCATGAAGGTGCTTTCCATTTTGGTTAGTGCTATGTTGAAAAATCTTTTGAATGTCATGTTTAAAATATCTGTTTCTAGACTGAGAGACATGGTCAGATGGTCAATATTCACAAATGCAGTTTGTTGCACTTTTTGTTTGAATCAACAGCTCCCTATATTCAATATTGTTTTCCAACACCAAACTCTAGTAGATATACACTTACATCTCTGAATGTTCCATGACAGCTTACCTCAGTTATTTCTGCAGCACAAGTAGCACAGCTTAACAAGATATTTATTAGTTCAGAGGTTATTGCAGCCATCTAAGAGGGCAAATCTCCTGGCACACAGACCATATTCACCTCTCTTCTCCTGACATTATTCCAAGCAAACATCTCACTCATATGAAAATACAAAAGATTTATTATCATATGTAGACAGTAAAACGTTTTGGTAAATTAATAAGACATCAGTTACTTTTTCAGTCCTTCTGTTGCCTTGTCTGAGCAGATGAGTTTCAGAGCACTGTGCTGAATCAGCGACAATAATGACAAGAACTACAGCCTATATAAATCAACCAATATCACTCCCAGTTCTTCTAGGTTACACTCTACTCCAAATTATTCATGGAAACAACAGAAAAAAACACATCAAAAGTACTGTTCACATGATAGATTAGTAGGTGTGATGTGGCAGGTTATCTAATCAGGAGATGATGACTTTCAGTCATATCCACATTGAAGAAAAGAAAAAGAAATTAGTGTGCCAGTGGTTGTTTTTCCTTTTTTAAAAATTAAAAGTTACTTGCTACTTAAATCATTCCTTCGTTAAATACTTTTGTTCTCTAATTCAAGCAGTTATCTTGAGTCAGCCCTGATCTAACTCAATGGTTATTATCCCCAGAAAGTCACACTGCAGGTACAGTTTAGTCCCTCACATGTACAGAGTCATATTAAATAGTTTTCCAAAATATACTGTACTGTATGCAAAATGGGAATTTGTGCACTCAGATTGAACATAAAGTGTATTCAGCTATGCACGGTTTTATATGTTGAGTTACAAAGCTATCGTCTTTTCACAGATCCAGAAGTTCTGGTCTCCACATGGTGCATCATTCCACCTGTTTTCCTCATCATGGGACATTAATTGTACACAGTCTTCTCTTTTGCCCTTATAACTGTTGGGCTCCCCGGGTGTCCAGTAGCTGGAAGCAAAAAACAAGTAATCTTAAAACAAAGAGCACAACCCAAGAAGGATTTGGTGGACAGCAACATGTTGTAATGTGGTCAGGTTTGAGTCAAATTAAAATGTTCCCTGTGATTCATTACAGATTATTGTATTAATAGAACATAATTATCTCAAAGAAGCTTTAAGAACTTTTTGTTTCAGCATTAATCTAATATGAATAAAAGTATAATGTGCAAACCTTTTGGTCAGTGGAGTGCCATCCACCCATTTCCACATCCCTTTGTTTTCTCTGTCTGTCAGTCCAATCCACATGAAGTTGTTGAATTTTCTTATGAAATCCTTGTTTGCAGAGAAAACAGTAATCAGCAGAAATAGAACTGACTTCAATTTGTCTTACACCTAAATGATCTTGTTTTATTAAAATGTTCTCTCTTACTATTGCTATTGTCATTAAACCTCAAACTATTTCACAGATTTTCACACACACCTGCTCCTCTTTGTTGTTGATTATCATCAAGTCTGCACCTCTTTGCAGACAGTCATGTCTACTGTCATTCCAGGACTTCTTGATAGAAGAAATGTAATAGAAACTGGGATGGAAATACACCCATCCTTGTTGGAAATAATCATCTGTTATAAATAAAAAAAGCATCTTAATATCTCAGAAATTCACATATAAAATCTGCAGCCTGCCTGTTAATGTCTCATACTTAGAGTGTTTGCTTATAGTTAATGAACAGACCCATTTGAAAGAGTGATTATGAATTAATTAGCCAAGTCAGAAAAAACCTAAATAAACCAATGTTCTTATGTCTGAAGATGAATTAATAATTGAATTTCAAAATGCTATTCAAATTAAATTTAGTCCCTCCTTTCACTGTCATGTCTGCCTTTTACACTCTGTATCCACTTTATTCGGTACCTGTGCAGTTAAATGCAATCCAATAAAACTGTCCTGCTATAAAATCTAGTTTTATGATGCTTGTAATATTCAGTTTTTGTAGATATGGTCATAAGTGTTTATTCAATTTTATGTTTTAGCACTGAGGTTGTAGTTGGTGGTGTTTTACTGGACTGCATCTTCATATACTCTGCAGGAAAAAAAAAGAAAAAAAAAAAGGAACACCACCTAAATAGTGGCCTCATTAATGAACATGTAACCGAATTTACACATTTCTGACAATGTCACCAAAAACTGAATATTATTAGCTTTGTATATATAGACGCTAGGGTGGTTCTATTGGTTAGCATTATTGCATTGCTGTATCTAAAAAAGCCACTGATTGTGTATTTCGAGCTCTAACGGTTTCCATTTCACCATCACTTTAATTTAAAAGGCAACTCTCTTTAATGGATATAAAGCCTGAAAATGATTTGAATCAGACTCTGCACAGTCAAAACAAACAAGGCAACCCACAAATCATCTGTCAGTCATCCCCAAAATCATTCAAAATCTTCAGATCATCACATCACATCTGTTTAGTACTGACGTGATTTATTGTGGGTTTCCATCTCATATACTGTATCTAACACCCAGTTTTGCACTGAACATCACTTTGGATGCAAGCTATCATTATTGTTATGATAAATTTTATTCTCATACTCACCAAAGTTAATCAGCTTTCTCCTCAGCTCGTCACTCTTATCAGTCGCGTTGCACCTGGACTCTGTCTGTGATGTCTTACTGTCAGAACTGTCTGAAAGAGCAGAAACACTTCATTGAGAATTCATGTGTGGAACATTTAATGAATCCAACAATTTTTCCCACCTGCACAATTCAGAGTTCAGTATCTGACTCAAGGACACTTTGACATGTGGACAGGAGGACACTGGGAGACAACCCAAAGAAGCAAATCTGTATGTGTGATATAATGTGTACTGGACTAACTTTACAGGCAGAAAGTTATGATTTTTGTGTTTCATATTATATTAGTGGGGGGAAAAAAAGAAGCATGATTGATCTGGAAAGTCCCATCTTCTTCTTAATCATTTTTACAGTAACAGTACTTCCTAGTTACTATGTCTCATGATTGTTTCTGATTCTAAACTTCCCCAAAATGATGTCACAAATACTAATTTAGTAATAAACAGGTATGAAAAACTGCTATTTTACTGAATATTAGTGAATTGGATAGAAACTATGAGTGAGCCTGAGAGCACAAACAGAATTATAATAAGATTAATTCACCTTTGATCAACTGAGCTACACACACACTTTGAAACCTCTCAAAGAAAGTGACTGTCATGTCTTGCAATTGCAGTTGCTCAAGTGTGGTGGTAACCAGATCCATTTTCTGGTCTTATAATAATTGAGAATCTCAAAAAGTCAGGGGAAACACGAAAGTGGAGACACAGTTTAAAATGACTCACAGAGAGCGAGTCGAAGGGAAATGTTGAGAGCAGCTTGTAGGATACACAAGAGTCCAAAGCTCAGAGCAACAAGTCTGTAGAGCTTTCTTCCTGAAATCAGACAGACATACAATATAAATGTGCAGCAGCCTGATACAAGAAGCAGGTTTACAGTGTCATCTGGTAATTTTGCTCTGTTGGCATTTTGGAAGGACTGTATGTTGGCCAATGACCTGGCAACCACAACCACATGAATCCTGAATTTGAACCAAAATCTTGCTAAATCACTAAACCAGTCAGGCAGCTCCATAAACCATTCTGAATAGTTTGTGGATCATGTAAACTAAGTAAAACAAGAACAAAGCATGTCAGTAGTCTTCTGTGCAAAATGACTAAATAAACTAGCATCACATGAAAACAGGTCAAATAATATTTTCATGTGTACATAAATAAAGGAGATTCTTCCTTAGCTTTTTTTTCTTGAGTTGTGGAAGTGTACATTTTAAAGTGAGTGTTTATCCATATTATGTTAATGGTTAAAACTGAAAATATCTGTTAAAATGTAGGTTTTCTGTCTCACCAGGAGCTGCAGCTGTCACTCCACCGTCCCTGCCACACAGGCTCCTTCGGGCATCAGGTATATTAACATAGTCCATAGTGATCTCAGACTGCGCTTTCTGGACAAACCTCACCATAGTTTAACCACTGAATGACAATGTCAGGGGAGAATGTGTTTTCTAAGAATGAGACTAATGTATAATCTACTTCTTCTTTTATTGTTTCTCTTCTTCTTGCTAACAAAACAGCAAATTTTTGGTCTTCCTCATTTTTCCATGACTCAAATAACTTTATAAATAACTCCACTTTAAAGCCTTCGACTGTTGCTCCAGCTACAACTTGGGCTGATTCTTGGTTATCTGCAAAGTGGAAGATCTTTGCACCTTAAAAGGCCTCTAATTCCCTCTCAATTAAGTTTTTTTTAATGAGAAAACTTTTAAATCAACTTAGAGTTTAATCTTTTTTTTGTGTTAAATATTTCCTTAGCCTTTCCCCTTTTGAAACACATTTTGAATTATGAATGACTTCTACAGATGAACTCTCAGCTTTGCAGAGCAGTCCTTAATCCTTAGTCCTTTATGTTTCTTTAATACACAACTATCACACTTGAAAATATCACTGCATTACTCTCAATGATGATCAATAGATAAGACAAAATAAGATCACAGGAATATGGAAGTAAGGACATATTCAAATTACTTATGAAACACTATATTAGTCAAATAATTTGGAACCACAACACACACACAGCTTTGTTCAAACATTTCACTGCAGAGGAAATTCTAAAAACAAATTTCCAATGGATACCACAGTGTTAAAGGAAATGAAATATATAAAGCTATGACACATTCACATAACCAACACATCAAACTTTTATGTAGCTTTATATTTTTATCAGTCTTGTGCATGTGGTCATTTCATCTAAGCTGTATATACTCAGGCTTACTACAGCTGGGTACATATGTACAAAGTATAGCAAACAGGAAAACCATCCTTACGCCATTTCCTTCATGTAAACTGACATTTAGAAAAACAAAATGTAACATGGACACCTCACTTTCACACAATGTGCACAGTTTTCTAGCTAAGTGCCATATGAGGAAATGGAGCGCCGTCTCTCACTTCAGCCACATTCTCACTTCCCCAGGCCTCTGCCTTGTCGTACTCGTACATCCGTCTACCAGATGCCTCTGCACCTCTGGCTCTAACATCCACCTGCTCAGCCCTGTAGTGTATTATACCAATCCATTTCTACTCATTCTCTGCAGCCATATAATGTGCTGTTTATTCCATAATGCACTCCATCATATCTTCATAATAAAACAGACTCTAATTATAAGTGAAAATACTATATAATATGTACATTGTTATATCTGATGGGAGTCATACTATGCTTACAAATCTCACCAGCATGTCACTGTGCTTAAGATGGTATTTCACTTAGTTCAAGTACAGTTGTACTATTCTTATTTTCATTTAATGTATTTACATTTTTTAAAGGGGCTTTATTTGTCCATATTTATTTTTGCCCTTGTGCTTCTGTAACACCCAAATATCCTCTCAATAAAGGATTAATAAATGACCAATTAGGAATTTCATCAATAAATAAATAAAAATGCAAAGGCCTCTATATTCAACTCCACAGTAAGAAGATTTAATAACTAATCCTTTCATTTATTCAAGTTGAACTGATTTCTTTGTGTAATATGCTTTTACATAACTTGTTCCTCTATTTGGCAAGCTTCTAAATATGTACCAGGATGTAATGAGTGTAGACCTATTAGCCCACTCTTGATGAAGACACAACCTAAAGAAGGAACACATGCAGTCAGTTTTTCAGACAACTGACTTCTCACCAAGTATTAAGGCGACCAGGAGGATCCTGCAAATGGAGATACATGATTATATGAATGAACGACCAAGACGTGGGCAGACACGCTGCGGGGATCCAAATCAAACAGGTAATAACAAACAGGTAAATCTAAAATACAAATGCAAGTATGTTTTAAGAGAAACATTCATGATTTACTATTGTGTTTTCTTTTTAGTCAACACAATAATGAAACTATTAAATTAATATGTCTGTAAAGTTGGTTAATGTTGATACTGAATGTGTCAGCAAATGTGTGATGGTCCAGTGGTTAGGATTTGGTGCTCTCATCGCCAGGGTTCGATTCCCGGCCAGGGTGTCGGCGCCTGAATGGAAACTTCCCCATTGTGGGACTAACAAAGGGATCAAAATCAAAATTTAAAAAATGAAAACAACACTAACAATGTACTTGCAGGTCTGAATTAATTTACATTTTGGATATAGTGTTTTAATGTGAATTCATCCCCCTCAAAATTTTCAGGTGAAGTAGATAAGATTTCGTTGTTTTTCAAGAAGAGTCAGTCACTGTCTCTTTTCAGAAAACAAAACAGCACAAATAATTGACATAAAATTTTGTTCATAAATATACAGTCTATAATCTAATTTAAAGTGAGAGATCACTGAACTACAGAAACTGATTTAGTGTAGTTATAAAACAATCGGAACGACAAAATTATGCCGTTATGACGAGAAAACGGCGGTGAATTATCTCGTTTTCTCTAGAAAACGGAGCGAAAATTTTAAGTTGAACCATGGCCGTTTAGGGTTTCTGTATGAATATAGGTTTGTATATATATGTCTATGTTTATAAAGTCCTTGCTCAGGGCTGACACATCCTCTGCATGAAAACCAGTGTAATGCTGATCTCAGATGCTACTGACATAGGGTTGCCAACTCCCTAGCAAAATAAATAAGGCACACCTCGTTGGCAGAGTTAGGGTTACTGCTCCCTAGTGTCCGAGATCCGAAAACCAGTGTTGTTCGTAGTGTCACCCATGCTGCTTTGTTATCGTCTCTCGTCTGCCGGTATCTTCTTTGCAAGCAACAGTACCTCGACCAATGAGATGAGCCGGATCTCATACTCGTGTATGAGTGTGCTGTCCGCTCATTGGTCACAGAGCAGGAAAGGGCTGGCAATAAGAGTTAACGTCTACATAAAGCGCCCTGTTATTGATTCCATTGGCATATTAAGAGGCTGTTTTTGATTCTCACAGTAATAAAAAACAAAGTGCGTCCCGTTATGGTCTCGTTCCAGCAGGACGCGTAATTTTGTTGCTAAATTCGGGACGATTCAGTTTTTCAAGGGACGGTTGGCAACCCTATACTGACAGCTATATTAGATTTAAGGTTATTGCCTCTGTCCTTCTCTGTATTGCGTTTTGGTGTTAACCTGAGATTACTTCGTCTTGTCTGGAAAACATGCTCTCATGTCAAAGTGAAACGTACTTGCTGTATTGCGCATGCGCACACGTTCAGATACTTTACCAAACCTATTGTCTTGTCTGCCTGTCTGATTGTCACTCACGTTTCTTGACACACTGGAGGTCAAGAATTAATTTTGGGAAATATCTGACAAAAAAATTATCTCGCTGGTTAGTTGGTTAACTAGCTTTATAAAGTGTACATACTTAAAGTAAAAAAAAAGTCTCTTTATTTATATATCAACAATACATTACAGCCTCACATGGCTGCTACTATGGGTACAGACTTGTTAATAGTCTATGTGTGTTAATCTTACAGGGAGAAGACTGTGCCAGCTGCTCTTCCTCAGCTTCGGCCTGCTATGCATCATACAAGCCATTCTCAATGTGTCTCTACGTCTTACTTGTGAGTTTCTGGGCATTGTGTAACTTCACATTTCCAAAGACAACACCACAATGTATCACATATTGATGGCGAACTTCTTTCGCAGTTTGCAGCCAAATACATTTTTTAAAAATTACTGTAAATGTAACTTTCTGTTTGTATACTATCAGTGTACTCAAGCAAGGACTCAACCCACTCGACCTGCAACGCAACAGTTTTAAATGACCGAAACCAGGTGAAGCAGGTGCAGGACTGTCAGCAAAAGGGGCCTGGTCAGTGCAACAGATTGCAAGAAAAATTCAACTCTTTGACCGCAGAGAAAAACCTGCTTGAAAACCGAAACACTGAACTCTTGAACAAGGTGAACAAGCTGGAAAGAAAACTGAATGGTGAGAAGACTTTTGATCTTAACTTCAGTTCCTTCTTCACCCACTATGACACAAATATTTTTACATTTGTTGAGCATCTTTGCAACATCTTCTTAGTGGCATTGTCATTGTTTTTGTTGTGATCAGTTCATCTATTTTTGGTTACTGTGATGGCTTCCGCTTGCATTGCAGCATCTTTCCTGACACTCGCGCCACAGTTAGGATATGTGTTTTTATTGTAATTATGATTCTCTTGTAATTGATGACTCCACAGTTGTTATATAATATATGTAGTTATCACAAATACAGCTTTATGGTCACAGATACACAATACAATATATGTATTTATTGTCTCTAAGATAAATTCATTGTCAAAGTTGCATTTTATTTGTATTTAAAGATTACCACCCAAATGCCACAGAGTCTTATCTTTGATATGCTGTTTGTGTGTCTCAGAGTGCTTGCAGAGTGGTTGTATGTCCCCTCACCGGTGTCCTGCAGATTGGAGAGAGATCAACTGCAGATGTTACTTTCTCTCCACTGAGAAGAGAACATGGGCGGACAGCAGAAGATACTGTCAGAGGAAAGGCGCTGACCTGGTGGTGATCGACAGCAAACAGGAACAGGTGCAGTAAATCTGTGTCTAGGTCTGTGTAAATTTCTGTCATTCTCGATGTGAAGGGGACAACTGCTGGATCTAGTCATACGTTTTTCATGATCTCAATCAACAGACAGACTTGTACCGTCTGGATGGGGATGCCTATCTCTTGTTCTGGATTGGTCTGTATAACCCAGATGGGACCTTCAAATGGGTGGATGGATCAGCGCTAACCACACCGTAAGGCCTTTAGAATAACCCTGAGTGTTTCTACTAGACAAGTCGACTCAATAAGACCTCAGTGGAACAGAAATAAATGCTGAGTAGGCACTGCTAGACCAAAAATGTGAAAAAAAAATTATAAGGAGAAACAACCTTAACCCAAAGTGCATGAAGTTTTTATGAGATCAGATCTGATTATATGGACTGGATTTAAAATGCCTAAACTACTGTTTTTGCATGGACAATTTTCCATCTCAAAAAAGAAAAAGACCCTTTTTGCACATCCTCGTGAAATAGATATAATCATGTGTTTTGGATTTCATGTTATTTCTTAGTTTGATTTGCTTTAATTTAGGAGTTTAAAATCTTGCATGAACTGCTGGCAGTCCAGTGATCATAAATATTAACTCCATCGCTCTGGTATCTGTCTCTGCACTGTTATTCAGATATTGGCAGAGTGGCCAGCCGGATCGTGGCGGTCCCAACAACAGAGAGGACTGTGTGGAGATGTATCACTTCAACCCAGTGCTGGCTAACTGGAATGACGCCCCCTGTGGACAGGAGCGGCGCTGGCTCTGTGAGAGACCCTTGTTGCAAATGAGAGAAACAGCTCTTGAAGCTCCTTGATGTTTTGAGAATGTACTAGTACATTACTATTGCTTTTTCATGCAGCAGAACTTGGAAATTCACATTCAAAACAATTCTGAAAGGAAATGGAGTCACACAAAAACAGCTCAATCTCACTGAGAATAAAAGACAATGAATCTGATGAAATGTTAACAAACCCTTCAGCTACTTTGTGCAGCTTTGTAATATGTTTGGGCTTTGTGGCATACGTTGTGTTGCTATGTGGTTCACTTTGTGCAAAATTATATGTGTCTAATGTATTATTTTTGTTAGGTGATGTCAACAGTGTAAGCCTCAGTTAAGCATAATAAAAAATAAATTAATTTAGAAGCAGTAATACAGACTATTGTGTTGTAATTTTACTGAATGAGGATGAATTCATTCTTATTATACGAACATAACGAAAAGATGAGAGTCTGAAAAGTCAGAGTCTTTGTAAGGGAAGGCTAAAATCTGTGCTCCTTGGAGATACCAAAGCAGCAATTAAACATAAATCTTATTCTTGTAGCCAACACAAGACAACACATACTAATTGAAATCATCTGAAAATCATTTGTGTTCTTATAGCATCAATAGTTGTATACCTTCAAATTTTCTTCTCTCAATTTGTTGTTGTTGTGGATCACAGACTCAGGAGACAGGATGTAAAAACTTCTCATTGTCGTTTTTGTCATCGCCAGTTCTGTCTGATCTGCAAGTGGTGCACCAAACCCACTGGATTGAGATAAGCAGTCTTGTCACATAGGATTGCTAAACTTAACTTAAGTACCAGTGGGAGCAGTCAGGTTGATGGCTGGCAGAGGGTTATCTAATTACCTCACTGCTTTAGTTGGAAACAGCAGGGACATTTATGAGGAGACACAAATTTGGCCATCAGCAAAACAAAAGACATGAGATAAGACCACTCCAGGGTGTGAAAGGTGTGAATGCCTACTATTCAGGGTGCTCGCTGCAAACTAACCTTTTTTTTTGTACCATGTTCTGAGCATTAATAGTGTGAATATACTGTAAGAGGTTCTCTTTTGCCACAACAGCTTACAAACATTTTAGATGAATGCCATCTCTTAAAAAGTATAAGTCCACGTATGAATCATATATAATTATAGTTAGCAAATGCTCTGTAGCACTGTCTATGGAAAATGTAGATTTTTTATTCACGATGAACAATTTCACACTGTAGTCTACAACAAATTTGTACATTCCTATAATTATTTAATGTTTATAACAATCTATAAATAAGAAACTCTAAACAAGCATGTGTATCCATCATAGACCGTATAAAACAGGTTTGCATCAATTCATAACCGAGGGTTCAAATTAAATAAGTGCTTTTACTGAGTGACCACGTGGTGGCAGTAATGCGCCGACTTCAGGAAGAAAAACATGAAAACTCATGAGCAGCTTCAACGTGTTTGTTCAGATTGTCAGTGTAGAAAAACAGAAGAAACTGGAAATCACGTATTCTCTAAAAATATTCTGTTCTCCTTCAAGACATTGGGGAGGAAACAGCCAAATCTCAAGTTTCCCTGGACAAGTTTGGAGATTTGTCAGTTCAAAATATCATTAACATCCAGTGAAAACTGGGACAAGACTTTGTATTCTGATAATCAGATCTCCTTTATGATGGTCATCTTAAATATACAGTTAACAGACTATTTAAACAAACTGAGACGGAACTGCCATATAAACGAACAAATATTACAGTAAGAGGAGTCAGCTCTGTATGTGCGAGTGTGGTGGCTCTTAAAAGAGCCGTTGTTGTGGTTGTGGAGCAGCTGCAGTAGCAGTTTAAGCGCGCTCTCCGCGGATGCGACGGGCCAGCTGGATGTCTTTGGGCATGATGGTGACCCTCTTGGCGTGGATGGCGCACAGGTTGGTGTCCTCGAACAGGCCGACCAGGTAAGCCTCGCTGGACTCCTGCAGAGCCATGACGGCCGAGCTCTGGAAGCGCAGGTCGGTCTTGAAATCCTGTGCGATTTCTCGGACCAGGCGCTGGAAGGGCAGCTTGCGGATGAGCAGCTCGGTGGACTTCTGGTAGCGGCGGATCTCCCTCAGAGCCACGGTACCGGGCCTGTAACGGTGAGGCTTCTTGACGCCGCCGGTGGCCGGGGCGCTCTTACGAGCGGCCTTGGTGGCCAGCTGCTTCCTGGGGGCTTTGCCTCCGGTGGATTTACGGGCGGTCTGCTTGGTTCTTGCCATCGCGAAATACTTTGTTTCTTACTGCGTGTGAGCAGGAGAAAAGTGGAGCAAAGACGCCAGACCGGCTGCTCTTAAGCCGAGGGACCAGCTGGGAAACGGTGACGCTACTTCACAGCTCCAGCTGCTGATTGGTCGGCGGCTCCTGGAGGAGCTCAGCGCCCCCTTGAGGACACACACGGCGGCCGAGTCTCCGCCGCTTATTGGCGGAGAACCTGTTCAAAAAGTGCGCCCAAAGTGGAAGTGGCCGCCCTCTGCTCAAGACTGTTTCGTGGTTGGTCTGACTGGAGTCCGTCCCGCGTCCTCCTCCATATAACGGAGGCTGGCAGCTGTTAAGCCACAGTTTCTCGAAGTCGTGATTCGTGAAAGCATCTGAAAATGAGTGGACGTGGTAAACAAGGCGGAAAGGCCAGAGCCAAGGCAAAGACCCGCTCCTCCCGTGCCGGTCTCCAGTTCCCCGTGGGCCGTGTCCACAGGCTGCTGCGCAAAGGCAACTACGCCGAGCGTGTGGGAGCCGGAGCCCCCGTCTACCTGGCGGCTGTGCTCGAGTACCTGACGGCTGAGATCCTGGAGTTGGCTGGAAACGCCGCCCGCGACAACAAGAAGACCCGTATCATCCCCCGTCACCTGCAGCTGGCTGTCCGCAACGACGAGGAGCTCAACAAGCTGCTGGGCGGAGTCACCATCGCTCAGGGCGGCGTGCTGCCCAACATCCAGGCTGTGCTGCTGCCCAAGAAGACCGAGAAGCCCGGCAAGACCAAGTAAACATACTGCTGCTGCGCCTCCTGGATCATACACCACAACAACGGCTCTTTTAAGAGCCAACACACTCACTTCTTATCAAGAGCTACCATTCTCATCACTCTGTCCTACAACATCAATGCACATGCAACTTGCTCAATATCACTAAATAAGCCATCTCTTGCCATCATAAGCTCTCACTCACCACTTACTACACTGGTCACATAACATAAGCCTTTATTCGTCCCACACTGGGGAAACTCGCATGTAGTATGTATCTTGTTGAAAGATAAATCTATGCAACCAGTGCTAACATACAACAGTCTGTCTGGGTTTAACTACATTGTTGCACATCATGTTTTTCACTGTAGTATGGTTATAAGATCTTTTATCTTTCTGCCTGAGTTTTTGCTTTCCTCTCTCTGCTGAACACTTTCATGTGTCAGGTGATTCTGATAACAGATTAGATTTAAATTCCTCATTTATTCCTACTCTAGCTGCTGTTTTGTAGTCTGTAATAACAAAAGCCACTAAATATACATAAGTGAGAAAGAGGAGGAAAAACAATGACCTTCTTGAACTTCAATCAACAAAACATTTGTAAACATTAACAAATTACACACATTTTCATTACAGATTACACACCCCAAACCCATCCAAGACTCCTGAGGCCTGTGCAAAGAAGATAATGGACATGTAAGATCACAGTGTTGTTCAATGGCTGCAAAACTTCACAAAGGAAAGTGAATGTTTCAGTTCACAGATATGTGGCATACAGGTGACTGCCAGCTGGTCAATCATAGATACACCGCAGGTAAAGGTAATCACACCTCAGGCTTTAAATCAAATGATTGAAAGAAGATCAGCATAAATGCAGCAGATATGATTAAATATACCAACTGACTTGTACAAGCCTGGTTCTAAAAAATTTGGGACGCTGTGCAAAATGTAAATTAAAACAAAATGGCATCTTGTGCAAACAAAACATGTTTACTGATAAAAGGTTTTACGAAGTGTTCCAGATTTCGTGTTGCAATATCCTTTACTCCACCCTTGCGTGTGAATGACCTATTTACAATAAATACTTAAGTGTCTTTGATAAACTGCTCCTTCAACACACCATTTATCAGCAATGTAAGTAATCACAGCTAATTTAATGACTCGCAAAGAACCAGGGGCATATAATCACTCCCACAACCACAGTTTCATATGTTTGGTTGAATTTACACACACAGACCAGAAACACTGTCACTGTCTCATTTTATAAATAATTACAAGAGGAAGATACAATAAGAAGAGGACAGAGAAACTATTAAAACTGACAGAAACTTGCATTCATCTACTGATTCATCTGCATATCGTCTCATCACAATTTTCTTGAAACGTGACTTTAGTACAATTTTATGGGACTTTTGATGTCTGTTTTTCTTATGAGTGAGAAGTCTTGATTGTGATTCATGCAGTTGTTCAGTGGATGGCGCTAAATGCTCCATAGAGTTTATTGACAACCGCAATGAAAGGAGAAAGGAAAGAAGAAGAACCAAGAACAATCTGTTCTCTATCACGTCCTCAGACAAGATTGAAATGTGCGGGATTCAGAATTGTTCAACATTGAGTCAGTGACGTCTGATCAGTAACAATGAGCGGAAGAGGCAAAGGAGGAAAAGGTCTGGGTAAAGGAGGCGCCAAGCGCCACCGTAAAGTTCTCCGTGATAACATCCAGGGAATCACCAAGCCCGCCATCCGCCGCCTGGCTCGGCGCGGTGGAGTCAAGCGTATCTCTGGTCTGATCTACGAGGAGACCCGCGGTGTGCTGAAGGTTTTCCTGGAGAACGTCATCCGTGACGCTGTCACCTACACCGAGCACGCCAAGAGGAAGACTGTGACCGCCATGGATGTGGTTTATGCTCTGAAGAGGCAGGGACGCACCCTGTACGGCTTCGGGGGTTAAAGCTGCTGCTCCGGTCGCTACTAGTACTAACAAAGGCCCTTTTAAGGGCCACACACTCATTCTACAAAGAGTACTACATTCTACTCTGTTATTAGTTAATACTTACATGTTATGTAAGTACGTCATTTAGCCATAATATTTTATGTAAATCAGATCAATGTACAGTAGTAGTTGTACTTTATCACTATGCTCAGATGAGCAATTGATAGGTCTAGAGTCTCTTCTGAATATTTTTCTACACCAGAGACCCCCTTCAGCTGACCAAACACATAATATTTGGATACATATAGACATAGATATTGATGTGCAGTGAGTCAGCTGCACTGTGACCAGGTGGCTGAAACTTGGTTTGAAGGATTTAGCTGTTGGTTTATTTTGGATGAGTGGACTAAACTATATACACAGGTAAAACCAAAGAACTGGTGGTGGATCTGTGGGTGCAGTCACTCCCCTCCAACACTAGTGGACATTGAGATGGTGACATAAGTACCTGGGTGTTCACCTCAACAACAGACTGGACTCATAACACCAAAGCAATATACAGGAATTGTTAGAACAGACTCAATCTGCTCAGAAGACTAAGGTCTTCTAAGCGCAAGAGGTACTCCTGAAGACCTTCTCAGTGGAGGTGGTGGGAGAGAGGAGGATGATGGCTAAGCTGTCAATCATGTTGGAGAATGACTCCCACCCCCTGCAAGACACTTTAACAGCACTGGTGAGCTCCTCCAGTGATAGACTGCTTCACTCAAAGTGTGTGAAGGAGCAATACCGCAGATCTTTTCTTCCTGCTGCAGGCCATAGACCATACACCACTTGTCAGTACATTTGTGTAATATTCTTTTTTTTTTTGTCAGTTCCACTCACTGTGCAGTACTTCATCCAATTCAATGTGCAATATTCTGTATTTAGTATGTAATATTTAATATTCCATATTTAATTCTATAGTTCAAGCTCTCATTTCCTATCTCAATTCACTCCTGTAGTGTATATACTGGTCATATTTGTTTTTAATTTCATTTCCATATTTGCAACTGTAAATAAGTCATTTTGTCAATTTTCTACTCTCATGTAAATTTGTTAATATCTTCTCTTTTTTTAGCCTGTTTAACTGTTCTTTCTACTATTTAACTGCTTTATTCCATGTGCTGCTGTGATATGTGAATTTCCTCACTGTGGGATGAATAAAGGTTTATCTTATCTTATAAGCCTGAGTAATGTTTGATAAACCATGATTATTTCAGTGAGTCACTTACTTTTAGCAAATTCTATCTCATAAAGGTGTTTTAAATAATTCCGACCTCATTAACCACAGAAAACCTCAGCAGTGTTACAGTCAACATACCTGACTGAAAAACTGCGTTCTCTCAAACGTTCATCTTTACTGCTTTTACTGTGTCTGAGACTTGTGTTGTCACTGTCAGTTTCTTTACATCAGCTGAGGCAAGTGAGATGAAAAGCAAATAGTGGTTGGTGGTCTAGTCTAATATAGAGAGAAACCCACAGACTTCAGACTATATATACAACCAAATCTAGTTGGCCTAGACTCAAATCGCCTTAGATAACTATGACCTGAATGACTGAGAGTCTTCACAAACATAATTCATGGATCACAGCTTCATCACTCAATTCAAACCTATATGTAGACATAACCCAGTGATGCACTGAATTGCCCTTTGTGACCAAAATGGCATACAGTATTCAGTTCAAGTTCAAATTTCAGTAATGATACCTTTTCAAACAAGTACCTCTTACAATCCATTCAACATGTGTGCCCTTTAATTGTAATATAGTTAATTTATTTATTTTGCACTGATACCTCCAGTCAAGCAAAGCACTCTTTAACCAGGAAGTAACATGAATTAAAGAATACATTTTGAGTGTCTGTTTGACTTGCATAATCAGCTCCATCAGTGAAGCTGCTGAAGGTCATTTTTGATTAAAATGATTACATAAAGAAATTTTGAAAAACTCAAATTATCTGAATTCTGAAGAATCTGAACTGCTGAATCACTGTTGTGAGACACTTCAGGGCTTTTGGCAACACTCCGCATTTATCAACAAAGCAGCCATTCAAAGTCACTAACGATGCCATTATTTAATTGTTTATGTGTTTGTTCACTAATAGTAGAAATATGAAGAGTGTATTGATATTAAAGTGTCGTGGGCAGAGGAGACGTTGACGGTGAGCAGCTGTGATAGGAAGTGTGGCTCCATCACACTCGGCCATCATCGCTGTGTTTGCTGCCACCAGAATAACGGCACTTTATCACAAAGCTATGATAAACACATGCTTATTTTCACTCGCAGTCCCTGAACAAACACGTTGGCCCCCTGCAAAACGTCTTTTGACGGATGTGTGGTGCATTTTAAGACATTTTCGGAGAAAAATGAGGGGGGAAAGCCGCCGAGCAGCGCCGCTCACGGCGGTGAATGTGTGAGGTTTGAAGGCTCTCCGGACAAAATGCACAGAGCATCCGAGCTGTGCACGTGTGGAATATGAAGAGACACAAGTTTGCTGTCGGCTCCCTTCACTGTCCGCCTTCAGCGCGTCTCCCACATTTAGTTTGGACACTTTTATCGATGGCGAGAAAACACAAGTGGCGCCACATTCAGACTGCAGAGAGGAGCGGCTGGCCGGGTTGACTCTCCACGGTTCTCATGGTGTGTTTAAGTGCAGCTCCTGCTCTACTCTGCTCTAACAGTCCGTCAGACTCTCTTGTTGTGACGAGCAGCAGAACAAGTTCCAGAGAAAATGGCAGAAGTCGCTCCAGCTCCGGCCGCCGCCGCTCCGGCAAAAACCGCCGCTCCGGCTAAAACAGCGACGAAGAAGAAGTCGACCAAGCCCGTGAGAAGCGGCCCCAGCCTCACCGACCGCATCCTGAAAGCCGTGTCCGAGTCCAAGGAGCGAAACGGCATTTCCGCTCCCGCTCTCAAGAAGAATCTGGCTGCTGGAGGCTACGATGTGGAGAAGAACAAGTCCCGCATCAATCACTCCATCAAGGGCCTGGTGGCCAAGGGAGCTCTAACCCAGACCAGGGGAACCGGAGCGTCCGGCTCCTTCAAGATGAGCAAGAAGGTCGAGAAGCCCAAAGCCAAGAAGCCCGCGGCGGCCAAGAAAGCAGCGCCTGCTAGAGCTAAGAAGCCCGCAGCCAAGAAGACCACAGCGGCCAAGAAGCCCAAGAAAGCGGCGGCACCCAAGAAGGCAACCACCCCCAAGAAGGCTAAGAAACCTGCGGCCAAGAAGGCGGCAGCAAAGAGCCCCAAGAAGGCAGCAGCCAAGGCCACCAAGAAAGCCACACCTAAGAAGGCTCCTGCAGCCAAGAAAGCCCCCGCAAAGAAGGCGGCCAAGCCTAAAGCCAAGAAAGCAGCACCCAAGAAGACTGCAGCCAAGAAGAAGTGAGCGTCTCCGGCAGCGACCGGACAAAATACAAAAGGCTCTTTTAAGAGCCACCACAACTTCTTTAAAGAGACGCTTCCTGTGACCTGACAAAAGCACTGATCCTACGAAAAAATACACAAATTCGACAAGTACATTAACACAATGGAAAACTCGTCTATTGTGTGTACACGCTTTTCCTGGCCAAGGCAAACCACGAAAAGAAGGGTTTTTCTAATGTGCAATACACATTCAGTCACAAAACAATTTACTTCACTACAAATACATTTCAATGTCTCTTACTTTGCATATTTTGCATTATATCATGTTTATCATGGCTGAACACTCCTGGATACTTCAATGCAATGTTTGTTTGTTTTCCGCCTCTACATTTTTACATGATTAAATCTCAGTCTTCTTCAACATCACAGCTACACACACACATGCACAATACAGGAACTCCCCCTGTCAATACACTCGAGGGGCATTCAGGATTTGGACACATTCAGGATTAATGTCAACGATTTAAATCCAAATAAATAAAATATATCAAATAAAAATAAATCAATCAAATAAAACATCTATCACTTTGTCATACAACAACAGTTCAGTGTTGATACAGCAGCTTCAATGCAAAACTCACACAGAAGTATTAACCCTTAGTTACTTACAATGAAACATCTTAAAACATCTATACAACAAATATATACAAATATTAGATATAAACACACACATGTCACATGACACTTGTCATATCCTCAAAATTGGAGACAGCTTCTTTTGACTAATGTCACAAACATCATTGACTAACTGTGTATTTCCCCACTCTGGGATGAATCAAGCTTTATCTTGTCTTATCTGAGTCACACCTACAAATTCATTTTCTTAAACGTCTCTTAACTCAGATTCTTAAATGCAATTTTTTTTTACAGACATTAGTAAAGCTGAGAAAAATTAGACTGTGACTTCATTACATATCGTTGTTGTTGTTGAGACAACATATTTGTGATCAATTCTTTTAAATGACTTATGCATAAACTTATATCATTTGAGTGTAAAAAGTTATGTCCAGGATTTCAGTGCAAGATGTCCCAGATTTGAAAATCTTGAAACAATTTGGCACAAGAAACATTCATGTATGTATCATTTTCTCCAATATCTGAAAACTGATTTCATGAATGAATAAATGATTCAATGATAGTGAGCTAACTCAGAATTGCTTTTCCTGCCTTACCAAAGAATCATATTCTCTAAATTATCATAGTCATTTTATTTGACCTCCCCCTTCACTCTGGCCACCTAATAGGAGCATAATCATTTTGTACTGGTCTTTCACAGCCTCCAGCCTTTAACTTCAATTGAATTTGAAAAATTGACTTTTCAAAAAAATGCACATTGTAATATTAAATTATACACTATTATTTGTATTTCTATAGTCAAATTGTCAGTTTCATTGTAAGTAACTAAGGGTTAATACTTCTGTGTGAGTTCTGTATTGAAGCTGCTGTATCAACACTGAACTGTTGTTGTTGTATGACAAAGTGATGAGAATCGTAGCTCTTAAAGAGAAACGAGTGTGTTGGCTCTTAAAAGAGCCGTTGTTGTGGTGGATGATCCAGGAGGCGCAGCAGCAGTATGTTTACTTGGTCTTGCCGGGCTTCTCGGTCTTCTTGGGCAGCAGCACAGCCTGGATGTTGGGCAGCACGCCGCCCTGAGCGATGGTGACTCCGCCCAGCAGCTTGTTGAGCTCCTCGTCGTTGCGGACAGCCAGCTGCAGGTGACGGGGGATGATACGGGTCTTCTTGTTGTCGCGGGCGGCGTTTCCAGCCAACTCCAGGATCTCAGCCGTCAGGTACTCGAGCACAGCCGCCAGGTAGACGGGGGCTCCGGCTCCCACACGCTCGGCGTAGTTGCCTTTGCGCAGCAGCCTGTGGACACGGCCCACGGGGAACTGGAGACCGGCACGGGAGGAGCGGGTCTTTGCCTTGGCTCTGGCCTTTCCGCCTTGTTTACCACGTCCACTCATTTTCAGATGATTTCACGAATCACGACTTCGAGAAACTGTGGCCTGACAGCCGGCAGCCTCCGTTATATGGAGGAGGACGCGGGACGGACTCCTGTCAGACCAACCACAAAACAGGCTTGAGCAGAGGGCGGCCACACTTTTTGAACAGGTTCTCCGCCAATAAGCGCCGGGGACTCGGCCGCTGTGTGGGTCCTCCAGGGGGGCGCTGAGCTCCTCCAGGAGCCGCCGACCAATCAGCAGCCGGAGCTGTGAAGCAGCGTCACCATTTCCCAGCTGGTCCCTCGGCTTAAGAGCAGCCGGTCTGGCGTCTTTGCTCCACTTTTCTCGTGCTCAGACGCAGCAAAAAACAAAGTATTTCGCGATGGCAAGAACCAAGCAGACCGCCCGTAAATCCACCGGAGGCAAAGCTCCCAGGAAGCAGCTGGCCACCAAGGCCGCTCGTAAGAGCGCCCCGGCCACCGGCGGCGTCAAGAAGCCTCACCGTTACAGGCCCGGTACCGTGGCTCTGAGGGAGATCCGCCGCTACCAGAAGTCCACCGAGCTGCTCATCCGCAAGCTGCCCTTCCAGCGCCTGGTCCGAGAAATCGCACAGGATTTCAAGACCGACCTGCGCTTCCAGAGCTCGGCCGTCATGGCTCTGCAGGAGTCCAGCGAGGCTTACCTGGTCGGCCTGTTCGAGGACACCAACCTGTGCGCCATCCACGCCAAGAGGGTCACCATCATGCCCAAAGACATCCAGCTGGCCCGTCGTATCCGCGGAGAGCGCGCTTAAACTGCTACTGCAGCTGCTCCACAACCACAACAACGGCTCTTTTAAGAGCCACCACACTCACACATACAGAGCTGACTCCTCTGATTTTATTCTAGTCTTCAGTGATCACCTGTAACAAAGGTTGTGAAATAAACTGGGTTTGAGAAATGATAACGAGCCCTGAGGAGGGGGCCTCTGCTGAGCTTCGGGAACAGTACAAAACAAGTGAACATGGTATTTGGATGACAACCTGACATTTTGACAAGCTAAGAGTTACATCAAGTTAGCTGGACCTTAACAATCTCAACCAAAATTTTAAAAGAAAATCAACTTCCTCTCCACACTTTGTTATGACATGAACCCCAAAGCCATCACACATCTTGCATTCACAATAGCAAATGACACTGATAATGCCCTCGTTGAAAACTTCACATTACTACCACCTGGACAGACATGTGGGACTTTAAAATGGAGAACAGGTCACTTCTGCAAGAGTTTGTCCCTTCAGCCATAACAGTCTTTAACAAACTGCCTGAATGACACTGTTGTGAGTTGGGATGTGTACATGAAGTATAAATGTATTGATGAAGAGTTTGTGCTTTATCTCTGTATGCTTCTTTGTTTTTCTACCTGTGAAGACATATCTCCCTCTGGGACAATAAATGTACATGTATACGGTAACAAAGTCATTTTAATGTCAATGGTGAGAATCATGCATACAACATCACTCAACATCAGGGTGTAACTACATGAAAATAGAAGGAACAAGCAAATTAAATTCCTTATTACTTCCTGTTTTCTGCTCTTCCCCTTTTATATGTCATCAGTGCGGATGTCCTGCCTCTTTTAGAAAACAGACCCAACTTGTACATTAGAATAAAAACAAACGTTGTAACACAGTACAGTAGTGAAAAGCAATTGTGAAGCTGGATCATTAATGTTTTATAACCACTTGAAAAATAATGTCGAAGAATGAGTACGCTGTGTCTGGCATCATCAAGAAGGTTCGCTTTGATCAGGAGGACCAGGAGAATATAGTGGACATCTATGTGAGTGCAGAAAGTCTGAGAGTGTACGACAACCCCTGGGTGGAGGACAGCTCACCAAATACACCGGGACGTGCAGGGCCGCAGCACCCAGGTATGGACAAGACAAGCATAAGCAACAAGCATGGCAAAAGGGCTGACATATAGTTGGTTTGTATTTTCTTTTTATTTATTTATGAATTTCAATTCATGTTCATTGTTTCTGGGCAGTTTTGTATTGTGATTTTGCCAAATCTGAACATAGTATTTCATGGCAGTATTGTAAAAATTCAGAGCCTGATGGTGATCATTTATTTTGTTAAGTGTCTGTGGTCAGTGAAAACTCAAAGAAGAGGAATTGTACCGTAACTAATTCAGTGTTTCAGCGTGTGGTGTTTCTTCTCCTCCTGGCTGGGATCCTGGCCTTCATTTGCCTTGGGGTTCAAAGTGAGTTTTTTCCCAAATTATTTTGCGTTAGTAGTAAGAAACAGTAAAGAAATGACCAGATGTTTATTTATGTGTTACTGATTACATAATAATTGTAATTATATGTCAACTTAGGGTAACATTCAGTTGTTTTTGTTCCCTTTGCTACTACAGTGAAAAATGACAAAACCAACTGGAGAAGAGAGATAAAGCAGTTAAAGGCAGATAACACCAATCTCAAAAAAATAAGTAGGCAGTTAAGAGCCAATTACACTGAACTCAGTGAAAAAATAGAACACTTGCAGAGGAATTTTTCTGGTAAGTAAGTGAAATATTAGCACTTATATTTTATTATCTTTGTTAATTGGTGAGGTTTTTGGTAGAATGGTTTGTGTTATTAGAAATATCATCTTTTTTTTAAAATCATAATCCTAAATGGATATCTATGACATTAGTCAAAGTGTAGAATAGGAAGTAGACTTTCATTGTTCCTCTATTTGTGCCCTTTACAGGTGGTGTGACAGGAAAAGCCATAAGATGAGGATGAAGATGAAGATCAGTGGAAAAACATTATGTGCCAGAAGAATTTACTGAAAACAACCTGTTTCCACATTCTCCTGCTGCACAAATTAAATGAGTTGGATTAGTCTATTTATCTTTCAAATAAATACAGAATACTGTTACATTGGAGGATTGGTTACCACCTGATCATCTGACTGCTTTCCCAACTGGACTTTGTTGTGATGATGTTGCTTTGTTGTCCCATCTTGGCAGTTACACACAGCACAACTCTACCTACATATTATATTTACTATGAAAGATTTGCCTTGTCAAATATGACTGTAACCCGTGTTAAGGTCACTGGCAACTTGAGACCACCAGAGACCACAGACTATATGATTGGGGTTTGCCAGTCACATAGCAGTGTTATGGTGCATATATGTTCAGTGTGATGACCAAGCAAATACCTCTGATTGTATAAATGCAACAGCTAAAAGAAAGTGAATAAAAGTTGACCTCTTTCTCTCGAAGCATCACATAATAAATGTATATATATATATTTTTAAGATTTTTATTAAGCCATTGTTTTTAGCCCAGCATCAATGCAACAGCAGTAGCTGAGTTCAAAAAGACTGTTTGGTGGAAAAATCCAACAGAGACAGGTAAAAAAGGTTAAACAAAAGAAAAGAGAAAAGTATTGTATGAAAGTATTTTGTTTCGATGTTAAGCTCTTTTTGGATTTTGACTATTTGAGCGACTCTCCTGGGTGTGCGCCTGTTATTCTTTTTAAAATATTGATTTTATTTCCTAATTAAAATACCTTTGGTTATTTTTAATATGCCAAATTTACAAGAAGGTGTCATTCATTTATATTTTAAAAAATCATTTTAAGTTTTTATTTTAGGTGCATGGCGTGTGGTAATACGCGAAAAAGTAAGAAACTAACCTGTGGTGAGAAGAGATTGGTTTGGAGATTGGATACACAGCTGATTCAGGTGGACATTACATTTTCCATACTGGCTTTTATTGTTAAAAACACCGGGCCGGAATTGTCTCGTTATACTTCCTCGTTCTTGCTCCCTTTAGCCAATCATCAGAGTCTTTACTAAGTGGTGTGAGGTGTAACAGGCCGCAGCCGGACCTCTTACAGATAAAATAGTCCCCCCCAGGGTGCCGCTGTATCACGCGCATTGATACAATGTTATGAGTCTCGTATGACCTCACATCCGCCCCTTCAGACAGACTTTTGTCTGCCGGCATTTTCTTTTTGTTTTCTCTGCTCCGGCTTTAGCGCTTAGATTAATCTTCTGTTTTGTGGGCCGGCTAAAGTGACTGAGACGTTTTCGCCACCGCCGTCTGCTGCACCATGCCTGGATTTTCAGACAGAGACCGTGGCAGAGATAGAGGGTGAGTCAAGTGTCGGCTCGGTTTCTTGACGTTAGCCAAGATGAACCGCTTAGCATACGGCTGCTAGCGGCGGTGCTGTCATGGCTGTATTCTCTAAACAAGAGCGTTATTCTGTTGCCTATGTCGCCACTTGATGTCATTTCCTTACATTCGTGTATTAAAATGTATGTAAACAGTTGAATGCAGCCAAGTGTGCCTGCACTGACTGTGTCTGTGATGTTGTCGTCCTCCCTGCCGATCCGAGGTAAAATGGCAGCGAGCGGCGGCTCTGTGTCGGGGGCAGTTTGTGCGGCAGTGTGCTTGTTATGTCTCCATGTGACGCAGTGCTGTCTCCTCACGCGGATGCTCACTCAAAATGAAGATGTGTGTCGCAGAGGCCCAGTTTATTTTAACATCTCGTTATCCATTAATAGTGTCACCTAGAATGTGTCTCACTGGAGGTAAAGCGAAGACCCAATATGTCCCCTTTTTCTGGTGTAGAAGCAGGTCACGTAATCCTCAATTCAGTAATCTGAGTTATTAATGTGGTCAATATTAATTTGTATCCTTCCTGGAGAGCATCTGCAGTGTGTATGAGGTTTTGGATTCGGCCACATTAACTAACAAGGAGTAGCAAATTGTTGACAGTGAAAGATGTTATGGTCTTTGTGTTGTGTAAATCAAATAGTTAAAGCCCACAAATCTCAATGCAGTACCAAGTTCAGTTCTTGTCAAGAAACTTTCTGTTTGTAAGATTGTATCCTCATTCACAAATGTTGATTACACAGAGGTGTTTACTGATTGTTATTTATTTATGAAGTGCCAGTAAACGGGAACAGAGGAATTTAATCCAGAAAAGTTTGGATGCAGTTTGTTAGGCAGTGTCAAAAAGACACTGGTTATTAATTTTGTGCGTCCTTAAAGTTATGGGAGAGATGAGAGACAAACAGACTTGTTAAATGCAGTGGCTAAGATATTCTGTCTTTTAATCATTTGTGTATGTCAAGCTACAAATACACTGAACCCTAGACTATGCAAGCATCTTTTCCTCTGTCAAAACACTCAAAGGCCTCCAAGGCCCAGCTGAGATGGCACTGATGATATCACTTTGCATCCATTTTCAAGGGTTTTTTTTGTTTGTTTTTTTGTTTTTACAACTTGACAGCTGTTTTTACAAACTGAGTAGTACTACCAATGAGCAGTTAATTGATTTTTATTTTAGAAATTAGCTTACCCCATTAATAAATGCCATCTCTGCCAGACTTAAAGATACATGTCCCTGTCTTTTACATTAGGTATGGCGGAGGACCCCCTCGTTTTGGTGGTGGCGGAGGAGGCAACAGGGGTGGACCTCCTCCAGGAAAGTTTGGCAACCCTGGTGAGAGACTGCGAAAGAAGCACTGGAACCTGGACGAGCTTCCAAAGTTTCAAAAGAACTTCTACCAGGAACATCCAGATACCAGCCGCAGACCACTTGTAAGACTTGCTTCTAGGTGTTCAAAAGTACAAAACTTGTATTGACGTTAAAAGAGGAATCACACAATCAATGTCTCTACTGTTTCACGTTGGCTGTGTATTGTATTGTATTGCTTTAAAAAAAAAAAAAATCTTCCAATTACAGCAAGAGGTTGAACAGTACCGAAGAAGCAAAGAAGTTACAGTCAAAGGCAGAGATTGCCCAAAACCAATTGTAAAATTCCATGAAGCTGCATTTCCAAGTGAGTAGAAATGAATGCTCCACCATTCAAATAATTTTTAATAGTCCTTTGCATATTTGCTGAAATATGTTAAATATTTCACCTTAGTCTGTCATAGTCAGAAACTTTGATGTTCACAATTTAACTTGCATATGTTACTTTCAGGCTATGTCATGGATGTCATTGGCAAACAGAACTGGACTGAACCAACTCCAATTCAGTCTCAGGGGTGGCCAGTTGCCCTGAGTGGCAAAGACATGGTTGGCATCGCTCAAACTGGGTCTGGGAAAACCCTAGCAGTAAGTATTTTCCAGTCATTTTTTCCCTGACCCTTACCCATATAACATAAATCTGTCTGTGATATAAATCCACTATTTGTAGAAGAAAGGGCAAAGTTCATTACAATGTAGCCTGGAGTGCTTGGCTTGAGATTGAACAGAATGATGTGAATATAAAAATAATGTGCTTGAACTTCAAACAATTTTCTTTGAGAGAAGAAAAATATACCCTGCTGGTGTTGTGAAAATTGACTACTAGGTATTTGGTGCCTGTTGGAAAATTGATGTTCTTCTGTGCAATATGAGTTAAAATGTATGTTTAGTGCTCAGTCCCTTTTTTTTATTCATATTTTTAGTACCTTCTGCCTGCAATTGTGCACATTCAACATCAGCCATTCTTGGAGCATGGAGATGGACCTATCGTAAGTACCCTTGAAAATATTGTTCTCATGTGTGATCCCGTTGTCTCTTTTAGCACAGAGTGTTATTGACAGATTCTTCTGTGTTATTATTTGACATCAGTCACTGCGGCAGTATGTGTGTTAATGTCTCAGACAGACTGTCATGACTTTTTAGTAATGCACAAGGGCCACAAGATGGCAGTATCTACATCTCAAGTGTCATAAGGGACCCTTACAAGTCAGTGAGTTTGTAAATGTTTCACAAGAAAAGCCTAATTAAGAAATGAAGGGTTTCTGTCCTCTGAAAGGTGTATATATTTCAAATTTAACAGGAGCTTTTAAGTTGAAATGGATGCAGGAAGTGTTGAGTTATGCCCTTTCCAAACATTGTTCTACATGAATGGATAAACACAAAAGTTCCCAATATATGTGTGCTGTCCATATTTGATTTGAAAAATTGTTTCCATTTGTCTTTAGTGCTTGGTGCTGGCGCCAACTCGTGAGCTGGCTCAGCAGGTGCAACAAGTGGCTGCTGAATATGGCAGGGCATCCCGTCTCAAGAGCACCTGCATCTACGGTGGTGCGCCCAAGGGACCCCAAATCAGGGACCTTGAGAGGGGTATGCTTACTCTGTTATTCTCATTATGTAAATTTTACTCATATTATTAGACTCATCTTTGCTATGAGGCATTTGTTATGTTTTATGGTTTGACTGTATGTTTAAATATGTAATAATGTGTAGTTCATGTTTGTTTATTTTTTTTTTTTAGGTGTTGAGATTTGCATTGCTACCCCAGGTCGTCTCATAGACTTCCTGGAGTGTGGTAAGACGAATTTGCGTCGTTGCACCTATCTGGTGCTGGATGAAGCTGACCGCATGCTGGACATGGGATTTGAACCTCAGATTCGTAAGATAGTGGAACAAATTCGGGTGAGTTGTTTTGGGGAAATATTTTGCCCAGTATCCAATTAAAATAAAGACTTAATTGGCAAAATACAAATATACAATGGAGAGAGGAATTAAATACATATCCACACAAGATAACCAAAACCTGCAAACAATACTCATACTTCATCAGATTTGTGGTTACCAGTATCCAACTAGTGCATCCTTAGATTTTTAATAATTACATGTGCATGTTTAGTTTACTTTGAAGCTGCAAAACAATGTGCAAGTCCTCGTTTTTGTCTTTACCAGCCAGACCGTCAGACCCTGATGTGGAGTGCCACCTGGCCAAAGGAAGTTCGCCAGCTGGCTGAAGACTTCCTGAAAGACTACGTCCAGATCAACATTGGTGCACTGCAGCTCAGTGCCAACCACAACATCCTGCAGATAGTTGATGTTTGCAGTGACATGGAGAAGGAGGACAAGTGAGTAGATGGGTTTATTCTCTTCATTGGCACCAGTCATTCAACTAATGTGATGGGAAAAACTTCCAGGTGTCCTCACCTCACAAAACCTCTAGTTTAAACTGGCATGTAGTGAAAGAACAAACTGAGTATTAGATATTAATTCAGTGTATTGCTGTTTTAAGATTCATTTAGTATTTCAATTCAGCAGGTACAATTCAAGATGGAACAGCACTTAAGAGCGGTACCTTTAAAAAAAAAAAAAAAAAAAAAAAAAAAGAGAGAGAGAAAAAAAACCTTCTTTCATCTCTTCTCTGTTAGATTGATCCGTCTGCTTGAGGAGATTATGAGTGAAAAGGAGAACAAGACCATTATTTTTGTGGAGACCAAAAGGCGATGTGATGAGCTCACAAGGAGGATGAGAAGGGATGGGTAAGGATATCTTCTTTTATCCCCTCAAAGGAGGGGATAGAGTAGGCTATGCTGAATGATAACTGTTCATTGCTCTTACTTGTTTCCTTATTGTTAAATGTTCAAACTGCCTGTTGCAGGTGGCCAGCAATGGGAATTCATGGAGACAAGAGCCAGCAGGAGAGGGACTGGGTCCTTAATGGTGAGATTTAACAATTCACAGTTTTTAAAAAAAAGAATAGATTCCAGACTATTTGTTGGGCTTCTCTGTAACTCAATTAAATACTGTGTTTTTTCCCTTCAGAGTTCAGATATGGCAAAGCTCCAATCCTCATCGCTACAGATGTGGCCTCTCGTGGCTTAGGTCAGTATGGCATTGAGTACCACCACTTTCTTATCAGTGTTACACTTATTTTAAAGAAAGTGGTTTTGCTTTCTTTAACTTTTCTATGCATTTTCTGAGTTTTTCTCACCTTAAGGTGGAGTCTTTGTGGCAGGCGCTAGGCATGACAGTCCCAGGCCTCGAGAGGGAGAAGGATGACATATTGGAAGTGCTCAACTGGCTTGCCACCCAGTGGGCCTAGAGAGGTGAAAGCTCTTGTGTGCCAGTGATCTTCAAAAGGCTGTGTGGCTAAGCCTTTGTCTCTGATATGCTGTTGAAAGACACACACATCTGTTCTCTGTCCATGGATTTCACCTGACAAATGCCATCCAGCTGTTTCCAACTCAAACGTAAAAAAAGATATGCTTGATGTTGTGACTTTTGCCTTGCATGCTGTTGTGTTAGAGAGCGCTGTATTGCAAGTCACTTGTTTGAGATTTGGAACAATTGTTACCTTTCGGAGCTTGTATCACATAGCATGGGTGCTTGTGAGCCTGTCAGCTTTCAGTTGTTTTCTTTTCCCGTCAAAGTGCTGGATTTCTTGAAATGGAGAGAGCAGTTTGAAATCTTTTTTATTTGTCTCTGAAAATTGATGAGACCTGGCACATGTGTTTAGGGGGTAGTGGGAACATCTAGTGAGAGGAGACAGAGAGTGAGACAGCTCAAACCAAAGTTCCTCCCTCGCCTGCGTTTTATAGTCATGTCGAGACCTGCCAACGAGAGACATTTTCTCAAGTGAACACTGGCTTCTTGGAAGATCTTGCCTTGATGAGACTGATGAAGGGGGTGGGGGGAATTGTTCTCTGCTCGCTGAGGGGGTCCCACAGGGTTCAATGCTTGGGCCTTTTTCATTTTTGCCCCTGTTCAAATTAGTACTTGGTCTATTTTGTCTTGGCAAGACGTGCAGTGCGGCCTTTAATATCATGCTTCTTTTGAGAGTGTACTGGGAAAAACGGACCTGCAAAAATGTACCACTGAATGGTCCTATATTGGCACATGAGGAGGCCCCAGTGCATATCGTGGCCCAACTGCGTAGAAGCTCCTGGATGTCACTTGACAATTTGTGGGGGATTTCGCTGCATTGGGAAAGGACTAGTGAATGCATACTCCTTTATGGTAAGACTTAAATCCATTTTTTTTTCTCCCTTGGTTAACAAAAGGGAGAGTGAATGTCTTTTGGATCTCTTTTTGATTATGGTAAGCAATTGGAGTGTGCATCGTTTCTCTCTTCCCACAGTAGTATTCCCATGGAGTAGATGTGTACACAATCTTATGTTGTTTTAACACTTTCCTTCCACAGCCTAATGACCAATTTCTTTCCCCAGCGGTCACAGCTGCTAACTTTTCCCTTTGATCTGGCTGTTGTGGTGTGCAAAATCCTGTGTGGCCTCCATGTTTTGTTTTGCCACACTGCAACACTTTCACAGATGTGGAGGATGTGAAATTTGTCATCAATTATGACTACCCTAACTCCTCCGAGGATTATATCCACCGCATTGGACGCACAGCCCGAAGTCAAAAAACGGGCACAGCCTACACCTTCTTCACCCCCAACAACATGAAACAAGCCAGTGATCTGATCTCTGTGCTCCGAGAGGCCAACCAGGCCATTAACCCCAAGCTGATCCAGATGGCAGAGGACAGAGGAGGTAAAATCTGGTACTTTTTTAGCATATTGTGTTCAAGGAAGATGCAGTGTATTAGTAGATATGAGAATTAATTCTTAGACTCATCTTTATGAACAAGTCTATTTCGCTGCTGATTTCATATTATCTGTTTATGTCTTAAATTCATAGCATATGCTTCTTATTAGGAATTTCCTTCCTAGATGGTGTGGATGATGTAATGTGATGACTTGTCATAGTCTCAATAGCCCCTTTCAGACATGAACCTCTTTATGTAATTTGATGACAGTTTAACTTATGGTGTTTGGCAAAAGAAGTAAAAAAAAAAAACAAACAAAAAAAACTTAAGTACACTCACATTAATAATGAAACCAGCACCTCCGTCCCCTTATTGATAGTTTTCAGTTATGCTGAGTGCATGGAGAGATTCATAAAATACATTATGTGAGCAAATACAAGTTGCAAACTTCTTCCAAACGTCTTCTCATTCAGTGCTCAAGCATGGTTTGACAGTTTAACATAGGCAGCAGAAATATTTAATAATTTCTGATTAGGACATTAAGGGATAAAAGCAGAAGTGAGAGGCAGGGGTGAGCATCACTCCCACTCATGTTGATCATTAATTAAGGCTTCAATGTTAAAATAAGTTTTAAAATCACGTCTGAGTGAAGCCAGCGTGAACATACATTAAACAGACACTAAGGCCATCACTTTATCATATGGGATGAAGCCAACAATGTTGCATATTCCATGTCTGAAAAAGGGCTTTGTCTCTCTTAGTATGTGTTTTTAATATCACTTTCATGTGGTTGTAGATACAGTCTATTAATAGTCTATTCTATCTTCTTATGTCCCTCATCCAGGTCGTGGAAGGGGGGGAAGAGGTGGCTACAAGGATGACCGTCGGGATAGGTATTCTGGGGGTGGGAGGAGCAACTTTGGCGGTAGTAGCTACAGGGACAGGGACAGCGATAGGGGGTTTGGCAATGGGCCGAAAAGTGCCTTTGGTGGCAATAAGGCTCAAAATGGTGGCAGCTATGGAGGTAACAGTGGTAACTCTAGTGGTAGCTATGGCAGCAACAATTACAGCAACAACAATGGACAGGGTAATTTTGGTGCTCCAGCAAATCAGGTGGGTGCCTTTGGTAACCAAAGCTTCCAGGGCCCTCCTCAGTTCGGGGCCATGCAGAGGGCCGCTCAGAATGGCATGAACCACCCACCATTCCCATTCAACTCTCAGCCACCACCACCACAAGCCCAACAGCCACCGCCCCCACCACCAATGGTGCCCTACCCCATGCCACCACCCTTCCCACAGTAGATATGATATACGCACAATATGTGGAACCAACATGATTTTTGTTTAGTCTTGAAATCTTACAGTATGATGATTATTATTATTGTTATTATTATTATCCTTTGTACTGTTTAACTTTGTTTTGCTTACAGCAGGGTTGGAATTATTCAGTAAACCCAGAGCATTAAATGGAGTCATAGACACGTCTCCTATAGTGCAACTTGATTGCTGCACTTTTCCTTGACTGTTTTTTTTGTTACATTCCTCAGTAATTTATTTTACTAGGTAATGCAGTGTTTTCAGTTTGTGGTATGTTTAAAGTGATGTTATGAAGATCATATAAAAAGGGTGCGTGTGACCCTTTTAAATAAAAATAAGAAAACGGGACCATCTTGGTGTTGTGTTGTCTGTGTGGGAAATTTGGGTTGGAAGAATTAATACAATCTGATTGTTTTTGACATGGCTCTAAAAGACACATCCCATTGTTGAGCTGACTTGTAAGAAAGTGATGCACAATGCACATATGTGATATCGTGGATGTTTCATCAATCTCCAGATGTCTTGGGTGTAGTTGACATTCAGGACACTGAGGTCATGTCCTCTGTTTTTTTTTTTCTGGGAGTTTGGGTGTTTTACTGACCCTTTTTTTTTACAGGATCCCATGTCCTACAATTTAAAAACTACTCCTTTGGTGGATATATTGTTTAGAACCAGTATCTTTAAATTTGACTAAGCCAACAAAGAAAATCCTCACCAGCTCTTCATTTATTTGAATAAAGACAAGGCTTTGGACCAGTATTAAGGTTTCCATGCAGGTGACACTTGGGTGACAAAAACAAGTAACGCAAATATTTTAAGTGAGTTCAGCATTTTGCACATTTACGTCAGTGGAACTTTATTTCATATCCACATTATGAAAATTGATTACATTTGACTTAAAATGTTGAAAAAGAAATAGCAGAAAATTGAATGTTAAGTGCATAAATAAAATAATTAAGTATGCTAAAAAAAAATTGAGGTCTGGTTATTTCAGAAAACTGATCGAGACAGGTGACGTAGAAGTACGTAACCCGGATGTGAAAATAACACTTCCGGATCATGTGTCACATGTAACGTGCATTTCAAACATTTGAAATTTGCAGTTATCATTGAACATGAATTTTATGACAACAGTAGTAAACAACTGTAGTGCGAGTGTCTTATCTTTAAACTACACTGACAGACAGGCGCTAGCATGTGTACTATCTGTGTAGCTGCTGCTAGCTCGCTAAAGCATGACAGCAATCAACGCTCAGCAGAAGGAGGATAACGTTATCAACCTCTCGATGGGCCGAACTCGAAGTTAACTTGATTTCATTTTTCTCATTGAAGAAGGTTTACTTGCTAGATTATGATCTAGTTAATATTTGATTAAATTTTTTCTACATTAGCATCAAGGTTTATTTGAACCGATAACGATCTATAAGCAGGTTTGTGGTCATGAGGATTTAACACTTCAATCGACCATCTCTGAATGTAAAGGCATTGGTTCACTTTTCTAAAGCGTTTCATCATGTTAACTTACTGTGTCAGAAACGTCCTATCAAGGCGTCTGTCCACGTTAAAACCCTCACAGTGCAGACCAACAGTGGCTCTGCAGCTCACAGGGAGACACTGCAGCACATCCTCTGCTGAGGACCAGGTCAGGACTTTGCTGCAGCTCTGTGTGGACACATACTATATTTCACCCGGTCAGACTAACACAGAGCTGTTTCGGCGCGGGGTGAGCTGTGATTATGGACCTCTGGGCATGGAGCTGAAGAGGAACCTGCTGGAGCAGTGGTGGCACTTTGTGACCAGCTCCTCAGCTCAGGTGTTTGGGATCAACACTCTGAGCAGCAGCAGGGACAGAGCAACAGATGGACAGGGACACCTGAGGATTGTTGAGTTTGAAGGTTTAAAACAAATACTTGAACAGCAAGAACTGAGTAAGGAGCAGGTCATCCAGGAGGTACAGAAGCTCCTTCACAGGTCCCCATCTGTGAGGACAAACTTTCTTCAAGGTAGAGTGCTGCAAAACATATTCCACATAGATTCACAGTTTGATTGTAATTTGACTAGTATTAGTTGCATTAGTATGAACTGTAAAATGAGGTGATGGAAAGATAGACCACCCTCTGCTCAGCAAACCATCACAGTGCTGAAGTAAAATGACCTTGAGCAAGGCATTACTCCTACTCTTCATCTCTGCAGATTGCTGGAGTAATAGCTTTCAGGGACTTTCTTGCACTTGGTTGACTCTATCTCAGTTCAAGCTCCCCCAGTCAAATGTTATGTTTAGGTTGAGTATCATTGTGGTTAAGGTTAAGTCTTTAATGTCACTGATTACAACCAAATATTTCACCTTTCGTATTTTGCAGAGGGAAGAACATGTTTGCCACCCTGACCATTTCCTTTGTGGAAGAACCAATTAGAATACATTGTATACAAAACAGCAGTTTGTTTTGTTTTCAGGTGCCTTGGAACAGTTTGTCCCCTCATTGGAGCTGGTGCATAAGAAGCTGCCCTTCGGCCTGGCTGAGACTGGTGTGTGTTTCCAGCCCTCAGGTGGCTCCACTTGGTGAGGCCTCATCTACTGTCTTTCTCTCTGGCTGTATGTGGGAGTGTAGACCTGCAGATTCTCCAATTGAGATTTTGCAGTGAGGGCAGTTTGATTAGTTTATATTAATGCCACATGTATTTTATAACAGTCAATATCAAGTCAATATCTTTAATAAATCACTCCACTCATTGTTGTGACTGTGGAATGCTTGCAATATATACATCTCATTGACTGCTAATCCTATGAAAAGGTACATTGGTATGAATGAATAATATATGTATTAAGAGATTAGGTTCTTTTTGGTTATTCTTGCCATTTCCAAAAAATAAAAAAAGTCAAGTAAAATATATTCCAAGCACACTACAGGGCACAGTATACAATTAAAACTGTTAAGTTAGATTTTAAGGGATTAAATAATTCCAGTGGAATATGAAGTGTTTCTTGTTGCACTTGGTAAACAAAAACATGTCACTTCGTTTTAGACAAAGCAGTAGCACATATCAGCAAAACAAGCAAATCATTTCAAACAATCATTTGCAAACTGGTCCTGGTTTTCTGAGATAATGCAGTGCTTCAAAAATCATTGCTGTATTTCATGGCAGAATAGGACTAGTTAAGTGCAGGTAACAGCTGAAAAAAACAACAATGATGTAATTATTCTTTCTCTACCAGCCCAGCTCAGGTCACTCAGACATCTCTGGTGTGGTTCTGCTCTCCTCGAACGTCTTCCCAGTGGCTTGATCACTGGACGCGACAGAGACTGAAGTGGTGGAGGAAAGTGAGTATTTGAGGTAGTGTCTTCCTAAAAAAACAAAAAATGTGTATGAGATCTATTTGCACACAAGGAATTGTGTTACTCTGTAACTCTGTGTAACTATGTAGCTGTTTTTGATACCCTGTCTTATTAAATATGAGACAGATAGTATTTCAGAGCAAAGTGTTTCACTGTATTTAAGTTGAACAGATCTTCATCCTTACGTAGATAGAAATTTTACAGGAGATGTATTCTCAACTTCTAACTTCAGTGGAAATCAAGTTAACTCATGTCTTTCCAGTTCGCCCTGTCTCCATCACACTTCAGCAGTATTGATGTCGCAGAGGAGGAACTCGAAGAGGTGACATCTCGTGGTGTGAGGATAATGTACAATTTCCCATGGGGACAGGAGCCACTGGAGACTCTGTGGAGCAGAGGAAACACAGAGCTTCTTCAGACACACAAAGGAGACCATTCCAAACTACACGTCAGTCTGTTTCTCTTGTTTAGTGTCTTCATGAGGACACTGTTTTTTATGTACTTGTGCTTTCTATGTCTGTATCCAGTTGCTCCTTTGGACCTGCTGCCATTGCTAAAAAACACACACACAGGCTATTAAAATCTTTGCAGCTGCAGCATTAATCAATCAGTCACATTTGATGGCTTCATGATAGCGCTTCTACCACAGATCGCAGATCATAGACCTTTCTTTAGTGTAAAGACATGCACTGTGTTAATTGTCTTTCAGTTTCAATGTGGTCCTAAGTCAGTTCCTCACATTGTCTCTATAAGCGGGAACATGGACCGTGGTGTGATGGCCTTTCTATCCAACTCACTCCAGCATCTCAAGAAAGAAGGCAGCAAGCAGAAGCTGCAGCAGAGAAAGGTGATGACCCACAAATTGTTTGCTGGAGCGTTTTTTCAGCTCCTCACTCGACACTTCCCCTCTTTTTTGTGGTGTGATTCTCTGTATACCTATCACTAAGTTTTGGATCACTGTTGATTTCAGGTTCTGAAGTTGCATCCAGTGTTGGCTCCAATCAAAGTGGCTTTAGACATTGGCACGGGAGCCACTGTGGAGCTTAGGCAGGTAAAAAGAAAACACATGTATTATGTCTTATCTTGATTAAATTTGTGTGAGCCCACATCTGAAAAGAATGTTAAGTTCTGTGTGGAAAAAAAAACTTTCAAGTGACTGTGATAGAATCAGTATTTAAGTATTTAATTGAATTCATTCATTGTGTAGGTATTAGTCGAAGTAGATTAATGAGGGTTTCATTATTTTGTAGGTGTGTGAAGGGCTGCTGCAGGAGTTTATGGAGGCTAAGATATCTGTGTGGCCGGGGTATCTCAAAACTCAGCCAGCTTCAATGGACCACCTGAAGCCAAAGTAAAGTGCAGTTCTGTGTTGTAATTGAAGCAAAAGGATTATCTTAGCAGGATGTATTTTACTGTGGACTGATTTGTTTGTGTGTCTCTGTGTTGAAGAGTTTTCAGGTATGATGAGATGGGAGTGCTTTTCACTGTGGTGATCAGTGAGAACACGTTGGAGAGTGGCCTTGTTCAAGTCCGCAGCAGAGACACCACCATTAAAGAGATCGTGCACATCTCTGAGATCACGAAATTTCTCTCCAGATACATTTCTGCTGCTGACAACATCTGAATGGATTTTTGTGAGGGCAACAAAAATCACAGTCTAAATATCTTACTGCCTCAGTTTTGACAAGTCAGAAACTTCCTTGTGAGGAATATTTCTGCTGAAGAGAGAATTTCATGGAGATAATTCTTTCCCTGACTTTTGATTCAATGTGTCACAATTAGGACAGGTTCAGGTATAGTTGGCTGACAAGTGGCTTTTCTGTACCTTGTAAAGGCAAAGAAACTATTTTTGTGACTTGTCAAAGTTTGGGAAGATGATGTGTGCAAACTTTGTGCACCTTATGACCTAAGGACTCATCCTACAGCCTCCTCTCAGTACTTCAAAGACAAAGAGGTGGAAAACTCATGTTTTACTGCATATGATCAGGTCTGTCACTACATTTAATAGGATGGTATTTACATTGCAGGAGGCTACTACTGGATTAATGTTTGATGTGTTTATTTCTGTCTAACATTCTAATAAATATATTGAATGTCTCTTTGGTTTATTATTTAGGCTGAAATGCTCATTGTGTCCCAGATCAGTTGTTGTTTAATTGATTACTGATGACACTTGTGGATCAAAAGTTCTCCTGAGGTTCAAATGTCATTCTTGACCCTCAGAGCAAACTTGAGTCGATAGTCTCACCTCAAGGTCCATTTTGTTGCTGTTCTCGAACTTTCAGTCATGTCACTTGATCTTCATGTTTCTTTGTTTGACCAGGGGCAATTTACATAGAACATTAACCTTATACAAAACAAGGAGAGATGTGAAGCACCAGGTTTGAGCTTATTGCTTGCTTTCTGCCTGCAGTCCCTGGGCAGGTAGGAATAATAATCATTATTTCTTATGTATACATTGTGTCTAGTATTTATATTGGGAGAACACCAGGTAAAATAAGCATTTGTTGTCACAGCAGAACCAGACAAATAGTTCATGATGGTAATATGGAGTTCAAATATTGGGAATATATAATGCTTCATAGAGGCTTGTAATTGTTGCTTGTAAGTCTCGCGAGGTTTGAGCGTAGCTTCGCTCCGCCCTGTGCCGTCATTGGTCCCTGATTCTACATCTGACTGAGCATGTGTATGTACCGCTTAGCTGTTAGCTTGTAGAGATGGCCGCAGAGAAGCAAAACGAAGCTAAAGTTTCCACCATGGATGAAAACAAAGAAAATTCACCGGATGGAGGGCTTGGACTGGAGAGTATCCTTGACGGCATGAGATGTGTTGCGACAGTTTTGTCTGTGCTAAAGCGAATCTGTGTCAGGCTGAGAAGCTAACGTTAGCTTGCTAGCTAGCTCGGTGAGAGGATAACATTAGCTAGCGTTAGGCTACGTGTCATACAGAAGCAGGCTGTCAATGGCTGACATGAAAGGCAGATTTATTTTGCTAGTCTTCAACTCTTTGTCAGCTATAAAGATGCTAAATCGAGTAGTAATGTCAGTTTATGTGTGTCTGAGATTTAGTAGTAGCAACGTTGCCTTTTCTGCAACGTATCATAGAGATACAGCCAGACTTTCTGCGTCTGTACATCCAGTGCAAACATGACCGGTACATTAAAACTTGAATATGACTGACAAATATTAGCCTTGAGTACCATATGTGTAATGGTGTAGAAAAAGTTGTCCCTTAACATTGAATCGCAGTCTTGCAGATAATCAAGGAGTCCCAGCAACAGCATGGCCTCAGGCACGGAGACTACCAGAGATACAGGTGACTTGTGTCTGTTCATAATAAATATAACCTATACACCTGTACAAACTAGACCATAGCTGCACCAGACAAATAGTTCATGAATATATTATGCTGCATAGAGGCACACATGTCTGGTCCAGACCAACACAATCCTGCTGATCACATTGAGATGCACAGCTTTTCCCATTGGGCAGTCATTGGGCACATCTGTTAACTTTCTATGTAAAATATATTTCAACATTAATTTCCCCCAAATTCCTGTATAGGGACCACATTGTTGAGAAAATGTTCGCATGGACATCATGCTACCATATGGTTCACATGAGACTGCTGGCGTACAAATGAACCATGTTGGGTGAAATACTATAGGCACATCTTGTGCACTCTAATGTAATCAAATACATCAGCTTTCTCATAAATTCTACCTAAATAAGCTCAGAATGTTTAGTTATGTCCACTGTATTTACATAAAAAGGGGGATTGAATATTAGAAACACCTCAATATAATGCACCCGAGTACAGCACCACCTTTAACTGCAACCCCAATATTCATCATATCATAATAACGCTTTCCTGACAGTGTCATCAAACTCTCAAAATTATAAGCATTGTGAAGGTAGAAAGTATGGTGTAACTTGTATGCAATTGCTTTAGATTGTACATGTGTACCTTTTTAAAAAGTGGCCACTAAGAACACTTTACGCCCATCACTGTCAGTACTTCAGCTCTCTCAAATGGCTGAAATAATAAATTTGGAAGAATGATAATAGATGCGCTAAAAATATTTAGGATAATAGTTATTCAAAGAAACCACTGGAACTATATTAGGAAAAATGTATATGTAAGCATTATTCATTTCCCATATTATAACCATCTTTATGTACCTGTGTTCAGGGGTTACTGCTCCCGCAGACTGCGGCGCCTGCGCAAGACTCTTGGCTTCAAGATGGGCAACCGACACAAGTTCATTGGGAAGAAGATAACTGTTGAAATGCTTTCTGACAACAGGTGAGAAATGGATCCTCTGAGCCAGACAATCATGTGCCATTAACTGATTTCATGTTATGGAAAAGCTTCATATATAGTAAATGCTGCATGGATATGAATAAAATATGTCACCAAACATCTGACACAACAACCTCCCCTTCTTTAGGTATCTGTTGCTGGTTTTGATGGAAGCAGAGCGTGCATGGAGTTATGCCATGCAGCTAAAACAGGAGGCCAATACAGAGCCACGTAAACGCTTTCACCTGTTGGCACGGCTACGCAAGGCTGCCAAGCACAGCGAGAAGCTGGAGAAGCTCTGTGAGAGCCCTCGTGTCGACGCCAAGACCAAACTTGAGGCGCAGGTACACACAACAGTCACCTTTAGCCTGCTATTGGAGACACCATACAAATGTATAGATTATGGGGTAAACATGCAAAATGAAATTTTAACCTCAAAGGTTCAGACGTGTTCTCCACCATTGACACATCATTCTTCAGCTCTGTGCCATTTTTTACGGTTACTTTTCATTCTGTAAGAAATAAAATTTCCAATACATTGATATATAGAGTTTATTATTTAAAACTGTATTTCTCTGAATAGAACCAGATTGTTCTTGTTCTTACAACAGCCACTATTAATGGCTAACCTATTTTGTTTTAGGCCTACACTGCATACCTATCTGGTATGGTGGAGTTTGAACTGCAGGAGTGGAAACCTGCCATGGAGGCATTCAACAAGTGCAAGTGAGTTTTAACAATGCTACAGTTTTTTAATACGTTGGCAGAATAAGTGGAAGTGTGTTTGTCATGTTTACATTTTTTTTGACTGGAAACCTAAAACAACCCTATTTTTTTTATTGTCAGGACCATCTATGAGAAGCTGGCCAGTGCGTTTACGGAGGAGATGGCAGTTCTGTATCGCCAGCGTGTGGATGAGATATCTCCCAACATCCGTTATTGTGCTTACAATATTGGTGAGTAGCCATATACAGCCATCTTAGACTCATTAAGGCATCCTGAACAAACTGCACATGTCCCAAAGCTCAGGAACACCTTCATGGAATTAAAAAAAATGGCACAATTGTCTATTCTGACTCAAGAATGAACTGATTAGAATTTGGGGGTCAAAGGTCAAGGTCACTGGTTCCTCACCAATTCACAGGACTGCAGACTGAGACTTGGCTAGTGGGTGGACACATACGAACATGAGGCGATGATTCTCATTTTCTGTTTGATTGCAGGTGACCAGAATGCCATCAATGACTTGATGCAGATGAGACTGACTGGTGGAGGAGGAGGCATGATGGCTGAGAAACTAGAGGTAACATTGTTGGACACTGTTATTATATGCTTGTATCATTAGTCATTTTTCATATATTGGTGATGCTTTATATCATGTTGGAGGTGGGACATGCACACACTCCTTAAATTAGCAATAGAATTTCACACAAGTTTAAACTATTAAATCCTAAGTGTATATTTGTACTTGTAGGTCAGAATTTTTTTTCTCTCCTCAGGCCTTGATCACTCAGGCAAGAACCAAGCAGGCAGCCACCATGAGTGAGGTGGAGTGGCGAGGGCGGACGGTTCCTGTCAAGATCGACAAGGCCCGCATCTTCCTGTTGGGTCTGGCAGACAATGAGGCCGCTATCGCTCAGGTCGGTGTTTTTTTTATTTGACCTGATACTGATTAGACTTACTAATATAAGCTAATTAGATGTTAAAAATTCTGCGCAATCATTTTCTGATTTCTCTAGAAACAAAACCCCACGTTTTTGTTCTGACCCAGTGCTGGCCTGTATAGTGTAGTTGATTTTCACCCATGTTAGTACCTGTAAATTTCCGTATATAAATATATGTTTAACCCCTTACACTTGGTACTGTCCCAGCACAGGACTTTGTAATCTAAATCTTCAGCTTATGCCACATCAGAAGCCCAACCAGTGCAATCATCACAAATTCTAGATCAACTCCAGCATTGCAACCTCAATGTTCTGATGGCAGTATCTCCTTTGTTGTCCTAAATCAAAAAATACACACTGAAGGCTTCATTCCTGTGCTCATATGTGACACTTGAACTAAAGCTCCACTAGCTCTTGATTTTAAAGTGATTAAGACCCTTGTTTTTCATTTCCTCATAGCTGCATTTGCTACTCCATGTGCTTAACAGCTTATCCACTGTGCATACCCTTCTGCAATCCTTAGTTTAGGCAGAACACCACTTCCTGACAACAATCTGTCCAGTTCCTTAATTTTTCAGGAGGTGGCACTCTCCTCTTTACAGATCCCTCACAGCCACGCAGCCCATTCTTTGTGCTTTCATAAGCCAGAAAACTCAGCACACCCTGTAGACACACCTTATCACACCCACACCCACAGCCACTCAGGTCTCTGGCATGCAGCCTAGCTCATCGCACGACTGCATTCTGTGCATTTCATCCCACATATGAATACAGGACTACACCCAGCAGGTCTCTGTGGACAGATTAGTATTATTATTTCTAAACACCTCAACTGTAGTGTTACTGTGTAATGTTAGGCTAATAGTGGCTGTTAACAGAATGTCTGTTAAGTCAATTTGAAGCTGACTAATTATGGGTATTTTTTTAATTAATTTTGTAGGGCCTAAATGATAAAGTGACATCCTTACCATCTCACTCCATCCATGCTTGTGAACAACTTGAGTCTTTCCAGGATGAACCTTTCATACCCAGTCATGATACTATCACCTGTTACCAATGAACCTGTTTAACTGTGGTTTGTGTTTTTGGATCATTGCACAACTTTCCCAGTCTTTTGTTGCTCCTTTCCCAACTTGTTTAAAACATGGCTGGCATCAAATTCAGCAGAAGCGCACATACAAAAATCAATATTGATGATGTTAAACATTATATTATATATATTATTTGTAGTGAGTTTATGTAAGAACGGATCAGCAAGTGATCACATTGTGTTTTATTTATGCTTCACACAGTGTCGCAACTTGGAATTGGGTTTGCTTAAAATTAGCAAGTTTGGGTGTCACTTGTCCATGATTACTAAATAAAGAGTGTATCACACCAACACCTTAAGCTTTCCTGTGTGTTCCCCAGCACTTGCCCTGTTGGGACAGGAAATGCCGCATTGGTCCATACTACAGTCCCAGTAGAAGAGCTCAGTCTACGCCTCCCTCCTCTAATCGGTTTATCCATCCAGCCCGCCCTCTTCAACAGAAAAATGCTTAACAGGTTGAGCCAGTCTTGCTAGGCGTTGCTTAGGGTGTTGGCACATGTGTGTGCCACAAAATAACATCAGCCTTGTGGGTGTATGAGAGCAGCTTCATGACCTGTTTATCAATTATCACTACGAGGAATTTTCTCGTAACATTCCTCCTCTATGTTGCATCAAGAGATTTTTGCCCCTTTTTGAAGGTGAAGTTGTTAGTACCAACCACAAAGGTGTTGAAATACTTTGACACAGTTAAAGTGTTACTGTATCAACATATCTGTCCATGACCGCTTGCATTTTCCAATTTACAGTAATCCAACATTAAGTCTTTCTTTAAAAATGAACTTAATGTGTCCTGTGGGCCTCTGAGAATATTCTGGTAACAGAGTAACACAGGCCTTTTGTTTATGTGTGTCGATGAAAGAAAGGTGAGGTGAAGAACAATCCTGTCATTCACAAAGATCTGAACCCTGAAACTCCAGAGTATCTGATTGCTGATGAGTTATGTGCTGGAATGTATCAGCAGCCTGCTGGGCCACATACCTGCGTCTCTCCCCCAGTTTGCCACAGTCACATCCCTGCTCAAACTGTTGCTCTCTGTATCAGACTACGACTTCCAAACAGATGAAATATTTGTGTTTGCATGGTTGACTTTTATTAGTCCAAGTGAAGCCTTAATCAGGTGGAAAGTGATTATGAGTGCCTGTGTTCTGACATTGAGACCAATGTGTTTAGTTTTTTATTTATTCTTTTTCATTTTTAAGATTTTTGTTATATCTACTCAAAAAAGGGGATGACTTTGAATCCTGTAGACTTCTACAGGCTACAGTACAGATTTTTTTTTCTTCCTTAAAGCTCTGTCCACCTTTCATCATTTTTATTTGTAATATAATTACACTTAGGCTCTATAGAGGACATTAATTGTAACATATTTTATGTTTAGCAGAGCATTATAAAGCCTGATGTTTAGAAAGATCTTAAATCAGTTTCATACACACAGAGAGATTCACAGATTTTAAATTTACATTTGAAGTGGTGCAGTTAGAAATAGTCATCATGTTCCACTATAGACTGTAATTAGTGTTTCTGTTGTGCAGGCATCTAATGAGGAGACAAAAGAGCACCTCTATGAGACCCTGCTGGCCGAGTGCAGAGACACCATCCAGGCTGTGAAAGAGGAACTCAAGAGTGAGGCGGTAAGATACACCAGGTTAAAAATTTGTCATGTTTCAGTGAAGGAGAGTGATGTGAGTTTTTATTTATAACCTAGATGTTTGCTCATGGTTCAAAAGGCATTCATTTAATTTGCAGCTTGCTAACAGTAGAGACATGTGACATTAAAATAGCAACATGAAAACTTTTTTTTTTTTTTCAATTTAAATACTACTTGTCTTTGTAGAAGCAACGAGAGAGGAGCTCTGATGCTGACAGTGGAAAGGTGTCCAATCTGCAGTTCCTGCACAGGTAAATTGGAAAAGGAGACTTCAGTCAAGACATTTGCATGTGCTTCTAAATGCCATGATCATGGGCACTGTGTCAGATAAGGCCATCATAGCCTACGGCTGCAACAAACAATAATTTTCATTATTGGTTTTCCTGTCAATTATTTTCTCAATCGTTCAATCCGTAAAATAGAAAATAAAGAAAAATTTTAACTTCCCAGAGCCTCAACCAACTGACAAGACATTCAATCTACTATCATACTGTCCCCTTATTTGAAACTATTTGAAATTTGAAAATTTGCTGATTCATTTTCTGTTGATCTGCCTGGTGGGGCCGTGATTGGCCAGGCTGAACTCTGGGCAGTTCTTTGCAGTTTATAAAACATAGAAGTGTTACGATTTGATGATTGATGGCCTGTAAGTCAACAGCATTTTCACAGAAAGAGAACAGAAGTAATGTAGCCTTTGATAAAGTAACATATATGCATATATAAGTCTGATATGTCTCTCTGACATTTATCTCCTTTATAAGTGAATCATAAATGTGTTGTTGGTCTCCTCTCAGTTACCTGACCTACATCAAGCTGTGTACTTTGGTGAAGAGGAATGAGAGCATGGCCCATACTCTGCAGGCTAAACTGAAGGAACCTGAAGCCGACGAGAACAAGAGAGGACCCCGTCCACAGGACCTCATTCGTCTCTACGACATCATCTTGCAGGTAAATGTCAGGGCATTAAATCTGTTGTGACCTCTTTATTCATAAATATATGTCTAAGTTGTTTAATAAGGCAGTTTTACAGACACGTGTGTTTCTGAGGCCATAGTGTGTCAAAACAAAGGTCACTGCCTTATTTTCCTATGATTGTCTATAATAGCAGCATGTATTCCATTTTGTTCCCAGTTGTCAGTTTCTAAGTTACTCATAGTAGCTGTGTGTGTCTTTAATTGTTTGATTTGTGTTGTCAACAGTGAAGGGATGTGTGTGTACTTAGCCTTGTTTGACAGTCTGTCACTTCCCTCTCACAATGTAACTTACCATCTCTGTCTGTCACATCATCTCCCTAACCTTCCTCTTGTTTGTCTGTCTCTCCAGAGTCTGGCCGAGCTTTCTACCCTGCAGGGTCTGGAGGATGACCACACCTTCCAGAAGGAGGTGTCCCTCAAGACCCTGGTCTACAAAGCCTACAGGTCAGACATTTGTGGTTTAAAATCTCTGAAGTAGACTCTGTTTTATCTAAAAAGCAGACAAGCATTGTTTTTCGTCTTATTTCTGATTACAAAACTAGGTTGTTTCATGCACATATTTTCTATACAGGAATGTATACACTCATTTATTGTTGATGTGGTCTATCCCTCTGTCCCCCTCTCAGGTGTTTCTTCATAGCCCAGTCTTATGTGCTGGTGAAGAAGTGGAGTGAGGCTCTGGTGCTGTATGAGAGGGTGCTGAAATATGCCAAGGAGGTCCAGTCGAAGGCTAAGAGCCTCAACAATAGCCTCAAGGTTTGTCCTACAAAAACAGACAATAGCACCACAATTACAAAAATAGAGGAGTCAGACAGTTCAAAGCAGTCTCACAGTACGACACAATTTAATTTACTGTCCATCATGAAAGGGAAGAAACATGCTCAACAGAGATTTCTCAGGCTTTGAAACTGACCTTGGATGATTTTATGGGAAAATAAGTCCAACATCTGTACTTGACCAGAAATCTCACTCACATATCTCTGGTTTCTGCAGGATCTGCCTGACGTTCAGGAACTCATTGCTGAGGTCAATGCCGAAAAATACTCCCTTCAAGCTGCTGCCATTTTAGGTGAGAACTGACAGTCTTCAAGCCAGCTCATTTATTTTTATCATATGAGAACCCATTCAGTTTTATGCTGCCTCGCTCTGTGTACAATATTCAGGTAATGTTTGTGTTTCAGACACTGATGAGACTGTTGAAGTTCCCTCTCAGCCGCAGGTGAAAGACAACACGGTAAGAGGACAAAATCAAGCGATAAACTACACCAATGCTGTAAATGTTGCCTTTCTAACACATGGCATGATGCTCACTTTTTAAAAAATAAATATAACTCCTTCCTCCATCATGCAGCCCCTCTGCAACCGCCTGGAGACCTTCCGCCTTGACCCGACCCTCGTAGGAAAGCAACCCAATCTGGTCCAGTTCCCTCCTGACTTCCAGCCAATTCCCTGCAAGCCCCTGTTCTTTGACCTTGCGCTCAACCATGTGGCCTTCCCACCCCTGGATGACAAGGTGGAGCAGAAGGGCAAGGGCGGTCTCACCGGCTACATCAAGGGCATCTTTGGCTTTGGCAGCTAAATCAATCCCCAGGTTCTGGTCTCCACAGGAGAGCCTCCAGGCCCCTGAGTTAACCACAAACAACCGGACTTTGGTCAGTTGTTAATTAGAATAATTTCAGTTATTTTATGTTTGATTTTTAGTGCCTAAGTGCAAAATGGGTGGAGTTTGCAGTTCTGAGGAAGGCAGAGAGAGTCTCATCTTCCAAGAAAGATTATCAAAAACTAATTAAACCCTTTCAAGTAGCAATATGACCCAAGTCCTCCTGCCTCCTATAGTGATATCACCAGGCTGTAGTTCCCGAATATACATTTGTGAGGTTTTGCAGGTTGCAATGCCACTGTCTCTATCAGTACAGCCAAGATGTCAATCTCAATTCTGTCAGAGTGAACCAGGCCACTTAGGCACCATTAGTTGTTTTCAGTGTTATCTAAGCGCCTTCATGTGATTATGTCTGTTTTTCTTTTATGTGAGAGATTTTTCATCATCGTCTCTTTTGTAAAAAAAAATTTACAAAGTGCAGATTTGCTTTGGCACCTACTTTTGACTTTAAAAAACAAAGTAGCTAATAGATTACGATGAATATCCTGCGAGTTGTAGTGCGACAAACTGAAGCTGTTTATATGAATCATCTTAGTTTCAGAAGACTTCAGCTGCATCCCATGTCTTGCCTTCACCATTTTCTCTGGTCTCGTCCCCTTTTGACTGTACATTAAGACATCAGTGTGTGATCCAAAACGTCACTTCATATACTGACAAGTTAGCCTTTACACAGAGAATTGTCACCAAGAAATCAAGAAAAGACATGAATACTGCAGGGTGATGATGCAGCATTAAACTGGATATGTTTTGCTCTGACAAAGTACAAGAAGATCCAGTATCTCAACACCTTATATTTTGTTGTCCATCCTTTGTAAGTGGCATGTGATGTCAAATGAAGGAATACTCTGAATTCAGAAAATACTTTTGAGAAGAACTGGGATAAAGCTTAAAATTTTTAGGTGCATTAACATAATGATGAAAGACAAAGCCATGAATCAAAGTGTGAAATGTTTTTCTTCCTAAAAATGGTTCAGTGTTTTAATTTGTCAATAGTCAACTGCAATCAATGCTGATCATACTGTATGTGTTGTATGACATTTGACACTAAAGTTACCATCATGTTAGACAAGGGTCCAACTGCTTCAGCTTGTTTACGTAGAGGCATTTTTAACACCCCTCAGTGTCGCACGTGATCAAGGCACACGTTTTCTACCATCGGGCCTACTGGCTGACGACCATGTTGCAGCAGCACTGAGGTGGGAAGTGCAGCTCTTCAGACTGTAATTAATTCCTGCAATGTTCTTATTTTGAAATTTTTTATTTTCATTTTAACATCATCACTGTTGTAGGACCGCAGTAGCCATTTAGGACCTGAGATAGTTTTTAGCAGCCTTTCACTCATCACATCACCACACCTGTGTCTGTCAGTAGGACTGAAATGTTTTCATCACCACTGGCATGTTTATGGATATACTGTGATGCTTGAAAAAAAAAAAATCTTTTGTCATCTGTTGTTTGCCAGCTGTAATGTCAACACTAAAGCAGCTCATTTCCTCTGATCCTCAAGGGACCTGGCTAGTTTCAGTGTCACTCACCCGATCGTACATTTAACTGTTTTGCTCATTAATTTTTAGCGATGTGTTTTGTTTGTTTGTTTTTCTCTCCCCCTCAGTGTTTTAGGTTAAGAATTAAAATGGACGTGCTGGAATAGTTCCAGCACTTTACCTCGATTAGCCTAGGAAACAGTAAGGTATGATCTATAATTGTGGGAAACAAAAGTGGAAAGAGAACATTACATGATAAGAATGTATGATTTGATTTAATTTCCAGGCCTATAATTAAAATGTATTTACACCAAACACTCTTGTCTTTATCATTCCTCGTTTACTTCTTCTATGGAAACTCCATTGATATTCCCTTTGATTGCAGTGATTCAAAAACACAGAAAGGTGATAGAAGGGGGAAAGAAGGTTTTCATTATGGCATCATCTGTGTTTTTGTTAGAATAATAACGAGATCAAACCTTGTGTTTTACAAAGGAGAAGGTAAAATTTCTGAAGGAAGTAAAGGTGTGTGACTGTTGCACCTCTGTTTGGGTGTGGGTATGTCAGGAGTGCGTAGGATGCCTTAGCGGGGTGTGTGTATGTGTCTGCATACTAGTTTACTTTGTGTATATGCATTTTCATAAGTATGAATAATTGCCTCTGCCTTGTTACACAAACACATCCAGCTATGCAAATGACATGCATTTTTTTCTATATTACAACATCAAAGTGACACACACCCAGCACCTCTACCCGATGTCTTATCTGTTGTCTGTCATCACTATCCTCTACATACATTCCTCTGTCACCGCAGAACCACACAGATATGTGCTCTGCCTGATTGGACTGAAGATATCTGGTCCTTGGTGAGGTGGAGATAAATGCTTATCAGCTGGAGAAAACCAGAGATAAGACACAGTATCGCTAATACTCTGTGTTTTCACATTTCTGTAAGTCAGTTTATTTGCACCATGTCCCTTTATTGTGCTGTTTGAGATGAAAAGATCAAACATAGAAGTAAATCTTTTCACAGATAGGGCAAAAAAAAAAAAAGCATGTCTATTTGCAGTTTGCAGATTTCTTTGGTGGGCAGATTGTATAACACAGGGCAAAAGTGGAAAAGTCCAAGATAGAGTACAAGCATCAAGGCACTGTAAGATTTACTTTGTAAACCAGGCAACCATGCTTTGTCTGTGTGGTTAAGTGTAAGAGACCGACACACCTTCACTGTTTCTTTGTTGTTTCTTTACAGTTCAGCTGGAATTTAGAGGCCTGCTGTTTTTATGTCGCCCTGCAAACTCTCAGAATGAACTTAAGGATGGTATTGATCCCTTTGAAATGTTTGACCTCCAGTGACACTCTGAGGGACCAGAGTACTTACAGCTACATTTACGGCCATTTCTGTATTGTTATGCTCTTCTGTGTAATGTTTGCTCTTTAGCCATGCCAGCAGTGGCTCTGTGGATGATCGTGTTCGGGCGTTGGTTGGTCCATTACTTTAGTCCAGACTGAAATATCTCAACAACTATAAACTGGATGCACGTGAAATTTTGTACAGACATTTATTGTCCTGAGATGATCCTTGATGGTTTTGACAACGTGACAACTATTGGATGGATTACCATGAATATGATTGGACTGTCATGTCCCTGAAGGATGAATTGTATGGGCTTCAATACTGACTTTACCTCTAGTGTCGCCATCAAATCAAAATTTCAGTTTGTCCAGTACATTGTGTTAAGACCAAATACCAAAACTAATCACATCCATATCATCCTAAGATAAAACATCAACAACAAAAACAATTCTGATTTCTAGCTCAGAGCACCACTGTGGCTCCATACAGCCTCACAGAGCCTCTAGTATGACTTCAGACTCTCACTTTTCTATATGATTTCTATTGTATTCTATTTTGTTTTGACAGTTTATGTTTTATGTTTATCTAAACTTTTAAGCCAATATGATCAAGAATTGATCAAATTTTAAAATTTACAATCACATGATAATGAAGAAAAACTTTAAAAGCTCCAGACCAGCTACTAAATGGACCTTGACATGAGATCATCTGGTCAACCATTTTATCTTTTTTATTGATATTATCAAAACAACCTCTACCAGGTCTTAAATCTTTCATCATTAAAAGTCAGAATGACTTAATTCCATGCATCATTACATGCGTTTTCTAGACACCAATGTTCACAGTGGGTTTGATAACATTTGAAATTTAAGGTCAACATATTACAATTGGCTGGGTTGGAGCTGAGAGTGAAGCCACAGATAGACCTGTTAGCAACAGAAAGAGTATCTGTTTTTCCAGACAGGTGGCTGCACCCAGAGAGAGAGAGAGAGAGAGAGAGAGAGAGAGAGATAGAGAGAGAGAGAGAGCGACTGTATGACTGGACTGATTAAAAATGTGTGCTCTCTGCGCTCTTCCCCACTCTGCTGCAGAGAAAGCTGCCCAGCTGCATTCCTCCCCATGATTTCCTATTGTTGATGCAGAGAGACGCCCTGATCCTGAATGGCTTGCATACCTGTAGATTATGCACATGGGACTGTGAAATGTATGGAGACATCTTTAATCATCAACTTCATTAAAAATCTACCTGACATGAGGGTATTATATAATAAACTTCCTTTCCGGCCCACGGGATGTGTGACACTTTCCATTGTTGACTGTATACACTGTGTGTCCGTGTTTGTAGCATAAAGTCTATCTGAGCCCAAACTGAGGGTTAACGCAGAGTACTGTCAGTGGGAAGAGGGGCGTGAACAGGGCAACTACAAATAAAAGGCACTTATATATTCTTAGTCACATGTTAAGTCTTAAACTCTTAAAATGTAAAGTTGACAATAATAATAATATAATAATAATAATAAAAATGTCTTAACAATCCAATTAGACCCAAATGTAATTAGATGACATTAGTGACTGGTTTAAAGGCACAATGTACAGTACTAGGAAAAATGACCTTGTGGAAGGAGATATGCTGGGAATCTTCCTTACTGCGTGGTCATGTTGGAAATAATGCAAAATGAACAGCATGAGTCTTTCTTAATTACTGTATATTTCAATGCTTCTGTGCAGCTGAAAGAAGGAAAGCATGCAAAAATCCCACAGTCTGTTTGTGCATGAAATATCACTTAAAACTCATCTGTTAATTTCAGAGATACAATTGCGTTGCTGAGCACTTTGGTGGAAGCAAAAACTGGTTTTCAAATCTGACCCCTAGACAGTGAAATTATAGCCATTATGTACTTATAGTGTGTGAATCAAAAGTTACAATTGTGCAAAACATTATGATTTTTTTGTCAATGTTATGCCTGATTTAGAAAGTGACATTGGATTGATGACAAAAAATGAGTGGAGAAAGAGATGAGGACATGCAACACAATCTCTAGACCATTTATTAGAATTCATTTGTATGAATAAAAAGTGTTTCCATGCAGGAATGCAGTGTCCCTCCAGCTTCATGAATTATGCATCCATGGTCATCAGAGGGGCCCTGCTCCCTGGGAGAGATTGAGAGTGTGTCAGGACCCGATGAAAAGGAGAGGCAGGAAAGGAGAATGAAGGGAACAGGTCGGTCCGGTCCTCCTCTACTAGGTGGATGTCTGGGCGGTGTCACACCTGTTAACCTGTCTGGGAGGGGCTGTCACTGAGCTGACGTGAGTGTGTGAGTGTCTATGAGTGTGTTTGAGGGGAACCAAAGGGAGAGGAGAGACGGAGTTGGAGCCACAGGGTGAGGAGGACAGAGACGAAGAAGGAGTAAAAGAGAGAGACTGAGAGATTTTTGTGGGATCTCTGCTTGACCCACCAAGACCTCCAAGATGTTTAAGAAAAAGGACAGTAAGGACAATACGCTCAAGGTGTCGGGCAAGATCAGCAAGTGAGTTTTTCCCTGTGGATTTTATGAATGTAATGCATGTGTGAATGTATCTCGGTCATGTTCCACCTCCTCCTGTTCTTCCCCAGCCGAGAACTGTGTCATGTTTCCTGTGCGTGCCGTTGTCCTCTTTCTCTCTGAGTGTTGTGGTTTTTCCTCCTGTGACATTGTGGCTGGGTTAAAAGAAAGTTTAAATGCAAGTGTGCTTGGTGCATTTCCACACTGATTTCAAGCGCTGGGTTATGTCAAAGTTAATCCTCAGGGATGGTGAAAGCTTAGTGAGAGTTTAGTTTGTCACTCTGTGGAAGGGCCCTGAGGTCAGGTTTACTTTGTAAACATGAGTCCGCTTTAACACAACAGGTGGAACTGGTGAAAATGTGCTTATGACTAGACATGAGAGTCGCAGAAAGAAAAGAGTTCAGTTCTTTTCAATCTGCGTCTCAGGTCCTCAAACCCCAAGAATCTGACTTCATGGACCTGTTTTTCTTGACTTCTAGAGTGCAACATGTTATTGCTTAACATATTTAAATGAGAAAACAAAATGTCTGAGGAGGATTGAGAGTGATCATTTGGGTGTCAGAGGTTAATCAGGATAATCTTATTCAGTGTCCTGTTGAGCTAGGCTGCTGTTCAAAATGTAGAAATATGTGTCACTAATGAAATTCATGTTTGAAAATAGTACCTCACTTTGGCAGGTGGAGGTAGAAGTACTGCTCGCAACTTGATGAAAAAGACCAAAAAAGCCACATTTCCATCCTTTTCGTGATGTTTCACAGTCAGCAAGAATCCAGATGATTATACATTGCATCTGATTTAAATTTGTGAAGTGTGAAAATAATTCTTCTGACTCAAAAACCTGTCAGTCACAAATAAACTGGTAAAGAGGCTTGAATACCTGAATCTATCTGAATAATAGGGAGTGTTGAGGACAGGTCACATTTGTGGTTGCATCCTCACCTTTTGACACACTTGACTTAAAGTAATTTCACTGACATAATGGCTTTGAACCCAGTATTAAACAGAGAGTATGTGGCAGGAATGACCTGTATGTCGGAGAGAATCTGGAGAGACAATCAGCTCCATATCAATGAATAGTTTCCCCTTTTGTCCCTGTCGGACGTCACAATACTGACATGGTTTCACAGGCAGGTGGTGACCAGCCCAAGGTTTTACTTTGTTCCTGTCCTGGACATGTTGTCTCACTGCTGAGGTGTGATGAGGGCTGGGCAGTCGGTACTGCTCAGCTGGTTTCTTTCTCTCTTGTGGGCGTTGGTTCCAAACTATGGTATGACACAGAACATGCTGCTCTGTTCATGTGGCCCTTAAGACATTTCCATCACCAATCAAATCAAGACAGTCTAAATAAATCAAATAACTGATTAACAGTTTAGTCAATGAAATGTCAACAAATGAGAATGTGTGTGTGCTTGTTTTTATATCCTGGTGGGGACTTTAACATGACTACACAGCAAACCATGGTGGGAACAAAATCGAGGTCCCTATGGGTCCAGACTTGGCTTCAGGGTTACAATTAGATAAGGTTTGGGTTATGGTAAAGGTTAGAGGTAGGCATTCAATTGTGATGATTAGAGTAAGGGACTAGGGAATGAATTGTCAGTGGAGTGTCCCCATGGGGGTAGTGAAACACGCGTATGTGTGTGTGTGTGTGTGTGTGTGTGTGTGTGTGTGTGTGTGTGTGTGTGTGTGTGTGTGAGGGATGTGGGTGCTGACAGGTGTATGAGGGCAGATGACATGATGTCCACAAGCACTGGTGCCCGAATTACATCACAGCTCAAATTGTTGTTGCACAGTGATTTAGGAGTCAGTGTTCAAGGTCAATTTCTTTGTTCTTTTAGTGAATAGTCACTGGGCAACTTGGAGCTTTACTTAAACTTGCATGTTTACACTAAATGAAAGTCGCACATGGTGCTGAACTTGCTGAATAATAACACCAAAAATCTGCAGCTTCACTCAGCCTTGAGTTGTTTTCAACCTCTTTTAGAGCCAATTCAGTACATTTGAATTTATAATACAAACTGTGAGCTGGGAAACCAACCAAATCAGGGAGTGTTTGTGGTTTTGTGATCTTACAACTAACTCAAAAACGCAGGCAAGCCCTTCGAAATTATGCAGGTTATCCAGTTATCCTACTTTCAAGTGAAATCAGTCATAGCTGTTTGCTGCAATTCTGCTTATGTTAATTTATAAATAAAACAAAATACTTATTTTTAAGTCATTTTACTCATATATATATATATATATATATAGTATGTTGGTATGTAGATTTTAAACAGTGCATTCAAGTGCATGCAAGTTTTCCCTTTTTGCAAACCCACTAGAGCAGCAGATATTCTTTCAGAGGTTAAACTATCAAGACTCTACTGTATTACAGTAGCTACACTTCCTACACTTTCTGCAGCCATTAACATACATGTGTTCTTTGAGAGGAGCTTGAATTACAGGTACAACATCTCAGGAAACCTCACAAATATCTCATACTGTCACTTTCTGTGCACTCCAGACACACACACTAAAGAATCATAAGAATGCATACTGTACATGTGTCCTCACACCCACACGAGCACAGACATCAGAGATATGTGGGTGTGTCCTGTCATTCAGCTGCTTGATCTTTATTAATGAGGAAATTCTTACTTTTAATTGGCAGCCCAGATGAAGGAGATACACAAACCTCTATCAGTTATTCCACTCATGCCTTCAACAACTTCCCCTCCCGAGCCATTAGATGTAGTAGGTGTAACTGTTGAGTGTATTGAAATTAGATCAACCTCAAGTCACAATTATCATACCTCAGCTGTGTGTGTGTGTGTGTGTGTGCAGCATCTGTATCTCCTGCTGAGTGAGCAGGAACAGGGAGGCCATTGTCAGAGCGGCTGCAGAACCTGATCAGCTCGCAGCTCAGTGAGTCAGTGCAGGAGGACGTCTCTGCATTCCTGTCACTGCGTGAAACTGCATTTAGGTTATCATCATAAATCCAACTTCCGTGACATTTGCTTGTTTTCTTTACAGCTAGACATGGCTTTGTACGCTGAAGTAGCTTTGGTATGTTTTGTCAATTAAGCAGCAAAGGGTTTGCCAACATTCTTTGGTTCAGCGTTACACATCAGTGTTATTTCAGAGCTTTAAGTGCATGAATGAAGTCTTTTCAGGTTGTAAAATCAGCCCTGTAGCATGAACTCTCAGCGAGAAGCGCAAGAGTTTAACATGTGAAGTACCACATTTTGAATGATTTATGATACGTCAGTGGAGAGATTTTTGTCATTTGTATGGGCAAAACTCCCTTACTTCACTTTACGTTCCCAGCTTAGGTGAAGCTTATTTTAAAGTGCAAATGCTGCAAAGAAAATATGAATGAATGTGCTGTATTTGAAAATTTGAATGTGAAATTATGAAACATATTTCTATACACACTACAGGAACATCTGGATTTGTTTTTGTCAGGCAGATATTAATGTCCACCTCAAAAAGGAGACAGTATAAATAGAGTAATGAATTCAACCTGCAAGTTTATCTTCAAATGAGATGCTGTTCTGAAGATGGTGAAAAACAGCTCTGGTTCAGCAAAACCCCTTTATCGTTCTCGCTTGTTCCCTCTCGTACGTTTGCTTGCTTGATTTACTGTAGATCCACTGTGACTGATCACTAACGCACCATTCATTCAAACTCAGAAGATGTAGTTACCACAAGGCTTCTTACACAAAAAACAGCTCTAGTTAGATTGTATCATCATCCTTTATTATTTTTATTTAAATCTTTAACTGTGAAATCTTTTGATTTTGACACCAAACTCAAACAAACTTAGTTTTATGGGTGTAGCTCATCTCTCTCAGGCATCGACACAGAGCGACACAATGTCAGCAACAGAGGGAGGGTGACAGTCACAGCCACTGTGGAATGGTTAGCATTTAGGGAATGGGGAAGGTGAAATTAAACGTCTTTGCGCTGCCCATACACCATCTCAATAGCCCTCGATACAGTGTTTGATCACTCACATAATACAAAAGAGTGAAAAGAATAAAAGGAAAGCTGTCTGAGTGCAGATTGTTGATGAGCAATGAGTTTGAAATACATTTTCAAAATTACATTTCACCAGGTTTTTAACTGTTTCTTTTCCACACAGCTGTGTTTCTATCTGAAGTGCATTTAAGTTTAGGAATTTTTGTTGTCAATATTTAGATCATGATCAGTGAGATGTATTATCGAGAGCCCCTGACTGAAATAGCCTTACATGTAAAACCTCTAGTGATGAGACATTGATGATTTGAGACTGAGTGGGATTGTGGAGCATAAGAGAGGAAGATTGAACTGCTTCTCAAAAATAAAGATATGTGCTTGTGAGTTAACCTTTGACCTTTCTCATCAACCTGCAGGAACCAGGCCAGCAGCTTGGCCTTGCTGATCGCCCAGATGCAGAAGAATGCCGACCTGGTGGAGAAAGACATCCTCCGGTCTGAGGAGCTGCTGGCTTTGGTGAGAACACACAGACACACACTGGAAGGCAAATACAAGCAAATGCACTAATGATACTCTGCTTTAACCAGCTGATCTCTTAAAGAAACTAACAACCTAACTGTTGTCTGCTTCCACCAGGATGCTGAAAATGAAAAGAAGGAGCTGCCTTTTGAATATCAGGATGAGATATCAAAGAAGCTGGGCGAGGCTGAAGGCCTGCTGAAGGACCTTTTTCTGGATGTCGACAAATCCAAGAAGCTCAAACACCCGCAGGCCATAGAGATAGAGAGCGAGTGAGTTGTCACAGAATAAATAAACAGAGGAATTACAGCGTAGTTGTCCAATGGATTTTAGTTCACAATGACATTTTTCCTATGACACTTTTCACTGCCTCAAGACATGGCAGAGAATAAACATACAAACATAGAGAGCAGGATATTTTGAAATAAAAAACATAATAATAAGTTGTTATTGTAAAAAGACGCAGGATGAAATCTCTGATAGTAGCGATCCAGGTTTAAAATTTTGTGAACTGTTTCACAATTTAGTGGCTGTATTTTTTAGTCTGCATCTATTCATATGATTATTTCAGAATGTATTGCACACTTTGAGTCTCCATTAATACTAGGCTGTTGTTTCTTTACATCACCTCCGCCCTCCAGTGTCAGCCACCTCCATGATCGCTGGTTGAAGGACTGCGCCTTCTACCGAGACATCTACGAGCAGATTGACGATGTGTCGCTGATTCCCAGAATTGACTGGGGGCCTGTTTTCAACCAGAAGCAAGTAAGTATAATAACACTGTCTGAACATGTGGGTGAGTCTGCTTAAAAAAACTTTATTTAATTATTAATGCTATTCTTTGATCTTATAGGATAACGTTGGCAGTATTAGCAGTTTATCAAAAGATCAAAATTTGCAATAATCCGACCAACACATAATGTTATTTTATTAGTACACACCATTAACCGTTATTCTTCTGGTGTGTGTGTTCTCAGAAACAGGTGAACGCAGAGGAGTACGGCCCGACCATGGCAGACCTGGAGAAACAGATCGCTGCTCACAACATCCTGCACAAAGAGATTGAGGCCTACAACTCACAGCTCTGTGTCAGCTCTGCAGGCAGCAAGGTGAACGACCATGTTGACATGAAAACACTTTCACGGGACACTCTGGGTGTCTCTGGTGACTCTTCATTCACAACAACAGATGATCAAAACCATTAATGTCCTGCGTATGTTGTGCCTTGTCTTTTAGGAGAAATATACAGCCCTGAAGAAACAGTACAATAATCTGTTGGTGAGTTGAGCTGAGTTCTTTGCATGTGATAGCACATAATGTTGTATTTGAGTTTAATGACGAAAAATCTCGAGTATAAAGACAATGACTGAATATTTATTGGGGGACCTTCTAGAAATGCCTTATCATTTTCTTTCTTCTATTCACTTTGTTTTTCATTGCTTATTTGTAATGTGATAATATTCACCTAATTATTTTACATTAAAAGTCAAAGACAGTTAAATTTTCTTGTGTATCAGAATTCATTCTCTTTTTATAGCTTCTTAGCAAATAAAACTTCCAAATAACAAAACAAAATTTGAGCCCTAATGTCATTGGTTTGTCGTTTTTACACAAGAAATACATAAAACTAAGGAAGCCGAAAAGTTCTCAAAATAATATTTAATCACTTTTATTGACTTTTTCCTCAGGACAACTCCAAGTGGCGTCGTCACTACCTGAGCAGCCTGTATGAATACATGCAGGGTTGTAACAAGGAACTGGCCTTCCTGGGAGAAGAACAAGAGAAGATCAAAACGCAAGACTGGAGTGACCGGATGGTGGACCCACCTGACGTCCGCAGGCAGTATGAGGTCAGGACAGACGGGTTGTCAAGCCAAAACAGTGATAGATACAATTCCTAGCAACTTATAAGTCAGAAATAATGAAATGGTGTTGATTGTTCAGAATGATCCAAATGGAGTTATTTGTTCTGTATTTGGATGAACAAACACAAAAATACCGCCACTTTGATTTGATCTCAATCAGAACTTCAAGAACAACAGCCTGCTTTCCCATGAGGGCGAGGTGAACAAACTCCAAGAGGAAGGAGACAGACTTGTTGAAATGAAGCATCCTGCCAGTGAAACAATACAGGTAATTACCCAGAGGACACTGCTTTCAACAGCTGCTTCAAACTTTAAAAATGTCATGAACATACATGTTTTAAACTCATTTGAATGCATTTGAATCCCAGTTAAATCAACTCATAATGTTACTTTACATTTCCAGGCTCAAAGAGATGCTGTACGAAATGAGTGGCAGAAATTCCTCAATCTCTGCATTTGTCAGGAGACTCACCTGGACAATGTGGAGGAATTCAAAAGGGTAAATATGGGACAGTTTACCACAGATTGACATCCGATCCATATCAATCCATACTACTATGACTTCTACCACTGCTATTACTATTGTTAGTGGTAGTATTAGTAGTAGTCTATTTGTCATGCACTGAATACAATATAATTATTTTTGTGCCATTTTCTAGTACCAATTGGAGACTGAGCAACTGTCAGAGACACTGACCAAACTCAACAACAGCCTGGACCCCAAGTTGGTCAGCAAGAAGAGCAACTCAGAGACTCTGCTGCAGCTCGAGGTACAGAGGAGCTTTCACAGTCACTATAACAGAGCCAGAATCAAATTCTGCAACCCATGAATATATGAAATTTGACTTTAAAAAGAGAGGTGTAAGGGGGAGAAAAAAGGAAATAATTTATGATGGGTGATGAGTTGGGTCTTAGTTTTAATTTAGAGAAGGAAAAGCACACATTGGAAAAAATAAAAAGTTCATTTATGATTTTTATTATTATTATTATTATGATTATTATTGTTATTATTATTATTATTATTATTATTGCGTGTTACACATTTGTATACCTAATCATTAGTCCCATCACAGTTTTATTTTCTGGAATGTATTTATTTGTTGTTGTCATAGTTTTAAATATAGTTTATTTGACCATGATCAATGAGCAGATTTTGCATGAAAGACTCATTTTCACATGTAGACCTTGCTAAAGATGAAAAAAGAACAAATGTGCACAAAATACTCAGTCATAGTCATTGTCTTATTCCTTTTCTTTTTTCTTTTAAGGTTAATCTTTTACTATAAATCAAGCTCAATTTAAAATGTTTCAAGCATTCAATTATTTCTAAAACATCTCTCCTTCTGTGTCTGTTTCTCACCAGGCGGAGGAGAAGGCTGTACTGAACAGTGAACAGATGCTGGCAGACCTGAGGAAGCGCAGCACCACCATTGCTCCTCTGAAGCTGCGACGCAACAACCCCAACAGACCCATCACAGTGGAGTCTCTGTGTGACTGGGAGACAGATAAGGTGGAGCTTCTTAAACTTCAATTGCTGTGAGATGTTCATAGAAAGAAAAGGCTGAGAGTGGCAAAATATCTGCAGCTGAGATGTTTCAACTCAGTCTTGTCTAAACTTTTGCACGTGTTTTATTCATCGTCGTCATGTAGGCTTCTCTGTCGAGAGGAGAGAAGGTAACCCTGAAATCTAACTCAGACAATGAGAACTGGGAAATTGTGTCCACTGATGGAAAAACAAAAGCCTTCCCAGGAGTTTGTTTCCAGATCCCTCCACCTGATTCAGAGGCCATCGACAAAGTGGACCTGTAAGTCAAGCAAAACCATATTATTGTGCAGCTACAAGAAACAATGCAAGATTATGTCAGTAATTTCTATTTCTACATTCCTCTCTCCCTCTCTGTCCATGTTGTGAAATCATTAGATTGGGTGGTGAACTGGCAGACATCAAGAAGAAAAGAGCTGCTCTGGCAGAATCTCTGAAGAATCACAAATCAGACATCCCCAAGACCCAAATAGGTCATTGTCTATAAATTGATCTTTTTTTCAAATCATCAGGCTACAATCAGATTCAGGCACTCAATAAACTTCCTTGTTTCCTCATTTAGGCCCAGTTTCTCCTGCACTCGATCCCAAAGCGGCAGCCCTGGCTCAGCAGCTGGACAAGCTGGACGATGACTTGGCCAAAGCTGAAGAGAGTATGCTGAGCCGCCTGCGAGCCCCACTGAGCCGCACTGACCCAGCCGGGGATCTGTCCAACAGGCTGAAGGAACAAGAGGTGAGAGTTACAAACATCAACAGTGGTAACTTTGTCATTGAATCTCTATTGACAGAAGCAAAAATCACTCATAACGGCATGTTTCTGCATGAAATAGAAATGAAAGCATAGTCAAGGCTTAGAGTGCATGAAAGATGGCATCCAAGCTGTTTCTTCTGCATATGGAGAATTCAGTTATCAACTCTTAAACTGTCAAGGCCAAACATACAGAAGGCAAAAAACACATATGGTTGGAATTGAAGAATTGTATATTTAAATACTTAATGTTAAATCCTATGGGTCCGTGAGCTTTCTCATGAGTCTTGGCATCACCTTAAAATGTTAAGATCTTTCATTGTTAGAAATAAGACTAATCCACGGACACCCTGGGTGATGATATTGTTGAAAATCTAGTAAAGCTTCTGAAACATTTAGACATGAGGTCTCTCGTTTTGCAGTTTAAAGTTGAAGATGATATTTGATGCAAACCTGCAGTATATTAGTGCAAGTATCTAATGTATCAACATTTGTCCCTTACAGAAAGCTGCCAAGGCTCTGAAGGCTCTGGAGCAGCAGAAGCTGGCTGCTCAGGCTGACCTACAGCCGCTGCTGTCCAAAGATGCCAGCAGTACTGCACTGCCACTCAAACTGAGTGATGCCAACAACAAGCACAACAGCATTGCTGCACTTGCAGACCTCTACACCAAGAAGTAAGACTATTATGTTTTGATTGGGAAGTGAGATATATGCAGTGGCATGGTGGAGAATTTTGTCTCCGATGAAGATATGATACATCTACATCTGCATATAACTGAAATATGTCAGTACACTTATCATTCTACTTTTTTTCCAGAGCAAATTCATCTCTCAACCTGCAGAGTCAGATTAAAAAGGTGGATGGCCTCGTCTCTGGTTTTGAGAAAAACCTTAGTGAAGATGGTCCAATCCCTGACGCACCAAATGCAATCCAAAACCGCACTGAAGGCATTCAGGTGAGGAAGTTTCCACATTCCTTTAAAGTCGTACCTCCACCACATATTTGAATATTTGATTTGACGGATGTTAAATTGCATGTCTCCATTGCTGTATTCAGTCCCAGCGAAAGTCTGTGGCCGCGGCTCAGGACGACATGAAGAAGCTGAGCCAGGATCTGGAGACCACAGAGCAGCTGTGCAGCTCTCTGCAGCAGGGCTACCAGGAGCACTGCCCTGACATCCAGCGCCAGAGGACAGAGGTCAAACAGCTGCAGACCCGCTACGCAAACGTGGCCAACCAGCTGAGTGAGAGGTGAGAATAAACTACAGTGACATCAATTCAGCCACTTCAGTTTAATTAGAAAGTCAGACTAATGTAGGTTCTACTCACACAGATATGATTTGAATCATTTAATCCACACTAGACTGATTCCCAGCCTGGGGGTCAGGCTCCCTCAAGGACTCAAAATTAAATCTAAGGGTTCACAAAACAATTAAAAGGATGGTAAAGAATGTTGCTATTAAAAGATTGCTGGTCCCTAATTTACAGAACCAGGGATTTTTAAATACATTTGAATTACATTCATTCAGTACATAAAAAGCAGTATAGACTGGCATAATGTGGATTTATTTAGCATTGCAGTCAGGCAAAGCTTTAAGCTTGACTGTTAAAGTACCATAATGAAGAGCTTTTTATGAAATCATTTTTTAAATTTATTTGTTAGAGAAAAGATCCTACAAGAAGCTGCAACCAAGAACCAGGAGTTGCAAAGCACAAGCAAATCCTTGAACTCCTTCCTGGACAACCTGCCGACAAACCAGGTTAACAGCAAAGATGATCTGTCTCAAGTCGCTGCTAAGCAAAGCTCCCAAGAGGTGAGACTGTCTCCTGGCCATACGGAAAAAGTCATGTGAATAATAGTTAAGGGTGCTTTTTCTTTTCTCTCTGAACAACCAGAGCATCCACTCCTCCCTTAATCACTTTGCCTATTAGTAATTATTTATACACATACTTAGCTGTGATCTAGAAAAATGCTATTATTAAATTACAAATAATATTAATAACTCATATTGATTAACATCTGTTAAACTTTTCACCATAGAGGGTGATGGAGGATCTGAAGAGGAAGGGAGATGATGTGGACAGAGCGGCTGACCTGTCTCAAGATCTGCAGAATCTACTCAATGTAAGACTGACATGGATTCTAATATAAAATAGGAATTCAAAATATTCTTTGCAAATGATCCACAATGAAAACACAAGTATACTTGATTAACTGAACAAATGAATAAAACCAACAAGCATAGCCTAATTCTTCAATCTGTGCAGGAATACGAGACCAACGTTGACAAATACAACAGTACACTTGAGGATGCTGGAGCTACTGTTGCAAATAAACCTCATGTGCTCACACTGGCTGATGCTGTTCAGAGTGAGGTAACATTGAACTTCTACGTTTTTAGCATAAATGTGCTTCATTTATTACCAGATCAAGGTGGCTGATGTTTTACTGGGTCTCTTGTTCATTACAGGAAAAGGATCTGGTCAACCGTTTTGCTGAAGCAACAGCTGAAAACACTCAGCGCCAAAAACAGATGGGCTTAGCTAAGAATCTCATTTTACAAGTAAGAAAACAGGTCATGAACTTAAAAAGTCTTTCATGTGACCTCCTCACTATGAAATATGTTCTCCAAAGAACTAACTAAAGTTACATCACAAAGCAACCTACTTGACAACGTATTGCCATTCAATTCATTTATTTTTCCTACTGTAGAATGAAGAGAAAGTCCAGTTGGTGGCACAGCAACAAGTGCAGCTTGAAAGCCAGCAAAGGAGTGCCTTTGAGGTAAACAGTCTAGTCAAAGAGCTAGAGGAGGAGAAGGAGAGGACAGCTCATGCTGAGACGGATTTGAGAACCTTTAAAGACAGGATGTTGTCATTGAGGAGTCGCAGAGGAGTGGAGCGAGTTGAGGAGAAAGAAGTACTGCACTACTACCGCGACCCAAAACTGGAAAGTGACTTGGCTGATCTGCAGAACAAACTGCATGAAGAGGCCCTGAGGCGTAGCACCGTCCAGACCGAGGTTGAGGTGTTTAACAAGAAAATCACCATCCAGGAGGACAACCTTAAGAACACTCCACCGAAACTGGTGACCAGAGAGGTGACAGAGTTTGAGAGAGATCCTCAGCTGGACATTGAAGGCACTAAGTTGAGAGATGAAATTACAAGGTTGAGAGACGAAATTCGAGTGAAAGATGGGGAGAACATCCAGATGAAGACAGAAGTCACAATTCTTCAGCAGAAGAAACCACCCATCAAAGAGAAAATAGTTAAGAAGGAAGTGTTGAAAGTAGAACAGGACCCGCAGATGTTGAGAGCAGTGCGAACATTTGAGACAGAAATTTCTGAGGAGAACAATAAGACCAAGTTGATCAATGATGAAATCTTCCAGACCAGGAGTCAGATTAATGCACTTGAGAGAATGATTCTTAACATCAAGCCAAAGATCATTACTAAGGAAGTGAAAAAGATTGAACAAGACCCTGACCTCATCACTGAATCTAAGAAGATTAGATCAAACCTGGAAGATGAGAGGATTGAAAACAACTCTTTGTCCAGAGACCTGACAGAGCTCCACAGCCGCTACCAAGAAGTTCAGTACTTGAGACCAAAAACCGAGGTGAAGGAAATCATTAATGAGATCTACCGGATAGACCCGAACACTGAGGTGGAGATAATGCGGCTTCGGAAAGACATTCAAGAATCCAGCAAGCAGCGCTCTGATCTGGACAGGGAGATCACCAAGGTCAACTATGAGCTGAATGTCCGTCGTTCTGAAAAGCCCAAGGTGGAGCTGAAGGAAGTTCTCCAAGAAGTGGTTAAGGAGGAAAGAAGCCCCGAAAATGAGAGAGAGATTCAGAGGCTAAATGATCAGGTTAACCATTTACACACCACTTACAACTCCCTCCTGGACAAGGTGAGTCTACTCAGGAAAGAAAGAGATGAATGGAAGGCTGAAAAGTCCAAGATAGAGACCAGACTTGTCACCAGAGAAGTCATCAAGTATGAACCTGATCCTCTGTTGGAGAAAGAAGCTGACCGTTTGAGAAAAGATGTGCGGGAGGAGGCACAGCTGCGGCGCACCATTGAAGAGATGGTGTTTGACCTGAAAAACAAATACATCCTGTTGGAGAGACAGAAGCCTGAGGAAAAAGTGGTTGTGCAGGAGGTTGTGCGTTTACAGAGGGACCCAAGGCAGTTAGTCGAGCATGAGAAGCTCAGCAGGAACCTGGATGAAGAAGTAAAGACCCGGCGTCAAATAGAGCTGGAGCTGCAGCAGCTAAGATCAAAGGTGGTAGATAGAGAGAGGATCCTCAGAGAAAGTGATGAGCGCCAGAAGAGGATTCAAGCTGAGTCTGAACTCAGAGATATCCGACTGCGCATCACACAGCTGGAAAATGCCCCACCTCCTGTTGAAGAAAGTATTATTGTCGAGGAGGTACTGAAGGTTGAAAGAGACCCAAAACTAGAGAGGATGACATCCGGTCTTCGATCAGACATGGACCAGCAAACCAGTGATATTCTGCGTCTCCAGAGAGACATTCACAGCACCAACCTAAAACTTGAGATCCTGCAGAGGGAGAAGTCTGTTGAGAAGACGGTGTACAAAGAGGTTGTCCGTGTTGAGAAGGATCAGGCTGTTGAAGCAGAGAGGGATCGTCTGAGGGAGCAGGTGTCTCACCATAAGTTTGCCAGACAGGACCTGGAAGATGAACTCAGACGTCTCAATGACAAAATCAACCTTCTGACGAGCACCAAGTCCAGCTCTTCAAGAGAGGAGACTACCCTCGTTTTGAACAGGGATGCCTTACAGAGGGAGAGGGACAACCTCACTAGAGAGCTCAGAACGCTAGAGGCCAAGAAACATGACACCAGCTTGTCTTTCCAGCAGCAGAGCAGGCTAATGAGTGAGAGAACGCAGATGAGCAGGCAGAAGAGCCTTAAGTTGGAGTCTGACACCCAGCGTCTGGAGAGGGAGATCCTGGATGAAAAAGACAAGATCCATCAGCGAGACAGCACCATCCGGGACCTTCTGCTGAACCTGAGGAAAGAGGAGAAAGCAGAGACAAGGACCAAAGAGACCAATGTCTCTACCAAAATCACCATTCTGGATCCAGATACAGGCAAAGACATGTCTCCCTATGATGCGTACCTGCAGGGCCTGATTGATCGTCAACAGTACATTCATCTGCAGGAGCTGGAGTGTGACTGGGAAGAGATTACTTCCAAGGGGCCTGATGGGGAGACATCTGTACTGCAGGATCGCAAGAGTGGAAAGCAGTACTCCATTAAAGAGGCCCTGAAGGAAGGCAGGGTGACAGAGTATCAAGTACAACAGTATAAACAAGGCAAGATTCCCATCTCAGAGTTTGCCTTGCTTGTTGCAGGTGACAATAAAAAGCAACCCCAGTTCAACTCAGTCATCCCAAAGCCCACCACAACAGTGAAATCGCCGCCCCCAGACCTCCCCACTGTTAAAGAAATCCACCCAGTTGCTGGAATAATGGATACAAAGACTGACACCTGCTTTTCAATTCGCACTGCTACCCTACGCAAATTGATTGACCCCACCACTGCCCAAAAACTTCTAGAGGCTCAGGCATCAACAGGTGGCATCATTGACATCAACAACAAAGAGAGATACACAGTTCACAAGGCAGCAACCAGAGGCCTCATTGAGGACAGCCAAATCCAGCGGCTACTTAATGCACAAAAAGCTTTCGCTGGTGTTGAAGATCCTATGACCAGAGAACGTTTGTCTGTCGGAGAAGCTGTCCAGAAAGGCTGGATGCCAAAGGAAACTGCCATTCGCTGGATGGAGGCACAGCACCTGACTGGAGGGCTGGTCAATCCCAACACTGGCAGCAGAATGACCATCTTTGATGCCATTGGGTGCAAAATGATCGACAGCACAATGATGAGGGAGCTGCAGGCTGAGACATCCTACATTAAGGATATTGTAGACCCAATCACAAAGGAGAAGATCAACTACAAACAAGCTCTGGATCGCTGTAAGCCAGACCCACGTTCAGGCTTACCAATGCTACCTGCCTCCTCCAAAGAATCTGGTTACACATCACTGTACAACTCCACAAACAAATATGCCAGATTCTAGATATGTTTACAACATACTTGGAGATGTGTGGTCTTTGGAGAGATGTGGTAAAAGATATATATATATATTATTAGGTTATGTGAAATCCATACATTAATTACAATGTACATTTTGACTCAGGAAAAGTCTTATACAGCAAAGCTGTCTGTCTAGCCAAAATGATTGCTGCTGAGTTGCATTTGTTTACCAAACATATTTGATGTGGGCAGATATTTTTTTGATTTAATTTAAAAACAGAGAATATAAATGCAAGTTGTTTTTGATATTATTACATTATTAGGGATACTGGGACATGGTGCAATGCTATTTACCAAGATTGATTTGATTCTGTATTACTCGTGGGCTATCCTTGACATTGTTCACTTTAATCTCAATCTTGTTTGATACTTTATGAAGAAACAAATATCAATAAATTTAAATTATAATGTGCATGGACTCCCTCACTTTCAGTGCTGTATAGTCTTTTTAATTAAAACTCACAAGTGGGTACAATAGCCCATTTTCAACATTTACCTTTAAGAAAGTAATACTGGATTAGATTCATCTGGTTCTTGTATATAATATCAGAACATGGTTAAAATGTGAATTATAGTTTTTCCAAAAACAAATTGATATTTTTGGCTGCTCAACAGCCCAAAACCATGCTGCCGTGGAAAAGAATGAAAGGAAGCATATATGACATTTCTGCATAAAAAATGCAATATATCAACCATCAAAACTATTCCTTGCTGATGGACTAATTGATTGATAGACTAATCTTTGAAGCTCTAGTCCACTTTAAGGGGTCACCCTTAGTGGTCCAAACTAAAATGTTGGAAACCACTGCTTACTGGGCATACAGCACCGGACCTATATAGCACACTTATCACATCATACAGTGCACAACGTTCATGATGGCAAATATAAATAATGTTTGTTTAGAGCTGTGAATACATGAGGACATGACCTACTGAAGACCACATGTCTGAAGACCACAAGTGCTTTTTATTTGGTCTCAACATTTTTAAAATAAAAAAAATGAAAAGTAAAAAATATATATATATACACAGGTATATTTTTTAATGAATATGGCGATAACAAACTCATGAAACCTTTTCAATGATATAGGTGTCTTGCCAGTGCAAACAGCTCACTAGGAGTGCTTAGCATTTATACACTGAAAATCCATTATTTTCAGATGTCTCAGCACTGAGACACATGGCTTAAAAATGCATAATATTCACAAGTCATGGTCCAAAAACCATAAGACCATAATGTCAGTCCATTAATTTGGGGCATTAACTGTCCAATAGCAACACCAGGACTGATGAAGTGCAGAAACTGTAATGATCAGAGGAAGACAAAATAGTCACATAAACTAAAAAGCATTTTACACTTGACAAAACAGTCTTAAAGTTGACTTGAGCTTGCACAACAGCACTCCAGTGCACTTTGGTAAACAGCTCAAGAGGCAGCACTGTAGCCCTGATACTCAACAAGGTAACCGTGGGAGACTTGATGAATGAGGATCAGGTTCCATGTGCAGGTTGTGCAGCATCACCCACTTTGCACTCCCTCTCCCTGAAGAAGCTCCTTTGCTCATTGATGGCCTTCTGGAGAAGGGCAATGTTTACACCATCAACACAGTTCAGGACACGGGCACGGACCATCATGCCAATCTCTGTAAGACAAGAAGATACAGATAAAGTGAGATAATAGAGACAAAGAGTCTTGGCTATATCTAAATGAGCCCAGTGATCAAAATTAAATTGAATTTACGTGAAATTTAAATTGAACAAACAAACACTGGTATTTAAAAACTTAAGAGTTGTGACTACCAAGTTCCATTTCAAATTGATCCTTGAATCTGATGCAAGAGGTATGGAGAAAACAATGTCTAATGTCAAGTCTACCACAAATGAATTACCAGATAGCTGCTTAACACAATACTTCATATATTTACACTGAAATCTTGTAAGGGTGAATTAGCCTCTGTAAATTAAGCATCCCATAACATTTCGATATTTATGTGCAAATTAGTTTATATACCAATCATATTCATCAGTCAGTCAATTTCTTGTTGGACTGATATGCAGACCCAAGAATTTCTTTTCTAATAAATCATTAAACATTCGACAATCATAAAAGATCAGAAAGTTGTTACTTACCCTCAGCTTTTTCTATTTCACCCAGAACTATGTACTGGGCCCCAATTATTGGGTTAAAAGGCTCCACAAACAAAGTGTGGACGACCACGCAGTGCTCCTTTGAAGCATTCTGAGCTGACAGCATAGCCCTGGATTCCTCAGGCTGATAGCAGTCGAGTCTGGAAAATTTAACAGGTTTGCTGTCCGAGTCAATCCTTACTTCTTTAAGGTATATTCTTAATTTTTGTGTATCATATTTTATAACTTAGCATAGTCATACTGGCAGTGTTGCTCATATATAATGTCTGCATATCAACAACCAGAAGGGTCCAAGTTAATGTTGTTCAAGGAGGATAAGAATAAATCCTAGTAAAAAAGAGCCATGTAGTCAGGAGAGTAATGTCAGTCACAGTCCCAATTAAAGTTCAGGCTATAAGTGAAAAAAATCCATAAGTGGAACAAAATATATTCACAATCATAAAATATAGCACAGCAGATACAATATAGGAATACAAAATCTAAAATAATATAAAGTAAGTCACCATAAGCTAATGATGCAAAACAGCAAAACCTCGCGTTCTGATTAAAGGTGCACAAGTTATTTCATATGAATTCACTTTTTCATTTGAGAGAAACATTTTTTTAGAGTTTACATAGTTTTACTTTAAGGACAGCTTTGACCAACTTGTGAAGACAAACTATTGTTTATAATCTCATATATCGGAATTTGTTTCAAAATTTAAACAACCGACTAGTTTATCAAGTGAACCTGTTTTGCATTACGATCATCTCATGTGATGGGAGTCACGAGCACATCTCACCTGCCAAAAGTTCTCACTGATTCTCCTTCCTGCACTGATCCAGAGTTTATTTCCCAGGGAAAATGGAAAACTGCAGCTGCCGGAAGCATCGTGTTAGAAGAAAGCTTATGGGATAAAAATCTGAAACACAAAACGGTTGAATAATGCGGGAAAAGTGTTGAATAAAGCAGTTTACTACCGGGTTCAGGTCACATGACTTCTTATTCTCCGCTGAGTTGTTTTTATTCCCACCCCTATTCCGCGAACAGTAGAGGGGCCCGCTCCTACTCTGTCTCTGATTGGCTCTTACCTTTTCCTTTTTTTCCTAACATAATCATTTAACCAATCATTTCACACAAGCGCTGACCAGTAATGAAAAGTAGCCAATCATAGGCAGAGTAGGGCAGGTCTTCACAGAATATGGGTGGGATAAAATATCAAGCTTCCTCGCCTCTGATGTCCTCACTGCGGCTGCGTCAGAAGGAGGCCGTTTCAGGAAGACCCGTCAGACTGAGGTCGCACAACATAATTATCAGTATATTTTTTTCAATATAAATATTTTTTCAGTCCGATTTGCAGCCATGAATCCAGATATTATGAAAGAACGGCAGACCGCCACTTTTGACGTCGAGAAACTGACCAACATTTTGGACGGGGGCCCAGAAAAAACCAAAAGAAGACGAGAAATTGGTGAGTTTGAAATGTCTTCTTTGGCCGATATTCTGTTCATTAGTACCGAGACTAAACTTTAGCTTGATATATATTATATATAAATAGTGTTGAAGAAAAAGAGCTAACCCCACAATGCTTTCATCGGCTATTTGCTAACGTTATAGAGTTGCTAGCAGTTCCTATCTGTGGCCGCAGGGTAACGTTCTGGTTGACCTAAATTGAACCAAACTTTTGCTATGTTTAGACGCAAATGTCACCTAATGCGATAATTCTATCTAGACATTTAGATAACCTTGGGTGATTTGGTACGTTTCTGTGTCTTTTAGGAAACATCCTTTTTAGTAGTTGGTCAAAGTTAAATGTCCAGTGATGGTGGTTAACCAACAGCTAGCGTTGAGTTTCCTACCTGTACACATGAATTTCACGCTTCAGATACTATGCTTACCTCTGTACCTGTCCTCTTCAGACCAAACAACATACTTTATGTTTAATTCACTGATGACGGAATTTAAAAGCAATGAACTCTTCGACTGCTGTCTTGGATCAGATCATCTCAAGTCATGGAAAATTGAAGACCATAATTAATTAATTGATCAGTTAATTAAGTTTATGTGTACCCAAGTGTAAAAATGCATTCTGAAGTTTGTCAATGTGTATACACATCTGGAAATGTGTTATAAAAGGCTTATTTCATATATCTCTCTTTCCATCTCTGTATGTATTCTGAAATCAGAATGCTTTATATGTAATACTAGGGAGTTAATAATAATATTAAATACTAAAAATAATATTTTCTCAATTAATCTATTAATATTTTAGAATTTAGAATGTCAAAAAATGGGTAAAAATATCCATCACAGTTCCCAGGGTCCAAGAGGACGTCTTCAGATGTCTTGTTTTGTCCAACGAATGGTCCAAAATCCCAAATTTTGTTCATAAAAAGTTTTCAGTTTTTAAAAATGACTTGTCATTTCATTCACTATCAAAATAGTTTCTAATTAGTTTTCTGTCCATTGACTCATGGAGTAGTTGATTAACTGTTATATTAATTTTTAATGTTTCAGTTCTACAATATGTAAATATGGCAATGTATCATAATGCCATATTGCTTTGGTGCTATGATGCCTCCATGCCAGGATAAAAGAAGCTGTATCTCAATTCATGGTCTGGATCCTCCGAATGACATGGCCCCCAAGGGGCATCCATCAGAGATCCCGAGGGCTCTGCTGAACCTGATCTTCAGATGAGACAATCTAGCATCAAAGAGAACAAAACTTACATATTAGTTGACTTGTAAAGTCATTCATGTCTGGAACAGAAATAGGCAAAAACTGTTCTAATTTGTTATGTTAATTTTTAATTTTTTACACACGTCTGGGGAAGTTCAACACCAAATTCAAGTAGAAAAGGCAATAAAAAGACAAATTTAGATAAAATAATGCCCCTGCGAAGAACTTTTTTGTAATTGGCCAAGTAACTATAATTTCAAAGGTTTTGGTGTCATAAATTCATTTTGTTTTTCACTCTCTAAGTTAAGGTGCTCTTAACTTGTGCAGCCAAGAAGTTGTGATTGTTGTCAGCCCAGGAAAGTTGGCAAACAGGAGGGAGCCATTGTAGACAAACTATAAGCCACTGGGAATTTCTTACTTAATACACCTTTTCAAATCATGGTTAACTTTCTCAAATCTTTGTATGCATTTTCACATGTGGATACACAACTTTTAACAGGCTTGTGTAAATGTCCAGTTAAACATATAAAATATAGGTCTTGATTTTTCTTCCAGCTGTATAGACTTCAGGATGCATGTCTGATTTCATTTCCACTATCCACTGTAGAGTCATTGGTTCTCAGCGACCCGGACTTCAAGGAGGAGGACCCAAACTTTCTGTCCCGCAGTGAGCGCTATGACCAGGCTGTTAGAAAAAGTGCCCAAATGATCCTGAAGCTCAGAGAGTATGGCATTGCAGACCCAGAGGAGATCTACTGCTATAAGAAGTATGTGGAAAAGGAGTCAACATGTGAGGCCAACAGTGTGCTGGTTAACATACAGTAGATCCAGATGGATGCATGTGATTGCAAGGCTGAGGGAAAGCAGCAAATACACACATTCAAATTTGCTGTTAGGACATGTAAATAAGTATGGAGGTGGTCAACTGACTCAAGTACACTACATTGACTCGGAAATATCATAATAATATCATAATTATTAAACAATTATAAATAATTGAAAGTTTTAGTAGGCAACCACAGTATGTACTAATGAGTACACTTTTATGCTTAATCAATACATGTCTTTTAATGTTAAGAAAGTGATTACCTCTGTCAGATATAGTACTGTATGGTGTAGAAGTTACCCATGATTTATGTGGTTGACATGTTCAAAATTTGGCTGTGATGCCACCACACTGACTGTACTTTATGACCGTAATCAAATCATATACCTGAATTGTTTGTTAACTGACATGCAGTATAATAAAATTACTTGAACAATGTAACTTTCAAAGCCCAAATGGTTGCTTGGGCACTGTGAGCACTATGAGCACAGGCATTAACATTGGACTGTTACAGCAAATGTAAAATGCTTTATCCTCAACATTAGATTTTTAATTATGAAGAGTCACATGGGTCCCATATGGTAGACCATTTCATTAAGTTTATGGCACACTTCCTCAATAGTCCTATAACTGTATCAAACAACAAAACAATAGGATGGTTTACAAATGACCACTGATAGTACAAAATTCAAAGAATCATTAATTTCTCTTCTGTGGAAAAAATGTGTAACGCACATTGTAGCTTGACCAATGATCTGTGTAGCTGTGCAAGGCCCTGAAGTGAACAAAGTTAAATGGAGCAAAGTTCATTTTAAGATTAAAACTGTGTCAGAGGGTGTGCAAGCACCTGACGTTCACCGATTGTGAAATATAATACAATGTAATAGACCATTCTCTCACGAAATGCTATCTTTTGTTGACAACATTAAACAGATGTTAAATTAAGTTAAGCTCTGTGATACAGTCCAACATAACTTTGACTACCTGTGTTCCTAAATTGCTTTCACTATTTAGATATGCATAATGACTCACTAAACTGCCACTTTAAGACTATACAAACGCAATAGTTTTTAGACTTTTTGGGGGATTTTGGTTCAAACCTTCAGTGTACTTTGTTCTTGAGCTCTTGTACTTTGCTAGTTCTCCTAACAAGTCTTAACAAGTGAATGATTTCAGCATGGGTGGTCCATGCCAGTCCTGTTGTCATCTGGTCATTTTCCAGAAAGAAGTCCTAAAAAGCCAACCGGGGGCTTTTTATTTGATCTGAAAGTCTTATTTAGTTACTTGTTAAACCACTGAATTTGACTGTACACTGGATGACTACCATCTCCAAACGAGAAAATAAAGTGTCTGCATGAGCTAAAGTTGGCCTCAGCCATAAAAACCCATAACGTAGTGAGTCAGCAAATACATCACAGTTTAAGTAAAAGCATGTCTGAATTTCAGTTTTTTATTCTGTACCTTTCCTTCACCCAGTCTATATAAGCGCAACCATCAGGAGGCCATGGGGCTGCACTTTGCCATGTTCCTCCCAACGCTGTACAGCCAGTGCGACCCTCAGCAGGCCAGGAAATGGTTACCTGTGTCAGAGTCCTTCCAAGTTTTGGGAACGTATGCCCAAACTGAGCTGGGTCATGGTCAGTCCTGGACTTAGCCCTTAACTTATTTACTTGCTTATGGCCCTCAGACAACTACATTGTGCCATGCTTAAATAGCACAAATTGCCATTTTAGTTTTTGAATATCTAACAAAAGCAATATTTGTGGCATGAAAATGGTGCCAGCAAGTTTCAGCAGGTTTGGAAACCTGCTGCCAGGAGTGATTATTGTGTCTTGTATGTGTTTGACAGATCCAAATCATGAAGAAATTTAAAAATAGTTGCATGTTGTCCTGTCAACTGCTCATACATAATAGTTTGCTATAACAAGAGATTGTAATGTGTGAGTAATACATGTAGATGTAGCTGCATTAACATTGCTCCACTAGTGTTTGTCCCCTACACCTTCAGGATTAGTAGCATCTAATACATAAAATTATTTAGTTTTGTCCTTTCTGTTCCAAAATGTATTCCCATCAACAATAGGTAGGCTTTTCTAACAGCTCTCTCATTCCCCCTTTATGCGCTGATAATGTACTGATGATCTAGCATGTGTGCATTTTTATTGCTGTGTCTGGATTGCATTCCATCTTTTTGCAAATTATGAACTTTGTTCCCAGTTAATTCTAATCAGTAATTTAATCCTGATTATCTGGTCTGACTTTGTTTTGGCTGTTGGCATCTTGAGTTATCAGAAATGGTGAAGAAATTGCGCTGGTATGTGAATCAGTAAGTAGTGTTGTCAAGTCAAACAGCTTTTTGTCTTGGTTATGCAATCTTACATTAAGAGAAGCTACATCATGTGCAGAAATGCATACTCTGGGAGCCACAGTGAGCCTGCATTCTAGCTTCTGAATGTCTCTTTGTAATCTGAGAGGCTGACAAATCTGTTGTGAGTGAGAATGTAGGCCAGCCCAGCTTTTGTTTGTTGCCTTACTGTAACAAAGCCAAGTGGATGAAATGTATTTCATCTGTGCAAAGTTACACTGAAAGTTTAGAACTGATGGCCCTGTTTAATTAGCTTTTTGTCACCTGTTTTTTTTTGCAGGTTTTGGCCAACACCATCAATTCTTGCTTTGTCAATTATCAAAACAGTTGGCTAAAAACATAAAAAGTTGTCTAAATTAATATACCCAGCCATTATTAGTTACCAAGACTTAATTTATAGTTAATAGAATATCTGTATTATATCAATATATCTCTTTTCAAATCTGTCACATATGGAGTGACTGACCCTGATAAACATACATTAAAGAGATATACAGGTCCAATGTTCATATGTCTTAATTTAGTTCAATGAAAAGTTGACCTAAAATTCTTTGTGGCTTTCAAACTGTATGTTGGCACAATATCCAGTTAGTGATGAGGAAGAGTTTAACGTGTGATCACTTGGTGTAAAGAAATGTAAAATGCAGCAAAATCAGGAGTGAGTTTGATACAGAACCTTTATTCTTTGATTTGATCAACCTAAAGTCCAAAACGGTGGACAACAGAGCCTGAGCTATGAACTTGCTAAGACTGAAGTACTGTACATAACAGAGGGCTTAAAACTCATGTTGGCAGGAGAAGTTGATTGATGCAGCTGCTAAAGGCAGATCAAATTGAATTTAAAGGAGTGGAGTTTCAAGTCAAATTATGAAATCAAATCAGCACTTCAATATGTGTGATATGCTCACAAGCTGTTTATCTTTGTCACTTCCGTCCTTCCTGCTTGCTTGCACAACCTCTATCTTAATCTGTTCTCTCACTTCTTCTTGATATGAACCATATCAATTCTTGCCCATAATCTCTTTTGTGGACTTTTAAAAAACTCTTTATCCATCATTCTCTCCTCATCCACCTGCACTTACATGGGTATAAACCTTCTGTCTCCCCCCTTACTTTTTCTGCATCACCACCTACCACCTTTTCTTATCCATTTGCCCCTGTGCTGTGTGGCGTAGCTGTGTACACCCAGACAGACCAGAGCCCTTGGATCTCCATCTGGGGATGTTCCTGCCCACACTGCTAAACCAGGCCACTCCAGAACAAATGGACCGTTTCTTCACGCCGGCCTGGAACCTAGAGATCATCGGCACCTACGCTCAGACAGAGATGGGCCACGGTAAAATGATCAGATCAACCCACAATATCAGCCCCTTTTCGGCTTGTCAATTGATGGGGCTTGTTTGGTTGCTTTGTCATTGTCAATGCCAACCGATCCTTAAAATTGTGTAGCAATGATAGTGTTTGTATAGGTCGTACTTTCACCCTGCTGTTATCTTTGGGATCAGTTTGACCCCTTTTAATATTTAACATCTCTAAATAAATGATTGACATCTTTTATTTATTTATATATTTATATTTTCATTTCCTATGCTATAAAGGAGAGGAATTGTGAAAGCAACCTTCAAAATCATTTCTCTTGGTGCATACTGTATAGCAGCACACAGAACAGTTTGAATTGGCCATTCAGACTGAAAAAAAAAAAAGGAAACCCACCATTCACACAACCCTTTGGACCTGTTTTGTTTTGTTAGATGCAAGTTGGAGAAATGGCATGCTGTAGAGGCAGCATGAGCTGAAGGATCTTAAAATATGCTCGTGACATGTTTTAGATCTGTCAAACACCTACATAGTGGACTGTCTTGCTCCTTTATGCTGGCTTCTATTTTCTTTTGCACTGAAATGAGTTCAGATACCTATTTATGCATGTTTCAACGTGTCGAGGGCTAAACATGTTTTCTGTCATTTTGATCCAGTATCCTGTTTATGTTTTGAGTTATATATCACATCTTACTGTAATGTTAATGCTTTGTTGTGTGGTTTTTAATGCCAGTTAAGCATGCTCAACAGATTATTGTCTTAATATCTCCTTGCTGTTTCTGAGTATTAATTCATTTTTTTCTTTTCAACTTCTGTGTGGATGTTTTTTTGGGTTATTTTGGTTGTTTCTCTCTAGGCACTCACCTCAGAGGGCTTGAGACCACTGCCACATATGACCCAGCCACACAGGAGTTTGTGTTGAACAGTCCTACTGTTAGCTCCATCAAATGGTGGCCTGGAGGACGTAAGTACATTCACACTGCCATGTATCTACAGTGATAGAACTGCACAAGAGTTATTTTGCAGCCTGTAATTGGCTTAATATGATTGGCGGAATTCTGCTAGAATTCCGGAGAACATAAATCATATTTGCCTCAAGATGTTACAATGCTTTTTTTCAGTTTTTTTCTTTCAGGTTATTTGGAGCAAACTCATTTTAATCTTCTCACTCTCTCTCTCTCTCTCTCTCCTTTTAGTTGGAAAGACTTCAAACCATGCCATAGTTTTAGCCCAGCTTTACACACAGGGAAATTGCCGTGGCCTGCATGCTTTCATTGTTCCCATTCGTGATGTGAACACACATGTGCCTCTGCCAGGTAACCACAGTCTGTATTGTTTTGCTGGTTGTGGTGCTTGTGGTAAAGTCAGCCCTCATTTATCTGCCTGTCTCTACATCAACATTTCTATCTGTGACATTCTTTCTCACTCTTCTGTTTACCCTCTCTTTTTCCTTTTTCTTTCTTAGGTATTGTGGTTGGAGACATTGGCCCCAAGTTTGGCTTTCATGAAGTTGACAACGGCTTCCTGAAACTAGAGAACGTTCGAATCCCACGAGATAACATGCTGATGAAATATGCCAAGGTGATGGGACATAATTTAATAGCTTCTGTGAGGTTGAATGGGTACAAGTAACTTTTTAAATTGATTAGATAATGCTTGTTTTCTGGGGGGGGGGGGGTTTCCTAAAAAAAAAACGTAGTGTAGTTGTACCTACACCAAAGAACTATTTTAATAGTGAAGCAATGACCTTCACCTGCAAGTTTCAGAAGCATCAGCAATTAGAATGACTCCGTGTGTCCACTAGGTGGAGCCAGATGGAACCTATCTGAAGCCCCCAAGTGCCAAACTGACTTACGGAACCATGGTGTTCATTCGCTCCATGATCGTAGGAGAATCAGCTCGGGCCCTCTCTAAGGCCTGCACCATTGCCATCCGCTACAGTGCTGTCCGCCACCAGTCTGAAATCCGGCCGGGGTCAGTCAGTACAAATGAAAGCACAAAGGCACTTCAGCAAACAGCTACAAAAACTGCGTATAACCTTTATCCTATGCTTCAGGTCATGCATACACAAGTAAATGGGTTCAAAGTGCTGTTTTATTTTATAGGAAGTTTTAGAAGTTAGGAGTACCAGAAAAAATATTGCAAGAGTGACATCGATATTATATATTGTTATATTTAAAACTTGTTGAATTATAACAAAAAAAAAATGAGAGAGAGAGAAAAAAAGAAAAATTGTCATATTTAACTCATTATTAGACTTGTATCCAATATTCTTGAACAAGAAAAGACAATCTGTTCATCTTAATGTTTGTTCCATTAGATCATGAATGATTTATACAATAAAAATATGGACCAGATGATGTGGTATATGATATCAAGATATATCACAGAGGGCCAAGATGTCAAAATTCTATTATGATATTTTCAACTGCTTGATAGGTAATCAATAATGTAGCAAGTGAAATCACGATGGCCTCATTGCTCAGTAGCAGAGGTTCAGAAATAGTGACTTATTATTCCAGCTATAAATGGAAATAGCACTTGTTTTGTTTTGATTTGATCGCTTACAAACTTTAACATGTGCGTTTCTGTCCCACAGAGAGCCAGAGCCCCAGATCCTCGACTACCAGACACAGCAGTACAAGCTGTTCCCTCTACTGGCTATGGCCTATGCCTTCACTTTTGTCGGCCAGTATATGAGTCAAACCTACCAACGCATCAGTGGAGACATCAGTGGGGGGGACTTCAGTGAACTACCTGAGGTACTGACTGGACCTACCCAGCAATTCTTCAAATTAAATACTGTAGTTATTCTGCTATATACTCACTGTACAGACTTCGATCCTTGATCCTTGACATTTTGTAATTAAAAGAAAAAAATTAGGAGTGTGGAGTCAAAAACTCAGTGTCATATAGGTACCTGTAGTTGAACAAAATTCGCCATCCTTGGGTAATTCTAGTACATACATACATACATAAATTCATGCTGGCTGTCTTTTACATCATTTTATATTTTTAATGCTCTTAGACACATTTATTTGTTTCACTTATAGATAGGCATTATATATTTTTAATAGAATATTACACAGTGTTTAGGCTCATGTCAAGCTATTCAATTTCTTTGCCTTGCAATTTACAGCTCCATGCCCTGTCTGCTGGTCTGAAGGCCTTCACCTCGTGGGCAGCCAACACTGGCATTGAAGTATGCCGCATGTCTTGCGGTGGCCACGGCTACTCTCGCAGCAGCGCCTTGCCAGATATTTACGTTGATTTCACCCCAGCATGCACCTATGAGGGAGAGAACACAGTAATGATGCTGCAGACTGCAAGGTAACTCATTACGCATGACCACAAATGTGACACCTCAATAGGTTCACAGCCAGGTTTTCCACCCACAAACACACTACAAATGCCTTTGGTGGTATTGTACAGTAGAAGGGATGTGACATTTTACTTTGCTTTTGCTTTAACTTGTTAAGCTCAAACATATAGGAACATAGTTCTCACACAGAAGGTTTAGCTTTTCCACCCATTACACATAGGATAATAGAATGCGAACGAGACGGAGACAAATACAGACACATACAGACATGCACCCACCAGCAGCCCTAATACAGCACACACCCACACTTCTCCCACAGTAAAAACAAACACAAGCCACATTTTATATCCCTAAATGCTAAGTGTTAAGCTATTCAACTTCAAAACCTGTTATTTTGTCTTTTAAAGGGATATTGCTGAGTAAGAGTGTGTGGACAGTTCATGGCTTGTTCAATTACTCAGTGAGCTCATACCTGAACATGAAGTACAAACACTCAGACCAAAGGTGTTGTGAATTAGAATGAGTGAATAGAGTTGATATGACACCAGACTTGGAAGAATGAATACAATAACACAAGAAATTAATTTGGGAAACAGCACCATAACACATACTGCATTTGGATCTGGCTGATTTCCATGATTGTAGACACAAGCAGTTCACTAGCTATGTTTAATTGTTTAACTCAGAGCCGTGTGCCTCTTCTGCTTTTGCCTATGCAGGTACCTGGTGAAGAGCTACCGACAGGCTAAAGCAGGCCAACCGCTGAGCGGCATTGTGTCGTACCTGAATGAAGCAAATCATCGGAGGATCCAGCCCCAGCCCGTCGCTGCTAGACCAACTGTAGTTGACATAAATGACCTGGCTAGCCTGGTGGAGGTCTACAAACTGAGAGCTGCCATGTAAGAGACAAGAGCGGTAGAGAAAATTCCATGCTTTCTTGGATTATGGTCTGTGTTTTAATTTCTAATTTAGTTATTCAATGCATTTAACTCTTTCACAATCTTTATTTTCTCCATTTTTGTTTGACACATTTATGGATTTAAGTTGTGAAGCTGTTTCTAACTTCGTTTTTTTAAGTAGTGATATATATGTATATATATATCCTTAGCGAGCTTCTTTGATCCCTCTACACTTGGCTCATGGTCGCATGTAATGCATGTAAAAATAATGAAATGTATTTTTCAATGTTTCGATATTGGATACTTATACTATACATGTAATTATAAGTGTTTATGCATAAATAAAGGAGGGGTAGACTGAGACATTTTCTGCTGTTAGGTTACACAGTTAGATATTTTTAATCTCAAGTGCTGCAGAGCTGCAGGTGTAGACATTAATCACCCTGATAGTCTAATCAGATTGTATCTGCCCAGATCTGCTGTTCTCTGCTGCCAGCCATATTTCTGCCTTTGTCCTTTTCACTGACTGACTTGATATGCGGCCCTGATCACGTCCCTGCATACTGCCAGCTTTAGTCTCATCTGAATGCATTTGGCAGTCGCAAACAGTGGCTGAGGCAGTCTGGTGGAGGGTGACAAAATATGGCCTGCCAGTTCAGACATGAGAAGGATAAAAGGCAAAGGAGAATCTATCGATAGATTTGATTGATGGTAGTCAATTTGAGAGAAGACAATCAATTGGAATTATTCCAGATCAGACATCCTCTGATGTACTTAAAGCCAGAGTAAAGCTGGGGGGGTATAAACTGTCTTAATATTTTTAATTAATTTGTATGAATTACATCTTTGGTTGATGTTTGTGCACATTTGTAGTCTGGTAGAGCTGGCGGCTAAGAGCATCCAGCAGGAGTTGCAGCGCAGGAAGAGCCAGGAGGACGCGTGGAACAACAGTGCTATCGACCTGGTCAGAGCCTCAGATGTAAGTTCAATTCTGTGTGGGCGTGCGTGTGGGTGTCTGTACATCTCAGCTGATCTTTGAATGTTGTCCTAAGGCCAGAGCTCACAAGAGCTCCCATTTTTCAAATCTTCCTACATACTGCAGGGGCATTATTCACATTTCTTCATTATTCACATTGAGCTCATGAAATCAATCATGTGCTCAATATTTAACATATATTAAATAGGAAAATTGTCCTATGTAAATTAGATTTATGATCCCTTTATGTAGATAAAATAAAATTAGATTAAGCCAAAGTAGTGCTTTTGCTATCAAGAGGTTTTATTAAATATTTTAAGGCTTTCCATAGCTTGCAGATTAGTGGGCAAGTGCTGCGATTCATGCTGAGCTCCGAGGCCCAATATGAGGTCCTCTTCATTTTCATTTAATTTAATATTTCATCTTTTCAGCCCATTTCTTTCTTATTTTTTACTCTTAAACCTCTTACATTAATTTACATGTCCTCCTGCTTTGATATCTCCAGGCCCACTGTCACTATGTTGTAGTGAAGCTCTTTACTGACAAGCTGGGAAACATCAGTGACACTGCGATACACTCAGTGATGTCAACCCTGGCTCTGCTCTACGCCCTACATGGCATCACACAGAACTCTGGAGACTTCCTACAGGTCAGAAAAATACAACATACAGAAACAATGTGGTCCACAGACAGTGGTAAATCCTACGGCAAGTGTTACAGACATATTGTGCAAAGCTGCTTCAGTAATTTGTGTACTCCTTGTTCTGGTGGTCTCAGTGTCTGCTTTCATATGAATAAACTGCCTCAATATGCTTCTTTGTCTCTGAGTTAATAAAGTGAGATCTTTGTGTGTTGGATGTGCTTAAAAATACAATCCAATTCCAATTCTTACTCTGAGGTCAGAACTTTTTGTTTGTCTCTACTGTCTGTTTCCTCAATGTTTGGGCAGCTGAGTGAGGTCCAACAAGCATATTTTCATCAACATCTCCATCTGGTTTTTTTTTTTTTTTTTTTTTAGGCTGGACTGCTGAGTGTGCCCCAGGTGCTGCAGATTTCTGTTCGTATCAAGGAGCTGCTGTCTCAGCTGAGGCCTAATGCTGTGGCACTGGTAGATTCGTTTGACCTCCACGACAAGAAGCTGAATTCGGTCCTTGGACGATATGATGGGAACGTCTATGAGCACATGTTCGAGTGGGCTCGCCGCTCACCTTTGAATGCCACAGAGGTCAGTCAGGGCCACAGGGGCGAAATAATAATACTGTCACAGCACAATTGATAGTGCATAAATGTTTGTTGTTAGGTAGGAGGGATTTAATTACTACTAAGCCCTATGTTCATAAAAACTACTCACAGGCTGCAACATATGCTAATTTCCAGCAACAAGAAAAGAATGCAGGCCCTACCTGAACCCCAGTGAGCTCAGCCTGAGCTGAGTTTTAATAAATTTGCATTTTTGTTGGTGAGAGAAGCAGTTTAAAATGGTCGAGGAGTATTTTTATAGTGTTTTCACACCATACTCATGCATGTCTGAGTGGAGGATCATTGGTGTTTATTCACCCCAAGCAACTTCAATACCTGTACGTTGTCTGTCTGTCTCTGAGTTTGTGTTCAGTTCAGCCTCTGACTGAACACAGCACTCCCCAGAGACTCAGATTCTTTCTGAGTGAAGATAAATCCACATTTTAATCCCAAACTTTAAAAAAAATAAAGTATGGCTCTCCTCCCACCTGTAATCAGCTCCAGATCAGAGCAGAATCCAGTGTGAACGTCTGGCTCTGCCTCAGGTCTCTCCTCCAGGGCTCCCTGGCACTCAGCTGATCTCTGTTGATGAGCAGCACCACTGTTTCTCTGCTTTACCCTCGCCAAAGAACACTCTGCAAAGCCCAGTGATATTTACATTTTCTTCTCTCAAGTTACATATTTTGAACTTGCACCAGTATGTTGCAAAATTTACTTTGACCAACTATTCATGTCTTTGCCTTGATTTTGTATAAAACCAAGCAGCACGAAAAATCTTCTTAGGTGTGAACACATCATTAAACAGTGGTGGGTTTTATTGGTTGGAATTATGAATATGGAATATGGTGTACAATAAAAAAACAGAATTTACAGTTACACTAATGGATATTTTTACCTGGCGGTGTAACCAGGGGATGAGGGGAGGAAAACAAAAGAAATAATGTTACCGGGACAAAGGAGAGCGACACAGTGTGATAAAATAATGATTCTTTATTAAACAAAATAGCGATAACTGGAACAAAAAGCGCTGGTCAAAAACTAAACACCAGGGACCAGGACCTGTAACCACACTCACTAAAGCACAATGAGGTAGACACACTAGCAAAGCCAACCAACCACACCACCATAGACCACCGTCTTTCACTCACCGTCTCTCTCTCTCTCACCACACCACACCTTACTCGGCTGCACCTCTCCCCCACTCTTTAGCCACTCTCATGATGAGCCGAGTGGGGACACACAGACACACAGACACACACACACACACACACACACACACACACAGACACACACACAGACACACACACACACACACACACACACCGGGGCACTTGTGCTGTAACAGATATGTATAGTGACAAGAGAACTATCAGTGAATGTCATTTTCCTTTTTATAGGACTCTGTAAGATGCTTAAGTTTTCTATGATTGAGATATAGTATATCTAGACAGTCCAGATAAGGTCACATTAGGTTGATCACTGTAGGGCCGAAAACAATCATTTGGCAATAGAGGATGCCCATAATAGAATACAAAATGTAGTTTAAGTGTTACACTGATGTTGTCAAAGAGGCTGTGTGTGATTATACTTATGTCTTTCCCCCCTGGTCCTCATTATTTCAGCTTGACCAATGCTCCATATGTTCTTTCTCCCCCAGGTCCATGAATCTTTCCACAAGTACCTGAAGCCCCTCCGGTCCAAACTGTGAGCTGACCCTTGCACCTTGATTCCTGGCTGTGACCCTTCAACTCTGTGCATAGACACACACACACACACACAATTTTAACAGTATTATATCAACCCCATGATGGTTCTCACTTGCCATCAGCTGGTATTTACCAGTTTGAAGAAATTTAGCCTTCCCTTTCCCTCTATGTGGTCAATTTGAACACCATTATCGGCCTCTCTAAAGGCCATGATATACTGTAACATTTTGGAGCAATGTGGTCTTGAGTGATGGAGGATGATGCGGGAAATCACAGTGGGCTATAAACAGGGGGTAACAATCTGAAAACAATGTCATTAATGAGGGTAATGGAAACAAAACCAGGAATAAAAAATGCTTCATATATTTAAAAAAAATCTACTGAATTAAAAAAAAAAATCAGAATACTGAAAAAATTGAGTATTTACATTTTTATTTTATCATGTTTTCTATAGAGAAATTCCATTGTAAAAAATTCTCAGTATTTCATTTGTCCCAAGCGTTTATTCACTTTCTGCTATGTGCCTGATCGCTCCACCCTGTGAGCCGGTTAAGATGGAAATATATCTCTGTTTTTTTGTCCTAATAAGAACAGAATGTTATTGCAAGCGATTACATAACGTTAGGGAGTTTTATGTTAGGAACAGACTATCAGAAAAATCTGTTTTGTTTGTTTCCACCGACTTCAAGGACCAACATGTTATTCAAAAAAATGATCATGACCTTTATCAACCTCCATCAGCATCATGAAGGCATTGCATAAGGTTGATGCAACTGTTCTTCTTCCCTTTTCCATACCAATGAATTATGTTGTAATGTGACTGACTGACGATGGCCATAATGTTGTTTGCATTGGATAAGCAGAGGTTCAACATACAAATTATTTTCCTATAAAATACAATTTTAAAACTGTCAGTAGATTAAACCTCTGCATACACATCAAGTTCAGCTATGTTTCAGAGCAGTGAGAACTTTCATTACTATGCCTTAAAAGTCACTCTCTTACATTGTATTGAGCTGCTCCTCACAGCCTTAATGATACTTTACCCAAAATATATGCTTTAAGAAACAAATAAATAAATACTTTTTACTGTAGGATAGGAATGGTTTATGTTGGTAGTTTCCTCCAGTGACTGGTCCTCTCCTTGAATTCTGGTCAGGACAATGATCTCAAGTACTAGCAAATTTTTACAGGACAGAACCCCCCCCCCCCCCCTCCTCACATATTCCAGTTGTTGTATTTCAATCAAGGTAGAACAATCTGCCTTTGTTCCATATCCTGTCACATTTCTTGCTGTAACATGAATAATATTGTCATACTTCAATGAAAGGGTTATATATACACCAAGAGACAGTGTATGTGAGACAGTGGAAAGATTTGGGGCTTTCAGAGATTTTCTGGAGATGAAATTAGTCACTTGCAGGTTTCTTTGTTCTCAATTCCCAAATTTCTGCGATCATTAGCTCACTCACAGGATTTTTCACTATGTTTGGTGATTCTCTGTTAAACTGTATATTCATTCATTAAATTGAATGATTCATTAGTCTATGGATCAACATGCTTTCGAATGTGTGTGTGTGTGTGTGGGATGGAAAGTTTTCTCCAGATGGTGGTGAAGTATGTCAAGTGTGTAGAAAGACCACAAATGCACTGTATATGTGAATGAAAATTCTCCCTCCCTGCTGTGTGGGGTTGATATTTGTGAAGAAGGGTCTAGACCCCAGCCAACATCTGGATAGATTATTTTGAGTTCTTTGTTTTGTTTTGTTTTTTTCAATTTTTTTTAAATCAAGTACATTTCACACTACACACTTTAAATAAATGAGTGTTGACAGGATGTCTATTCAAATTTTGCTGACTGAATTGTTTTAATACAAGTATGATAGAAATATTTGCAAACTGGATATTTTTTTTCCAAGATTAATGCATCCTTATTAGAGGGTCAAAAATCTATTATGAATTGAGTTAGCAAGTATAAATGTGTAATATTTCATAGAATTGGTGGATAATAGTAGCAATAGAACAGCTCAGATTTTGCGACTGTAATGACACTATAAGGAAAAAGAGAGCTTTAATCTAAAGCCTCACCTAACTGTAGAGATGGTCTGTGGGATAATCATGTGCCTGGGGACGTCGTGTTTTCATCTAACTAATAGAGAATGTTCTGTCAGAAGACTCATAACATTTCACTTGATGTATTTGTTTGATGTTTAATCAATTTGATTTCTGTTGTAAGGACATGTTTATCAGTTTGCAATGACTAAGCAGTTTGTTCAGCATATGTGTTGTATAATTTGTCATTTTGAATAATAATGATTTTAAACATGATTTTAGTGGTTGGTAAATAATTTGATCTGTAAGTTATATTAATAAAAAACTAATAATCAAGGTGTATTGTGTTTACCTGTCTTCATCCCGTGGTTAACCACTGCTGGTTCAACATGGCTTTCACCACTGCTTGAGGCCTAGTATTAATAGCATGCTTTACCAAGTACAAAACTTAGCAGCAACAAATAAAACCACTTGACTTAAGTTTATCACCTTTGATATTAAGTTGAGTGCAGATGAATATATTCACATTCTAACAGGTATCGAATGGGCTCTTAGTATATGCATTGTCACAGATTACTTTACTAATCATGTTTTAGTACTTTTCAGGCTGATCACTTGTAAATCTAATATCTTCTGTGGCTCTGGAGGAGCTTTCTAAAGTCTGAAAACATGATGTGTGAAATGTTATAATGGACTTGGTTAGAGATTTCAGCTTTTGGAGAAGCTTGTTACCAACTACGGGTCTGGAGCTTGAAATATGTGGACATCGACCACGCAGGGAATGTTCAAATTAAAGACACTATTGAGATGCATTGTGGGAACTGTGGTGTCTAACATTTTTTTTTGGACTTGACCCATTCTAGGGTCAGAATATATTGACCATTAAAAAAAAAAAAGTACACATATCTGTCTCTTGCAAGTTATCCACTTTTATGGAGGTGCGCTGCAGCAATACTTTGATTTAGCAACATTATCATAGATTCAATCAAAGGATCTTCTAAGCAACTGAATGCCACATTGTGAAATGCAATTACAGTGATCCTTGTTGAAAACAATGAATCTGAATTAAAGAAGTTATGAAATTTAAAAACTAGACTGTGTGTTCACAAATTCGGGCAGAAAATTCCAATGTCAAATAAAAAAATAATAATAATAATTTGAAAAAAAAAACTATATTCAAATTGATCAATTGGATCTAAAAATTTAAATTAAGCCATAAAAAATGATCAGTGGTTAAATTTAACGATGTAATGTTTGCTTGTAAAAAAAAAAAAAAGTATTATTGTGGCCTTTTTTTGTTTCCATACCTGAGACAAGTGCAGCTGCATGTAGGAAGATTTCTTTGCAGAGAACCTACACAGTAATAGAAACAAACTCAGTCTGTTAACATTATAAGATTGTTTGGTCAAAATGATGTGTTGGTAGACTGACTGGTGTGGTTTTCCTGGTAAAATGACTCATTATCGATGCTACAAATGCATGAACTGAAGTGTGCAGCAGTGTGTTGCATGTCAGTGTACGAGTTAATCATTAACTCCACTTTAGGGTCTGGAGTTTCCGCCGGGGGCCGGAGCGGTCGGAGGGGCTGGACAAGCGGGCCCAGCTCGGCTCCTCTGTGGATACGATGAGCCGTGACTCCGCCCACGGTTACTCCGTGGAGCCGCAGTCAAGGATGTTGGAGGAGAGAAAGAGGGAAGTGGAGGCGCTCTGGTGGACAGTAGCAGACAGTATCGTAGCATTTCGGACATACATGTACATTATCTGCTAATGACTAATAAGCCAGTTATTTCTTCCTGGAGGTGAGTGAAATAAAACTCTTTACTTGTTCTTTGGTTGAGTTAAAAGTTAACTTGTTTGGCTCCACGGTTAATCATCGAGTTTTCACAATGAAAACATGTTAAATATCTTAAAATAAATCGCGTATTAGCAGTCCGATACAGCTAGTTTGATGCTAAGTGTGACGCTAGCTAACTTAAAGCGCCTTCAAAGGAACGTTAGCATAGTTTTAATGACATTTAGCTAACAGCGGTTATCTTCATCTAACGTCAGCCGAGTCTGAAAGCGTGTCCCGGCAAGCCCTTTGTTACTCTGCCCGCCAGGACAAATACCATCATTCAGCTCAAATTTCCCCCTGTTATCCCACCAATACTTCATTATATCACCATGTGCCGACAAATTAATTAGTTGTTCCACTCCTCCCATGTGTTTTTACAGACAATGTAGGAGGGAGGATCCCTGGAATGATAAACAGCCACTGTTCATTATTCTTGTTATTTTCATCTGAATAACTACATTTAGATAAAACGTTTAACTCTGATGTAGCTAATCCTGAAAACATGTCTTTTCTACACAGCCTTCAAATTGTTGTTTAAAAGTTACCAGATAAACATGTGTGAATAGCTGTTGTGTCCTTAAAGTTACCTTATTAGTCTCCATAATCCTGCACCAGTTTCTGTCTATTAGCAGAAAGGTCTGTTCAGGATAAAACCTGATCAGGTGTTTTTCTTTGATCACATTATGTGTAGGAATCCTTCACATAAATGGCAACACCTGTTTAGATTAATGCAACTGGCAGGTGATGTATAAACAGTGTATAGGAGGTGAGAATATAATTTTAAATGGAATTCAAAACCAGATTATGAAAACACAAAGCCCTGTTTAACCCATTGATTTTCTTTGTTGTATAAAGTGGAGGTCTTTTATTCTAGTTTATTCTAGACACACTCATGAATGGGAGGACCATTTCCATTGTATTCAGGCATGTCTTGTAACTTAGCTGAATCATGGGAAACATTAAGATCGTGTTACTCTATGCAGATCGCTTTCAACATAACAGTTCCCTTTTACGTAATTGCTCCAAAGAACAGTTGCAACATAATTGGTCATTATTTATACTGTATCTTGAATAACACTTTGATATTTATACTTAAAGTATCTATGAGCTCAGTTGCTTATAGTGCTCTTTTTTAGCTCATACAGTGTTTCAGAAGCTCTGTCAGCACTCTTGGTGTTTTCTGTTATATTTGCATTATACTGTAGTATTGCACACACTATTGTAGTATTATTTATACAGTTCATGAGAAATGCTAATTTAACAAGAAATCAGACTAAATGTAGTAGTAGTATAGACTAAAGTAGCTGTGGTCGTCATGTTACTTTCGCTTTGATGTCATCAAACATTAATTTACAACTTTATGAGCTCATCCGACATCGAGTCCCCAGTGAAAATCCACCGCCTGTATGATTTACTGCATGTGCACGCGTCCGTGTAAAAGAGGAAGCAGTGAGTGTTATTGTGACGTGTTTTCCATTACAGTCTATTTTATCACATCATATTTTATGCAGCGGTGAAGTCAGTCCAGAAAAAGAGGAAATTGTGGAAATGCATGGTATAAGTGTGTATTGTGTACAACATGCAACAATGCAACAGCTGCATTTGCGTGGTTGAACTGGCATGTCGTTTGCACTGCCAATGCACCTGTCACTGAGTTAACGGACCATGTCGAGAAAAACTGACAAATCATAAAGTTTGAGCCAAAAAGTCACACATTTCATCAGAATCAGCAAGCAAGCTCTGTTTTGACTCTAAAGAAGCTATGTAAAAGTAGAAGACAACCATGTTCATGTTTCCAGAAAGGCATTTTTGTGTATCATTAAACCTGGTTTTCAACTGTAGGTTTCTCTAATATTTTCCAAATGGGGCATGTTCAGAGTCTTTACCAGACTTCCAGAAAGACAGCCCCCAGGAACCTATGAAGTGGTTAAATAGATTGTCACCTCTTTAAATAGAAGTTAGAGTGCAGTAACAGAGAGTGCATCTGCTCAGAGGTTTCAGTTTCTTCATTGTTACCTCCTCACACTTTTAGTTATAGCTAATTTTACTTGCTCTTTTCATTTGGAAAACCCTCTGCTTTTCCACTTCTATTTGTTGTCTTCCAGTCTGTCGCAGTGTCACAATCAAATCCTGTCAGCACTTCTCTCCTGGGGCTTTCCTTCCATGATCTTATTCGTTTTCAGCAGCTACACCATAACACGCCCAGAAAATATTGTGCCTGTCTCTTTTTACAATAACAACCCACTTCAGTAACTGGAGTATCAAGCTGCTGGCCAGGCCTTTGGAATTTTTTCCCTGCCTTCCCATGCCAACCTTCGCTCAAAGTGCATGAAACATTATTTCAAAATATTTGAACATCAGAAATGCCTTGAAACCCAAAGAGTCATTAACCTTTAAGGGATTTCTGTGGATACTCTGGCTTTGCTATAAAGCTCTTAATGATGCGGAGAGTCGTTTGCAGACCGTTTGTGTTTATTGTTGCACAGAAACAGCTCATTTTCCTATGTTTCTTGCAAGATCCAGGACGGAACAAAATGTCTTTACTCACGTTCTGTCTGGCACCGCAGTTAATTTGTGACTGTGAGTGAGAGTACTCTACTTTGTCTCTCTCAGTTTTAACAGCCAGGCTGGCCCAGCTGACAAGAATTTCTCTGACAAAACCCTTAGAAGTTAGATGTTTTGGGTGCAACACACTTGTTGCACCAATGACAGCGAGAAAAACATGAAGGGGTATCTGTATCTTGTTTCATGTGTTCACACACTGTATGAATGTTAGTTATTTAGGTCACATCTTCAGGATTGTGAGGAACTCTTGGACTCGGAACAAGGCTAAGGTATTTCATAGTAGCTTGTCGTTATGCAGGTTTGGGCATGCAGACTCTTGGAAAATGGCGCAATGTTTTAAACTGTCTGTTTAGGTTGAAGCCAAGGTCTTTTTCCGACAAGATGCCTCAATAGTGAACTTGAATTACTGTCTTCTAATAGCTTTAAAATGGAACTATTGATTTGTTTGAGGGGGCAAAGTGCTATTATCGGGCAAAGATGGGTAATGGGATATGTAAAGACCATTGGTTTTGTTGAGAGAGTCGTCATCAGAGGTATTGTGCTTGTGAGTGAAGAATGAGGGGGTATGTTCTTGTTCTGACTGTTTAGAAGGACACAAACCTTTGAAGCTCACACACTCTCCTACGTGTAATCATGACTGTCTGCTCAGTCATGATGACTTTGTACCCCACACACGTAGCAACAGAGCAGACAGACCAAACCCATTATGTTGCCCACTTGCCCAAAATGTTTGCATAAAGTTTAACAGTTGGATGTAATTTTATTGCTGCCATCAAAGGTATTGTTTGTCTTTAAAAAGGTCTTGTTAAAGCAGAGCACTCCTCTTTACTCTCAAGGCATCCTGCCAACTGGCTGCTGGCCCATGTACTGTAGAGCTCTTTCACACTCACTCCTTTCTGGTCTTTCATTTACAGCATGGGACTTGTCCAACAGCTCAGGTTGTTGAGGCGGATAGGCTTCATTAGGAACACTCAGTTTGTGAAACGTGGAAGTAGGAAAGAAAATTCATTTTCATAAGCAGCATGGACTTTTCTATGAATCCTGCCATCACGTGGATTGCTTGCTTGGATTAATATTTGAACGCAGGAAAAGTTTGAGTCTTTTTTCTGAAATGAGAGGTTGCAATTTTATGAGGTCAAACCCTGCAGCCCATATAGCTGATTTATAGTTGGTTTACTGCAAAAGATGCTGAGTATTGATATGGTACCAGCATGTTAAAAAAATATTATTGTTCCATATCTTTAACAGCTGTATACTACTAACCCTGTAAAAATGTGATATGATTGCTATCATTGTTGTAAGCCGTGCATAATGTACACGTTGCTGTTTTGCTAGTGGGATTTTCCAGTGTAAAATATTGTCGTATCACAGATATTTTGCTCTCTGGCTAACTGTAAAGTACTGGAAATCAATTCTTCTTCGCTGCTCTAAAACAGCTGCCAGTGGCAGCACAGAGCAACTTGCTGTGTAGGCTACTGCGGCAAAGAAGAATTGATTTCTGCTTATTCTGACAAGTCGGCCTCAATCTGAGGTGACCTTTCAAAAAAGAGAAAAACAAGGGGTAATGCTAAAATGACTACAATATGACAGTATGCATAAAAAACACTGAAATGAGAATGGAAACAACAAAATTGAATGGGGCCAGAAACCGAAGTGTTGATCAAGGGAGAAAAAAAGAAATTGACCTCATGGTGTAGGTGAAGTGGCCGACGAGGTCACTAAAATCATTTGAAATCATCCTGAATGTATATCCAGATTTTATGGTAGCCTGTCCAGTGTTTAGTCCTAAACTCCATTGCCCAGCAAAAACACATTGTAATATCAATGCATATCTTTACATGTAAAAAAATGTTTACACAATCCATAACTGTTAGATTGTGCTATAAATTATGGAACTGAGACCGGTTCTATTCTACAGTTGTCTAATCAGATAAATCAGCATCTAGGGCATTTCGAATAAAAATGTCACTTTTCTAAATAACCTTTAACATATTCCTGTTTTCTATTTGAATAAATTTGCAATTGTTAGAGATTGGTCTGCTTTAGAGGAAAAATCCTTATGATGTTTGATGTAACTATTGTGATTCACACAGTTTGTGTAAGCAAGTCCCACGTACAAATTTGCACTTGGTGTAGTTGTTCACACACTCACTGACTGTGTGAGACGTAGAGTCTGTGTGTGGATATGAACATTTTCTGAACATCCTCACTTGAACTGTTTTCGATGTTGTCCTCAGCCTTAATAATGAAATAATTACAATTCCCACTATTATTCATCCCTCAATCCACATTGCCCTGATGCTTCATCATTTTAATCACACTTGTGCTGTAAACCTCTGAGTAATTGCATGTGTGAAGTTATCTTTAATGGATTTTAGGATTGCAGTATCAGTGCATAAATGTGCTCTTCTGGTGTACTCATTTTTTAAGGCTTTGCATGAATTAATGCATTTTAGAGTTTATTGTATTTAATAGTTTGAATAACACCCATGGTAAACTAACACTTGAACATGCTTTTGTATGTCGTTGTCAGGATCTACAAGGGAAAATGCAAGTAAAACTGGGTGGATGTTAAGAAGAACTGATGAGGCGGTTATCTGAAGGTCAGTTCCTCATTTAGCCACCAAGGATTTCAGAATAAGTCCAATAACAACACAGTAGGATGGACTGGTTTCTAATGCTAATCTTAAACTGACTCATTCAGTGTTGAACTGTATTACTGTATGGTACGCAATTAAATTGAGGTAAGTGTTCGTGATTACTGTAGTTGAACAAAGTGTGAGTAAGCAAAGTCTTAAGTCTCTGTGACAAAAGGAAGGATGTTGTTGTGCAATGTTGTCTAGAGCACCGGTCTCGATTATCACACGTTCACAGCAGTGTGAAGTGCTACCATTCTACATTTTAAATGATCACCACCTGTCTCAAGATTATCATTGCTTTTATAATGTTTGACGGTGAAACCACCAGATTCACAAGAAGTTGCAAGAATTAGAGGAATGCCTTCCAACAGTTGTTGACCTCTGTCACGTTCACGCAAACCATTTGCTTTAACAAACTTCTCAACCACAAAATACTTTAACAAAGGTTATATTGTCCTGCTATTGTCACTGAACTCCGAATACAACATTGAGATACTGAATAATATAACCTTTTAAAATCTTTAATAAGAAGTGGCCAGAGATTTTGTCTCTGTAGTCATGTAAATCTTTTCATGTGAGTATTTGTACTTTATGCTATTTAAGGAGATGACCGGACATGGCAGCTGAATGCTTTTAGACTATTTACCAACCAATAAGTAATGAGGCTGAAGGCTTGAGTGGGATGCACTTTGGTGGAATCAGTTTAAACCACTCTTTTCAGTCAGTAGCTTCTTTAAAAGAAATCATTTGAACCCCCCTACCTTCACACCTTTCAACTTAGTTCCTCTTATTATGGGGGGAAAAAACCACATCTGTGTACTGAGCTCTTACTCACAGCATTTCTCAATTGCATGAGTGATCTCTGGTCAGTGACTGTGGCAACGCTTCACTTGTTAATACTGGTTACTTTCACCACTGAAGTAGATTTGAAGCTCTCTCGATCACTACAAATGGAAAAGTAGAACAAGGCTGAGCTTGGCACACACACCGCTTCAGTCCAGTGAGACTCACTCTTTTCTCCACACAGCAAGCAACAACTATAAGCTTTTTATTGCTGTGGAGGCGCATAGTGTAGTTTCTCAACAGTTCCCTTGGCTCAGATGTGAGAAGAATGACAAAAATATACAGCGAGTGAAACAGTTTGTTTGCTTTCGAAGTAGACATAGCTGGTGACTTAATTTTTTTTCCCAACTCTTTGTGTTTGTGTATGATAAACAGAAAGTGTGAGGCTTCAGTTCTACCTAAAGCTCCCATGATGGTGTTTTACAGTCAACATGTTTGTGTGTTTTTTTTTTTTTTTACCCTATCATTCCTGTCAGATTTAGTTAATTGTAAGACAGTACAACCAGCCTTCAGCTCATGTTAATAAACTTATGTTGCATAGCCTGGAAAGCACCCTTGTTTTGCATATTTGTCAAGTGCTGCCTACACTAAACCTAAGTCACAGTATGTGTGCTTGGCCCAAGTGGAGTTGGTCAGCTGCTGTGTAGAGTAAGTGTGGCAGAATATGAAACTTGATCTGCTCCCCACACCCCTACATGTGGGTTATGTATGGGGTTTGTAAGATAGGAACAATTTGTCCTGACTGAATTCACAATCTGCTATGTCTTTGAAAATATACAGCTCTGCATGAATGAACACAGTCCAGCCTGTTTCTAGGTTTGCATGGGATAACACTGCCTTGAGCATTAGGCAAATGGGAATAGACACAAACAAACACACTGACACATTCTCAGGGCAGGCCTCCCTCTGGGGATAGAGACTGAACCATGGTGACACACTAACATGTGATATCATCAAACACAAGGTGGCTAACAGTCCCACGATCAAGCGAGGGACTGTTTAGATGAACCACTGAATAATTAGAATCCAAAGAGGCACAGACATGCAGGGACACTTGTTGGAAATGGTACTTTCCATGTCATGTGATGACATAGCTAATGATGATGTCATTGTGGCAAACCTTTTTCTTGTTCATGCACGTGACTTGTTGGGATCTGTGACCACAATGAGTGAGTTGACAGCTTCACCCTCCACATCTGAGGAACAGGAATCTGTCCGTCAATTGTCTTTCCCCTGTTTGTTTCTGTATCATTCCCTCCTCTTCTTGGCAAGCCTAGACTTGACTTGATTTCACTTTGATCTTTCATTTCTTGTTGTGGTTATGGAAACACAACTTGATTATGACCTACTGCATGTACTTTTCCCAAAACCCATTAGCTGCATTTAAAAATCTGATTTCACATTAGCTGGATGTAGGTAGTACATGAGAGAGAGTACATGAATGGTTAATGATTAGAAAGAAATGATCCATGTTTGCTTAGAAAACATGCCCTTATGGGGCTGCTACTTTCAGACATACCATTTCCAGACACGGCTGGGACAAAATCATGATCATGGATCCAGTGAAAATAGCTGAACTCATTCTTCAGATATTTTTCTTGATGGTATCAGTGGTGTTTTGCAACAGGCCTGCAGCTTAACACCAATGGAAATATCTCTGTGTTGTGGAGCATTTCATCATTTAATCATCATCATAATGTGAATGAGCAAATCAGAAAATAGAATAAGCTCAACAAGAGCCACCTACTGTAAAATGACCTTATCTAGAGTGGTGCCATACATTGAATTTATGTCCCTGCTCCATCTCAGGGGTCTCAAACTCAATTTCCTCTTCTTTCCCACGGGAACTGCTTGAAAACCCAGGAGGGGGAAAAAGGCTTTGTTTAATTGTTTGTTTGTTTTTGACAATGTATTTCAGGGGTATACACTCTTAGGTGGAGCAACTAATTTTTCCCTATCTTCTCCCTCGTACCTGCATGTGAGTAGACAAATGCCACTTAGGAATATATTCCTCCAAAATGGCAGCTTGTTAAATGTTCAATGTGTAATGAAATGTCAAATTTTAATTGGAGGCTGAGGAAAAATGAAATGAGGAATTTTGGGTTGCGTTCATGATATTGTTTTAAAATATGTACTGTAAAAATTCAAGATGGCTAAATATTAATATATTTACATGTGATAACATTTTTTTCCTGTACCTGGTTAATTAGGTTTCTAGCTCTCTATGTTATCTTCCCTCTGGAGAATTTGTAGTCCATCTGTTTTCCTATGTGGGTCCTAACAACTGCCTGTCTACATTGATAGACTATGGTCAGCAGCGGTCCCTCTGCCATTTGAGCACTCTGTCCATTAGCCAAATTCCTTGCTATTTCATTATCTAAGTGGATGAGTTTCAGTGCCTACCCACGACTCCACTAAACCACACACCAGATTTCCAGTAGCCTCCTCTCTGTCTCAAGAGGACTGAATCAGGCTTTCTGCCCAAGCCTGAAATATTTATAACACATAATTGAAAACACTGTTGGCAGAATTGAGACATACACCCCTATTAGCTGAAAGGTATTATAGAAATTCTGTTTTTGGGGAATATGGGCATGAATGATATCCAAAGCCTTGTCTAACTGCGCCGTGGCTCTGTAGTGGAAACTAGGCTATTGACTGAGCTGGTGTCGGATTTCCCTGCTGCTGCCATTCCTGCCGCAGTCACCCAGGGGCTCGCATTGATTTTGTAAGCCACAACTCCAGGACAACTTCGAGGCTTTCAAGACCATAATGACATAATGGATGTGTTGGCCAAGGGTTGTGACTTTATAGGTTTATGTCTGCAATGCCTTTGATTTCTCTGGACATATTCAGTGCAATGCTACGAGACAGTCTGAGCTCCAGAAATAGACTGACTGGTTGTTCTGCAGTTGACTGTGATTGGTAAAGACAGAGATAAGTAAGTTTGACAATATCCTTTCATTTACTGAGCAGACAAGAGGTCTATGATGAATCTTATTACATAAACTCAACTGGCAAGACAGTGGATGTGATTTATGTGTTATACACTTGTGATGCAGTTCAGTAAATGTGGTGTGTTTGTAAACACTGACTGTAAGAAGCAGAGATCTTGAGTCATCATACTGGTACATTGATGAATATTTTTTTGATATGTGGCTCTAAAATGTGTTTCAGACATAAGCTGATGATCTCATTCAGAGCAATTTATAATGAATGTAGACATAGAAAAAGCTTCAACTACTAGATTACCATTATTATATGCAATCAATAAAAAGGAGTGTTGTCGATTCAAGCTGTGGAAAAGGATATGGTTTATTAACCACCTGGAGGATGCATGATGATTTGAGAGCAATATTGATCGCTGTCATCTTATGTCATCAGGTGTCACTCCCAACACTTTAACAGCTGGCATATCAGTTGCTTTTTCATTAGTGGTCCAAGTTCTTACATGAGGTGTGGCAGAATCTTTTTTTGTTTATGTAGTTGGCAGACCAATTCCCTTCAATTTATCTTCAATTTCAAGCTGAATTTGTTTAGTCTGTCATTGGCTTGGCAGTACTGTATGGCTCTAGGGACAAATATTGTGATTGTGATATGAGTTACAATTTGGAACGGTAATATTTGTAATTAGTTTTCATGGAAATAAAATTTGTAAAATGATGATGATGATATTTCCTGGGGTCTGTACCATAAAGCATGATCCCTTACGTCTTTAGAATATGATTTATATGCTAAGGCATCTCATCGCTTTATCAATCTAATGAAGTGCCTTGATTTGTTACTTTGTCACTATGATTATGCAAATGAATTTCCAGAAAATGTACTAAATCATGATAAGCTTAGCTCTATTACATAGTATAATTACAAATGCCATATACTCATCTATATTGCCCACTCCAGGTTTCTGTGTTAGGAACTTCAATATATATCACAAGAAAGTAAAACATATATATATATACACTTCATTTTCAGAGGGTTGTTGACAATTTATGTGCCTTTGTTTGTGTATTTATACTTTTACGCATATTCACAGTGAAATGCTCCAGAAGACACATCCACTTCCTTTTCTCCTGGCTCTACCTTTATAATTGCATTAACTTAAATTCATTCCCTGAGCACTGTGTAGCGAGACACGGTTGCTATCCTTAATAAAACACCATTTCTCATCTACTGGAAGTGAACGCAAGGGCTTTTAAGGATCACTTTAAAAAATTGCCTATGTAGGTAATCAAAAAGAAAGGGAAGTTGGCAATGTTTTTTTTTTTCTTCAGCAGATTGATGTGGTGAAGAGCCAGCTACAGCTAAAGAGACTGTTTGTTTGGATAATTGTTTCCTTTTTGAGATGTTGTTTGGACTATAAACGAAAGGGGTGGGTCCTCTGCAATGCACAACAACAAACCCTTTTTTGCCACAACAGCACTCCAGTTAAATATGATAATCATGAAAAACTATTTTATGTGATAAAAATGTCTCAATTCTGTTTTTGACATCTATTATGATTTTCTCCAGCACTCTGACAGGATGGCGTCACAGGGAGGGGAGGAGCCTCCTCCAAACAGAGGTCAATCAGATAGTCGTCTAAAGAGCAAGAAGCCACCCAGTCTTGTCATAGCCATCCCTCCACCTGAGGACATGTTCCACGACCCTACAAAACAGGTAAGCTGACCGTTATGGCCTTGACCCTGTCACTGCCTGGCTTTCTGGGGTAGATTTTCATCTAGAAGATGTGTTATCACAATGACTAACCACTTCCTGCTATGGTGCTGCTGTAAAGTACTTTCCCATGCATGTTGAATTTATAAGGTTTTAAACAATACCCTGAGCTTACCATATCTCTAATGATAAATAGTATTTTCTATTCAAAATCAATTTATCATTTGCATTTTATAAAGAGCAGGGAAATTGCTGTTACGGTTTTTCAATCGCAAGGACCGTCTTTACCTCTTAGACTCATTGATGGTCTGGCCTTTTCTTTCACCTCTGCAATACTTTTTAGATGGCTATGAGTAAGTGTCTAGTTTCATGCTATTATTTAACAAGTAGTTTTGAAAGTATTAGCCATAGATTAGTCAGTCACCTGAAAATGTATCTGTAACTTTATTTTAAAACTTTAGTTTCATTTGTCTCATTCCCTCATACAACACAGTATTGCCCAATGTATTAGTCATTATTTCTTGTAGTTTTTGAAAGCCAATTAAACAATAAATGAATTCGTTGTGAAAGAATTTCTATAATAATTGACGATGGTCATAAAAATATGTTAGTAAACTCCTCTGAAGCAGTTTGTTAGTTTCACTGCATACAGTCTGACGCAAATCGAAAGCAATTTATGGCCGAAGGTGTGTTTGTATGTGGTATCCTCCTTTTCAAGTAGATCAAACCAAGTTCCTCATATGAACTAGTTAATGTAATGCTTTATCCACACACAAAATAAAGATGTAAAATGGAGCAAAAAATAATCTGTTGATCATCGTGATTCGTGAACAAACTTAGCATGTGAAATTTTTTTCATTCAGAGAAAATGCATTCAGAGAAGCATCTAAACAAGGCACTGTCTTAGTCTATATTAAAGAGAGAGTTAAGCATGATATTATCTGCATCACATGTATGATATATGCAATTTCTTTGCTATATCACAGAAGTCTAAAAAAAAACATGACCTAATCGGATTGTTAGTTTGTGGCTCAAAAAGTAAAAATAAATTCAAACATGTTAGTGGGGTTTACATACTTTCTCTGAATTTGCCAGTTGCTCGGGCAGGGAGGCATTTTGGACAACCGTTTTGCATTTTTTTTTGGCAGAAGGCCATACATTTTCCCTCACAAACAACAGCAGTTTAACACAAAGTAGTTTAATTGAGCATGCTGCAGTTAAACTGTTCTTAAAGACCAACCAGTGTAATAAACATACATATATAGAGCATAAACTCAGACATGCACTGTAGCTTTGTTGTGACAAGAGGAAATGGAAGTAGAAGCAAAAATGAGGCTCCACATTCAGGCTACTAACTGTGGTATTTCCATAAGACAAATTTAAATAATATTAAATTAGCAATGCGTCATCACATCTTAAAACTGAAATAACTACATGTGCTTTTGAAAACTTGAGTTCCTGTCGTTACACATTCAATTTAGATCTGTAAAACCTAGGTTAGGACGTTTTATGAGTCTTATTCTATGTGTGTGTATTGTCAGTGGCCACAAATTCTGGATAAAGTGTCTAAGATGGTAGAATTTTTAAGTGCAGCTGTTGTTTTTCTCTGATAACGACTCTACAGTGGCAGAAACCGAGACAGCGTATTCCCCCACCTCAACAAGCTGAGCCACAACCTGAACATACGGCTGGCTTACAGCCCCATTAACTCTCAGAATGACAAGACCATTAGCCTCGCCAACTACAGAGTCACTGCAGGTTAAGATAATGGACTCTCAGAGGAATCACTGCTCTCCCCATCGGAGAAGAACGCTATAAACAGCATGAAGGTGTTGAAGGGAATCAGGATAAGGAGTGTTCTTCTGTTTCTTGTAGCAATACCTGACCATACAAAGTATTGACTGAACATAACTGTGTCCACATTAAATGTGCACTTAATCCAGCTCTCTCAATACTGGGACTGAGTCTGCCACTGATCCTAAGTATTGCAGTCATTACAATAATTACATAATTAGTTTCTTAACAGTCTTATAATTTAATACTAGTTTAATCTGTGGTGTTCTCCTGCAATAATTGATTGTGTTTTGTTTGGCCAGTAAAGTACTGTCGACCTTCATAATTATTCTTTCGTTTGTCCTCTCGGCCTTGTGGCTGCTTTTTTATTAAGGTTATAATAATATTCCTACAAATGTTTTTGTACCACTCTATGAAGGCACTCTTCATGTTTATTATGTTGTAACAACAGTTATAATACAGTAACTTTATTTCTCCTTTCCTCTGGTCAGCCACTGCGCTCGTCATTGAAACAAAGTGTGAGTGGACGAGCCACCGGTTCTGTGTCAGAGGGCACGAGTGGAGCCGGAGATGGGCGCTTCTCAGCCAGAGACAGGAGGGCAAAGTTTGGTCGACAAACATCACTCTCACAAAGCATCCGCAAGTAAGATAAAGAGGTTTTTTTCTGTCATGTTCAATATTGTTCATTATTTTCACTATTGTTCTTGTTGCTCAACATTTAGGTTGCTATACAATGTCAAGTCTGACCATTTTTAATGAGACCTCCCATTGAAAAAACAAGCAGCAAAGCACTCTGCAGCAAAGGATGTTGTGCAAGAAAGCAAGAGCTGTTTCCGCTTCAGGATACCTCTAATCAGTAGACAACAGACAACTTCATCTGCAAATAATGCTGATGAACATTAGCATCTGTTCACACTGTTACTGTACTGGTGCTTAGAGCGACCTGAGTTCTCAGTTGCTGTCCATAATCACTTCACAATGGATGATACCGATGGAGGTATCGCCATATACTGAGGCCATCAACATAGGAGTTGAGTGGGCTAAGCTTTCCCGTCCCGACCAGCAGGCTATCACCCTTGTAAGTCTGAATACAGCTGCAAGTACCCTGACTGCATCATTGGTAGCTGTTAGTGGACTCCAAATGACAAAAGTTTGCGATGCAAACATTACAGCCACCACCTTGAGTCCAGATGACTGCCAGCCCGCTCTCTAACCAAAGCCTTTATCCATTTGGATATTTTCAGATGTATCTTCTTAAGTGTTCCGCTCTTTTATCAGGGCACGATTTCTTTCATTGTTTAGATGTTAGGAGAAAAACTGCTGCACACAAATATCTGCTCTCTTACCGTGTTACCTTTACATCATCTGCCCTTGCTGTTTGACTATTATGTAATACTGAGGCTACCATCTTCTTCCTGTACCTCTAGGAATACAGCCCAGTGGTTTGGAGTGGGGGAAGACTGTGAGACCAAACAGCAGGTATGGCACAGGAAGAGCCTGCGCCACTGCAGCCAGCGTTATGGCAAGCTGAAGGCTCAGTATAGAGAGCCTGAAACAGCCACCAGCTTCGACCAGGGCCTGGACTCACCAGCCACACACAAGATGCCCAAGGTATTCTGCTTTCATAGAGACGTATAATCACTGTGTATCTTATCCTACACAGAAGAGATTAATTCACATCCTGATTAAGGTTTTATTCAGCATTTTTTATTTAGAAATATTTTAATATCCTCATACTGAACAAACCAAAATATTCTATTATGGAAATAACTTACAATGACAGCAAGAAGAAGCAAGATGAGACACAGTAGGTTCTGTGTCATGGGGTCTGTCCGCTGAGAATTCCAATTTTTTCATTCAGTCTCACAACCAACTAATAACTAATAGCGGCAACACTTTTTCCACCGATATGATTTTATGTCATGACACGAGAGATAAGATAAGATATACCTTTATTCGTCCCATAGTGGGGAAATTCACATTGCACAGAGCCTTCCCTGGAAGGACAGGAGCAAAACCAAAAAATAAGATGGAGATTGTGAGCAGAGAGAACAAAATGTATCTGGCTTTAGTAAAGTGGAGTGCTGTACGGAGACATCTGCACCCCAGATGGATCATATCCCCTCAAGTCTGTGTCAGACGGCTCTACTAGTCTAATTGTCATTCAGTATTTTATTTTTCTGTTGTTCTCTATTTTGTGCCTACCATAGCCTACTTTTTGACTCTATATCTGTCCTCTGAAAGGCCAGTGGTAGCAATGTCCATTTAGCAGCATTGTTTTTTCCTTTTACTTTACACTTGTGTGCACAGACACATACAAACACAAGACAGCAATTCTTTGTCACAGTGCCAGCCCTGCAAACTCAGTAAGACCTAAAGGGCAACTATCATCTCTGAATGTTGATGTTTTTTTCTTCTCTCTTGTGCTCACTACCTGAGAATACTTCTACTTCTCCAAAGTCTTAGTAGAAAGTCAACTGTCAGTACAGTGCATATAACAATTTGTGATTAGTGATGATTTGTAGACGTGGCCAATTTTATGTTAATGTTATGGCATAACTCCGGTTGACTCTAATCTCTGTTTGGCAGATTGTGGATCCCCTGGCGCGGGGCCGACCCTTCCGTTGCCCAGATGACGTAGACAGTCGATCCCCAAGGACCCCCCACATCCCTCAGGGGGGTCCTGTTACCCCGGGTGTCACCTCACTCAGCTCCTTCACCAGCCAGCGCTCGGGGTACAGCCGCTTCCCCAAACGTAAAAGGGAGTCTGTCGCCCGCATGAGCATCCGAGCTGCATCCAACCTAATGAGGGTGGGTGAGGTACCAGAAAACTGCTGAGTGTGTTATGATGTATTCCAGATAGGGAAGGCACGGTTGTTTTACTTATTATTTGCATTAGGTAGGTGTTTTCGTTTTTGTTTTTTTCCTCTGCAGCAACTACACCTTTAATTGCTATTCACAGTTGTGTTAAATTATTTTATCGAGTAAAAACAGGCCTTGGTGAAATCTTTTTATGGTGTGGGATGGTAATCAGTTTCAGAAAATGTGCACAGTGATTGTGATGTAACCTCACATTCCTTGATCTAAAATCCATACTCCAGATCTGTCAAAAGCTTTTGTTGACTTAAGACATACATAAAATATCAGTATATATGTTCACATATAAATCAAGCACACTAAGCACAGGTGATAAAAGTGGTGTGCATACCTTTGCATACCCATTTGTCATTCATTTCAATTTTCTATATGTCATTAAAAATATATTCTCTTACCTTTCGTGTAACAAATCAGATGGATCAAAATGGAATCAGGAATTTGGTTTCCCATGTGTTAGTATGCATGCTTAACGGACAGCTCAATGCATAAGATATCTTGTTTTTATTATATTCACCTTATTTTAAGGAGAGTAGAACTGATCAAAGATACTTTATGCATATGTAAATTTAATGTCGTGTGTGTATATGTGTTGCATAGGGTCGTAGCGGCTTGGCAGGCTCCCAGACAGGACGCAGTTTTCCAAAGAGGAGCTTTGCCAGGCCCAGCTGGATGGATGAGGACACCGTAGACTCAGCAGACATGTCAGAGTCGCTCTTCTTCAGTAAGGTTAGCAGACATTATCACCCTGTTAGTGCCTTGGCTGCAAAATCTCTCTCTGCTTAGACCTTCTTTGGCATTTTTTTTCATCTTACTTCCTTTCCCTTCCAGCTTATGTCAGCAGTCACACATTTTCACTACTGTATTTCACTTCAGCTGCTTGTTTGCTCTTATCAGCCTCCTTTCTTTAGCAATCACTGTCTTCTTTCTTTGTTTTTCTTTCCTTCTTTGCTCTTATTTGAACATTTCCACTATGTTGCCATTTGCCATTTGTGTTATGCTATATTACATTCGCATTCAACATTCAAATATACATTCACCTCTCTTTTTTACCTCTTATACTCAAAGGCTAGAGGTGAACATCCATATCTAAAAAGTAAAAATAAGTCAAACCTATGAAAACCTAATAAAATATAGGAATGTTTGGCAGATACAACTCACAAGTCACCACAGAAACTCACCTCAATTACCCCATATTTCCCCCTTCTCCATAATGTCTCTAACAGGAAAAGGATCCTGTTGTCTAAACACATATTAGGCCTGGCTTCTAATTATTTCTGATCTCCATTTTTTTCCTTCCTGCACTTCCCCTGTGACCTCCATTACCTGTCCTGTGTAGGTTGATGCCCATGATGAGTTGTATTCTATGGCTGATGACGTATTTGAATCGCCTCCCATGTCAGCAGCTTTTGCTCCTAGTGAGCAGCCTGATCAGAAGAGCTTGTGAGTAAACACACAATCAATAACACTTTTAGAAAACACCTTTAGAAAGACAGTTACACTCCTATAGTTCTCAGTGCTTGTGTCAGAGTATTCAGTAATCCTCGTTTTGCCATACACTAATACCATGTTCCAGTTCTTAATAATCGGAACTAATTTTCTTCTTCTGCTTTATTCGTCTAAACCCAACCATTCGGCCCCCTCCACCACTCTTGTGTCACCCTCTTTCTCACTCCTGTTTCATTTCTTTGATCCTTTTCTCTCCCTTCCTATCCATCTTTTTCCCAACCCCAGCAAGGACATATCTCGAACACCCAGGACACCAACAGCAGTGCACGATAAGAGCCATCCTCGCCGGGGTGGTCGCATCGCCTCTCAAGTGAAGCACTTTGCATTTGACAGACATAAGCGCCAGTATGGCATGGGCGTTGTGGGAAAGTGGTTAAACCGGCACTACCGACGCAGCCTTAGCAGCAACATCCAGAAGCAGCTGGACGACTTCCATAGCCACAGGTTAGGAATGAAAAGATGCTATTATTATTATTATTCACAAACTACTGAAATACTGAAATGATTCACTTGTAGACCCCGGCCAGCAAGAGATGACTAAATAGTGAAATTAGCTATATCAGTGTTTTATTTTTGGGAGCAGTTTTAGCAGCAAAAACCACTGAAGAAAACATTAGAGTAGTATAAAGAGTTTCAATAGTTTAGTTTTCAGTTTTTCTCCTGTGTAAAAGTATATTTGACATGAGGACTGTGTGTATTAGCTGGTCAAGATTTTCACCTGTTTAAAGTGGTTCCCTTTTGTGTGTGTGTTTTTTAGGCCGTACTTTACCTACTGGATCACGTTTGTCCATGTAGTAATCACTTTGCTGGCCTGTTGTACGTATGGTTTTGCCCCTGTGGGGTTTGCACAACATTCTACATCCGAACTGGTGAGTGAAGTTCAAAACTTCAAAGGTTTACTGTCAAATGCTGACCTAATTAGATGAGATTTTTTTTTGACATAATTTGTTGTATTTTAGCTTGTTTACTACCAAGAGGACACTAACATCAAGCTGTCTGTAGTGTCAAAATGGCTGGTTATTGCTTTTTGTGAAATTGAGCATTGAAGTTCAGAATCTATGAAATTTTGGATAATCTGCTCAGTCAATACATGGCTGTAAACTTTTTCTATTCCAAGCAAATACAATCTAGATGCAATTACGAGTCAAAGAGTATTTCTTTTTCTAATCATCCTTTGAATGTTTTGGTACTTCTGTCATGTTATACATTGAACAGATTCATTGCCAACTGTGTCACTCTGTCGCCCCCTGTAGGTGCTGAAGAACAAAGGCATTTATGAGAGTGTCAAATATATCCAACAGGAGAACTTCTGGATTGGTCCCAGTTCTGTGAGTCTTTTGTCTCAGTCTCATATTTTTCACTCACTACCTAGATGGACTCTTATATTAGATGTCTGTCATGATGTATAAAGCCTAAGTGAAGTGTTCCCCAGAGTACTGTGCACTAATCCTAATATAACCACAATGTAGGACTGAGCCAGATTGTAAAAGATGATCATGAGTAAATAAGAGCTATTCACTTTCTTCTATAATTTCAGTCAGGTTTATCATTGAGTGTCGCCAGAAACTTTTAGCCTTATCTTGTGCAGGGTTACACCCTCCATAGTTTGTTTTTTATGACTTTATCACTTACTGCATTTCCTGTCACATGCCGTTGTGCTCACCAAGCTCTGACCTTCCCCTGGGCCCACACTGTTATATCAGGGACTGTTTGCTGGGTTTTGTAAATTATTTTCATAACAGATTATTATTTTTGATCCCCACAAGTGTTAAAGTAAAATCAGAGGTTTCTGTACTTCCTGTAAAATACAAGAACAGCTATGAATGAAAATATATTAACAACTTATTAAAGGATGAAAGAAACTTAATCTACATCCAGAAATAATGTGTTTAAGGAATAGAGTTTTTCTCTCCAGTAGGTCACTTCAATTTATTGTGTGGGTTGCCAAGTTTGTGTGATTTTTTTGTTTTGTTTTTTGTTTTAATGATAATGTCCTTCACTTTTCAGGATGACCTGATCCACCTGGGGGCCAAGTTCTCACCGTGCATCCGTCAGGACCGGCAGGTAGTCCGTCTGATCCAGAGGGCGAAAGACCTGGAGAGAGAGTCTGGCTGCTGCGTTCAAAATGACAACTCTGGATGTGTGCAGACCCTCAGCTCTGACTGTTCTGTAAGTGGTTTATCATGTACCTTCATATTTTGCTTATTAGCTTGTCAGTGTATGACGCTTTCTGTGGTTTGAGAAAGAAGTGAAGCAAGACTCTTTCGTTGAACATCGAGAAATTGCAACTGAAACTCTGCAAAAGGAATTTAATATGCTGATGTTGCACACACACCTATCACCACAAACTAGAAACAGCATTCATTCCCAATCACGTACTCAAGTGGGTTTAAGTGTATGTATAAGCATATAATCATCATTCATTCTTTCCATACCTAAGTTTTTGCCTTTGATTTAATTTGTCAAAACATTGCTTTGTCTGTGCTTTAAAGCATCTCCTCATAGATGCACAGACCTGAATCATTGAAATGCACGCAAAGTAAAGGGAATGCAGCAAGATTTAATGTAACAAACCACTTTTCACTTTTCTCAATACACTCATGTTTTTAAATTGCTTGTGGGAAAATGCAAGGATATTTTGTTGGCAGATGAACATTTCTCACAATATAAGTTAAACTTTGTTGTGCATGTTCATTATGCTCTAATATGGTTATACACAATGACTACTCTTCTGTTTATTATTTAATTCCTTTGTGACTGTATGAAATAACTACTAAACACAACTCGTACAATAATTTGTATGCAGGAGACGCTGGCCACTTTCATTAAATGGAACAATGAGCCTGTGGACATCAACAGGTTCTCTGGTTCTGTCTGTCACCAGGATCCCAGGTGAGAATATGGATGTGATGATTGCTTAGATAGATCCCTAAGAAACAAAAATAAAGTAAGTTGTCATTATGAAGTTTTCAGTAAATTCATTGCCCTTTCTCATTTTGGATGAAATCTTTTCAAATCTTCTCTATTCCTCTTGTCTTGCTTGCTGGGAACAGAGTGTGTGAAGAGCCTGCCTCTGCAGAGCCTCATACGTGGCTAGATGACATCACCCAGTGGCCGGTGAGGGAACACTAACTTTGAAATTAATTTTCTACACCAGCCTTCACTTCTTTATTTAAACAAAATATTTCTTTTTAAGCAATGCCCTCTGTTTGCGGTCTACAACAGCAAATAAGATAAACAGGCACAGGTTATTATACAGTATGTCTGTGTAATGGCTGATTTCTTCTCCTTCTTCAGATATGCACGTACCCTAAGAAGTGGAACCATACAGGCTACAGACACATGGACTGTAACATCAAGGGACGGCCTTGCTGCATAGGAACTAAGGGCAGGTGAGACACTTGGGCTGAAATACTTTTTTTGCAGTGTGTTGTTTACTGGCTTCAAGTCCTGCAGATATCACCTTGGTGTACTGTCCCATTTTTTTTATCAGCTGCTTGCTAAACAGCCATTTCATTGCCAGGTCAAGTGGAGAAAATCTGAATTGCATTTTGCTTGTCCCTCCTGTAGATGTGAGATCACGACCAGAGAGTATTGCTCTTTCATGCATGGTTACTTCCATGAGGATGCCACACTCTGCTCACAGGTATTGTGTTGTGTTCTGTGTGCGTGCGTGTGTGTGTCTATTAGTGTGTTAATATATTTCTGAACCCATACACTACTCTTGCGCAGGTCCACTGTCTGGATGATGTGTGCGGCTTGCTGCCCTTCCTCAACCCTGATGTTCCTGATCAGTTCTACCGTCTCTGGCTCTCTCTCTTCCTCCATGCTGGGTACGAACAAGCATCCTTAGACAAAGATTAAATTACTCTTAAGTTAGATGCGCCGTAATTTTATATTATAAATTAATATATTTTCTGTAGTTTTTCTAGTTATGTCTTTGTTTTCTGTCACAGTTACTGTAAAACTTATTATTGCCATTAAATATAAATTATCTTTTTCAGCAGAGTCATCCATTTAAGTATGGATGTAACAAGTCATGGCTGATATGCTGTGACAACATGTTAAACGTATTACCTTGAGTCAACAAGCTGTTTAAATCATTTGCTATGAATGATTACTTAGTGTGGTTCATGCATTATGTCAGCATCCTTCAGGATTCAAACCTAATGAAATATTTTGAGGCCTGATACTCGTGACCTGTTCACTCACATGAATACTAATACTTAGTGCTAATACTCAGCACGTGGGAAATCCCTCAAGTCCACTTTTAAAACAAGCAAACAAACAGGCCAAGGAAGCTTAATTGAAAGTGAATATTTGGCATAATACACTGTTAAAAAATACCAGCAGACTGTACAGATGTCTCACTCTCAGACGTCTGTCTGTCTGTCTGTCTGTGTGTGTGTGTGTGGTTGCGTGTGTGTAGGCTGTTACACTGCATGGTGTCAGTGGTGTTCCAGATGACCATACTGAGAGACCTGGAGAAGCTGGCAGGTTGGGTCCGCATCTCCATCATTTATATCCTCAGTGGTATAACTGGAAACCTCGCCTCGGCCCTGTTCCTGCCCTACAGAGCTGAGGTCAGTTCTTCACATGAATACATGCATGCATGGACACGCACACAAGCAAATAAAGTGCTCCCGTATAGGCTCTAAAACTCCTGCGTGTGCTAACTTGGGGCACGTTCACACATGAATTTTTTTAGCAGATTGATCTGACATGCAGCCTGGAACACAATGGGTACATTGTTAGTAAGACAACATCAGCAGAGGGAGCTAGGATGGGCTTCAGTTGGCTGTTAGGAACAGCTAACAACATCAACTCCTTGTGGCACATATAAAAGTAGTAGACCATTTCCTTTTTTTGTAAGCTTACCTTCTTACTTACAGAGCTTTGAAACTTTGCCAGGCTGTTGTACTTGATGCATTGTTACACTTTATTTTGACTTAATAGCTTCTAAATCTTGTGTGAATTTGCCATATGAACCAAAACAGCCTTTACCGTTGATGTTGCAGCTGTTTTTTCTAGTGTTACAGAATTTTGTTAATGGTAAAAACATGTAAATTTCCATTTACACAATTCCATTGTAACTACAGCTTGTTTGCCTGTTGTTCTCACTCAGTGGCTTAGCTCAGCTTAGCTTAGCTCACTTACTGGAGGGGAGTTTCCAATACGAGGGGATTATTAGAACAGACTAGACTGCCCCCATCTAAAGGAGTCTAGAGAGGGCACAGGTGTGTGTATGTGTGCATGTTTAAGTCTGAGTAAGTGACTCACATTAGACACACCTTTTTATGCTACACATACATACAGAAATTCTGAACCAGGAGATCCACTGATATTTAAAACATATAAATATAAACCTGATTCCAAAAAAGATGTTATTTATAAATTTTAACAACACATTTCAAACAAGTTGGGACAGGAGCAACAAAAAGACTGAAAGTTGTGGACTGTTTGGATCAGTCCACAGGTAAACAGGTTCATTGGTAACAGGTGATAGTATCATGATTGGGTATGAAAGGGCCATCCTGGAAAGCCTCAGTCGTTCACAAGCAAGGATGGAGAGAGGTTCAACACTTTGTCAAACTTGTATAAAGGAGATTATTAGGGCTCGGGAACACTGTGTAAAACACAGTAAACGCAATGCATTTCCAAACGATTTCATTCTGTTCTCATTTACCTTTTACACAGCGTCCCAATCAGGGGTTATATTTATTAGCCATAATTTCCGGAGGGACCGAAAAGCCTCAATCTGCTGCAATGCCTCTGTTCTTTGTAACTTAGTAACTGTGCGATCAAGTATAATCTTTTCTAATTAAAGTTATAATGTTTGCAAAAAAACAATATGTTGATCTGTCCAAATTACTCAGCATGCGAAAAGAACACAGTCTGGATTACCTACTTTTTACTGGCACGTCTTTTCAGTGTGTCTCTCTTTAAAGCCCACTTTCCCCTTTGAGAGATTAGCCTAATGCCATTGTGCAGGTTGACAAAGGCCACTGCGACAGTACTTAGTGAATGGGATTACATTTTCTGTTTTAAACAAAGACGGTTGTTACAAAGATTAGACATGTCTGTGATGCTTCTGGTCTGTACTCCTTTATGAACACAACACGTTCATCCTGGCGCACCTATTTTAAATAGTTTCTCTACATACGACAAATAACTCTTGGAAATTTTACTTTACTTCGTGGCTTTTGTATGTTTGTCTCCATTTCATTGACATCTTTTATTTTCCTCATAAGCTGACCCCATTTGCTCTCATCTGATATTTGCGTGGTGTGACATGAGGTGTCTCTCAGTTTGACGTACCTTGACGTGAGAGCCAGAAATCCCACCATCCAGCTCTCCTTAGCACTGACCGGCTCACAGGTCTTCACACACCAGGAATAACCGTAGGAAGCACATGCAAGGCACAACACAGGGCGGTCAAGCCACTTAAGGAGGCAGTTTAAGTGGATTATCCTTTAACTGTTGAGTTAAGGAGACCCTGTGGCTTGAGCATTAATGGCTTAAACAACAGCTGTGACTGGAATAATGATAATTCTCACCAGGAAAGCAGCTCTTAAGAATTGTGAATGCACAGCAACATCAGTTTCCACTCCTAAAACTCTGCAGAGAGACATCAGGTTCATTTGCTCTTTGATAAAAGTATGAAAAGTCACAAAAGTATTTATTATATATTTAGTATTTGAGTGTTATTTGACTAAATCAATCAAATGTCTCTTTACTAGACACAGATATGAGGTAAATTTCACTGAGAAACTTGAAAAGATGACATTTCTAGTGTTTTTTTTTTAAATAATTCCATATTGATATTAATTTATGTCAATTTATGTTGCAGGAAAGCAAAATACTCTGCTCTTGATTTGCATTTTGTATCTGCTGAATTGGCAGTGCTCTCTAAGTATATCAGTTTAAGTAATTAACTTCTATGCACTGTAGAAACAGCCTCCTAAAAGTGCAAGTGGAGATTAAATGTGTCACTTGCCAGGAAGTATTAGGATGAGGACAGTCAATCTGTCTGGGAATACACTGGTTGGGAACATGTGAGCTGGCAGGAGGCTGTTAGCTGAAGTATACCTGGCTTTACATGACTTTTGTTCCCTCAGTGTGGGGAATCAATACTCAAGTGCTTTACTTGAGTAAAAGTAGCAATGCTGTAATGGAAAGAGTAACATGTACCGTGTGTATCAAATGTATGTTTTCATTTTGTCAACCATCGACCATAAGAGTCTCTTTGTTCCGTATAAACAAATTACACAGGAGCCGAATAATGTTTAGTTGAAAATATTAGTTATTTGCACTCTTGCTAATAGTCATGGCACATTGCCCTTATACTTAAAAAGTAGAGGGTCAAACACCAGCTCAACTTTGGTTCCTTACATCTGCCATTTTTTGTCCCTTCAGGATCAGATCACTCTGACTGATGACTTTCACAGTGTTTACATTTTCCCAAAAGCAAAATTTGAATGATAGAGTGTCCTATTACATGTTCCATAATAAAGAATCAGTCTAATATGTGCTACTTTCAATGGGCCTGTGTCGTGTGCTTTGCACCATCATTCACCTTTTCTGCCAAACATATTTATCAGAAACCTTTATTTATCTTTTGGAAGCTAGTCAATGCTACTGGATGCATTCCTTGAAAAACGGATTGAGCGAGTCCACATAAATGACCAGATGTGGACCCTAGTGTTGCATCTTTCCAGGAAAATATCTTGATTTAACTCAAGTGCACGAACATGTGGAGAAAAAAAATCTTAACAGTGGTAATAGCATTAAAGCTTGAGTCCAGGACTTTTACGTATAAATGAGCATCTGTTACATTTCAGCCCAAATGAGTTCACACAATGATGATGAAAACAAAACTGATTAAGCCAGTTACCACCAGGTAAATCTTACTGTATTAGTGATATACTGTAGCTTTCCCACACTGGTGTAGTGATCAGTTTTAAGTCAGCCTGCAATGACTGGTTTGCCAGAGCTGAAGGGGCGGAGCAACTATAGCGTTGGAGTAGACTGCACCAACCTTTTAGACCGACAGCGTAAAAAACATTTTTGATTTGGAAACCAGAATGCTATGATTTTGTAGTGTTTCGCCAATGGAAATAGATTACATAGCCGCTCTTTTGACACACACACACACACACACAATGCTAGCAATTATATATTTTAAAAAGTATTTAAGGGAAACATAATGGTACATCATTTTTCCAATTCCCACTAATTAATATGTAATACCAGTAATGGACTAGGTTAGCAGAGATGTCCTCCCAGTCAATTCCCCATCTTTTAACATCTGATCCAATACGTTTTATCTCAGCCAATGGCGAGTGGCCCTGGCGCGTGTCAGGAACGTGTTGGCCTGCGTGTCTGGGGCGTGTGGGTGGAGTGCTGTGCCATACTCTTTTTCTGTTTGTGGAAGTTTAATGTCTTCACAGATTAGCCATCTGCCTCTGACCAGGCCAAGCTTCCAAACTCAGGCTTGACGTCATTCTAATCTGCTCACCTTTACTGCCTGACCCAGGGCTCGTACTGTAGTTCTTCCACAGAACTAGATCTAAAACTAACGGACACTGTATACAGCTAAACCTGCTTTTGTGCAGTAAGCATTAACAGCATCTTCTTTAGGTTCCTTAGGAGCCACTGAGATTGACTGGCTCAGAATGTCCCCAAAACTGTAATCAATGCAATGTTTCTGCTTTACTATCAAAAATAATGTGCAATATTGTGACCAGAGTTAGTGAGTTATTATGCATCATTCAGTCATTAACAGTTAGTATTCAGTTTCCCCAGGTCAGGATTTGGCCTAATAGTGATGGTCACGATGAGTCTGTTTAATTGTTTCCATAAATACTCTTAACGTGTTGCCAAGATTTAGTAATCAGGTCCAACTGAAGTTGTATTTTGTTTGTCTGCACTTATTTGCTCTGTAAATAAACTTGTCCTCTGTCTCCTAAATGTTAGCTTGTTGAATGAGGCACCAAACAAACATTTACCACTGCTAACATCATTTTACCTGTAAAAATCACATTGATCCAGTGAGAGGCTCTTCAATACCACTAACAACACTCTGCCCATGACATATAATTTACAGTGACAAGTCACATGTAAGACACAAATGCTAGAAATTTGTATTTAACATTAAAAAAAATGTTACAGTATCAATAACTCCAGGAACAACATCCCATGTGACACATTTGAGACATAATTCATATGTATGTGGCCTACTTGTGTGACCTTGTATTATCAGCGGGTGGGTTCTTACTGTTATAGAACAAATAATGCAAGTGTAAATGAACAACAGTGCTGTGTCACCAGTAAGCAGGATGTACGCATTTTATGTCCGGTACACATCAGATATGTGTCATGCATGTGTTCAAAGCGTAGTTGTACATGTGTAAGTGGAAATATATAACTCCCTCTGGCTGTCCTCTGTTAAGTTGGTTTTACGCTGATTCATGGATTAGTCTGTAACTTGTCTTTTTCTCTCCCTGCAGGTGGGTCCAGCAGGGTCACAGTTTGGACTCCTCGCCTGCCTGTTTGTGGAGCTGTTTCAAGGTTGGCAGATGCTGGAGAAGCCATGGAAGGCCTTTCTCAAACTGCTGGGCATTGTTCTCTTCCTCTTTCTTTGCGGCCTCCTGCCGTGGATCGACAACATCGCCCACATTTTTGGCTTCCTCAGCGGCATGCTGCTCTCCTTTGCCTTCTTGCCCTATGTCACCTTTGGGACTTTTGACAAGTACAGAAAACGGATCCTCATTGCTGTCTCTATGTTGGCCTACATCGGGCTGTTCTCTTCCCTCATCGTTTGGTTTTATATTTACCCAATTAACTGGCACTGGCTGGAGCATCTCACCTGCCTGCCTTTCACAAACAAGTTCTGTGAAAAGTACGACATAGACCACAACATTGACGATGTGGTGCACTAGTCTCTAGACTATTCCTGACATCTAAGATGACCACAGAGTCTGTGCTCTCAATCCACTATCTTCTATCCAATGACTAGGTCTGTGGTTTCCAGGTCAGACCTTTTAAGAATGCGGCAATCATATTTTTTTATTGTTCACTCATCCAAGAATCTAATCAAAGCAATGGAACCGGATCAATCACTTCTCCTCAGCCAGCTGACTTACTTTCTTACTTTCTTAAAACTTTACTCAACCTTTTTAATCCTCAGTAATGTCTGGCACTACCTAGCATGTTAATTTGCTAATGGGCTAACTGTTCCTCCGAATCAGAGGACAGGAAAGAATACTCAGGACGTCAAAACTGTGTAGAGCTGGGTAAAGCCAAAGGAAAAGATCTTCAGCACGAGACAGTGTCTGCTTCCTTCAGTTTGCAAAGTCACGTCAATCTAAAGAAGCCAAATGATGGATGAAGTCACGGGCATCTCTGGCCTACAATCACTATTCTCTTTAACTTTATGGATGACAAACAGCTGAGATGATAAGAAAGACTGATGCCGTGGTGGGTCATTGGCTACTGTGTTTTGAGATACATCAGATGCCTCCTACTCCTTATTCTTTTCTATAACACTGGATTTATCACTACAAACACTGTCATTCAGTCCCCCTGCTTCTCAATGTCTGGTGAAATGCTTTCAGAATTAAGTTTTTTTTTTTTTTTTTTTTTAAATCCTTAGTCTTTTGTATGTTCGCACTCGACGTGTCAATATTTTTTGAAGCAGTGAAATGTTATGCTAAAGGTAACAGTGTGTTCCAAGTATCAACTGTGCAGCTGGAGTAGTAAAAGTCAAATATCAGTAGTCAGTTAAGGCAAGATTTATCTAAATCCACTAGTTGCCTTAAACAGACTATGCCATTTTACAAAGATGCCTCATTTTACTTTACTGCCTGTGATCAACTTACTGAATGCTGGTGAACACACTTCTGACCCTAATCTACCAAAGCAACTTAACATGCTGCTTGTATATGCATGTTGTTTTTCACAATCACGTAGTTTTCTGTGTGTCATTGCCAGAAACACAAGTTCTCAGTCAAGCTCTACTTATAATGTCTCATATTTGTTGGGTAACACAGTGGTGCCTCAACCATTTTGTAGACTTACTCTGAAAACAATCACGAAAATATTTATTCTAGAAGTAATTATGGAAACCGGCTTTTTTTTGTTGTTGATCAAAGCAAGTTTTGTACTGTATTTTTTGACTCCATGTAAGTAAGCAGTCATAGAATCACAAGATGTAATTTATGTTTCACCTAAATCTTAATATGTTTGTGTAATATACCATGAAAGGCTTTGTTTTTACCATTTGCACTTATGAATACACTTTTTGACAAAAACAATACAAGAAAGATGACTTTAAACTGTTTTAAACAGAAGTGATGCTCAAACAGACACATTTGGAGTAAACCTGGACAAAGTCTTGTTTTCCTCACGTAGGTCTGCTCCCTAACATGATTGTTTGGGCTGTGGTCCACAACCAACTGTAGATTGTACTTTACCCACTGTAAAGTGATAAATCCTAACACCTGAAGGGAAACATTTTGTCTCACTGCTTCCCGGCTTTTGTCTTGAATCTGGTGTGTTGTTTGTGTTTCTGGCATGTGTTGACCCCAGCTGTTAGGAAAGCTACATTAGTGACTGTTGTGTGGAGGATTATGAGTGTTACTAAGTGAGTTATGAGATTATTTGAGTTTGTCTGTGGGGCTGACTCACTGATCATCTGGTGTTGTTGGGAACAGGACTTGTTAAAACAACATGCTGAATAGGTTGTGTGTTGGACAATTAAGATATTTTAATTAGTTTTAACACCATTGTATTTACAATAGGACTCTGCCCTCATACAGGAAGAAGGCAATGTGTGAACAGTGACATTTTTTCTAAAGAAACCTCTTTACTGTGCCTTTTGACATGTGAGCATGTGAGTGTTTTAACCACAACAACACACATCTTCAGTCATGACTGTATGCAGCTGTGTTTGCATTGGGACCAAATCATTTCACCCTTTTGTATTTATTGGAATAAAAAGGGAACCTTTCAAATAAATTTCAGGTCATGGTGAAGGTACTGTTCTGTTTCACTTTAGTTTCATATGTGAGAAAATATGTATGTTAAATAATTTGTGTCAAAATAAATGCCACTCTATTAATAATGAGATCATATGTATCAGTGAGAAGTTTAACTCCCTGTCAGTCCCATGCATTGTTACCCACTGAACAGAGTTTGTATCTGACATCAGGACTTGTTTTGTCTGTCATCAGTTTGTCTATATTTTCATCATTATTAGCGTCACACTAGTGAGAGTGTTGCCTCTAAGAGAGAACTTAAATTTTTACATAAAAGTGAGAATAAGTGCAAATTGTGTTTTTATGGATCTAAATTCACGTTGTGAATTGAACAATATATACAAATACCTATCTGTAAGAGAACTGTTCCAATCATGCAACGTGATCAAAAGCCCCAGAACTACTAAATGGTCCCTGCTGTTTGACAACTATTAAAATTACCTCTCCAAATGGAGTGTAAATAAAAAGACCTATAAGCAGACATGCTAGAAAATAAAACGTTTATTATTTTGAGAACAAAACATTGTTAAAAAACACATTTGTCTTGATTCAAGACTTTGAGGCAGAGGTGGTGATACAGGGTCTACAAGGGAAAAGCACATATACTAAGGATAACTAAATCTACTTATTGTGCTGGTGATTAGATATGTACAAATGGACAAACATTACTCTTAGTTGTAGTCTATGAAAGGCTATATTTAGCTTTTTAAAATACATCACATGCTGTACACACCTTAAATAATTTCAGAACATGTCAAACAAGCATCTTCAAGGTAATACACTGACTTAGTATCTAATGTTTAATCACTGATATCCCTCCTTTTCTAGTTTTATTCCATAGTCATTGAATGTTAACTGTTTACTTTGGCATATTATTTTATAGTTGAACCATTATCGTAGTTAGTGTATCATGAACAGTAATTGTACAATGTTGCTGTGAAAGGCATGCTGTTTGTATGAAACTATACACAACAGAATGCATTAATAATGGGAAGATACTGGTTTTATTGAGTACAAATAGTCCTTTTTGACTTTATACAGAGCCAGAAACTGTGTTAGACTGGTCAAAAAACAATTATTAAAAAAAGAGGTCAAAGAAGGAAACAAGGCATCTGCGTCCTATTGAATATATTAAAAGAAAAATAAAGTTGCTTTATACAAAAGCATTCTTTTAGGACTTTGCTCTAATGATTTGGTTTTCATGCTTTTCTCACACTAAACTGCAGATTAGTACATTTGTAGTTTCCGACCACTTGTACAAACAGCTGTTTTCAGCAGCTGGAGGGCAGCTCTTTGCTTTCAGCTCTCTGCAGACTGAACACACACCTCACTGCCTGCTGGGCGAGTCTCACTCACAGCGATGCTCACAAACACTCTGCTGGTCGCTTGAGTACAACAAAGCTGCTCAGACGTCCCTCATCCTGGTTCAAAGGGGATGGGGGTCCCACCGCCACTTACAGCCAGGGAGAATCCACATGAAATCCCCTCTTGTCTTCAACAGCCGCTGTTACGACGCATGAAGGCGTGACCCCTGACTGGGTAGAACATCTCGATGAAGGTGAGGGGCCCCACCGTGATCTCACTGGGTCCCTGCACCTTGAAGCCCGACTTCTGGTAGAAGGGAACCAGGAAGTCTTCGCACATCAGCACAGCTCGGCGAACGTAGGGCAGGCAGCGAAGGTACTGCAGGTAGCGCCACATCAGGATGGAGCCTTTGCCCTGCTGGCGGAAGGTCCGGTGGACAGCCAGGACGTGGATGTGGACGGTGGTCCCGTGAGGCCTATGGAGAGTCAGGGCATCCTGGAAAAACGAGAGGGAGTAAGAAAAGGTGAACGCTGTTTCGTTGAGAATCATGTTGGGCTTCAGATGGTAAGAGTGAGTCGTGTCAGTAAGCTTTAACTATAAATATACCAAAGGGACAAACGACTGGAAAAGTCTTGTTGAGCCCAGTTTTCTCACTCCTGTTTAGTAGACAGGTGCTCTTTGAGTCCTAAAATAAGACGGTGTGATTTTTGAAATAAGAAATAAAACTTTATTTCTCTTACAAGAGAACAACTGAATTCACAAGAAATAAAATGTACCATTGCTGAAGTCAACACACTCAGAGGCTTTCCTGCTACAGTCTTCCTAGGTCTGGTCTGACCAATAGGTTATGGTGACTGATACATTTTCATACTAACAACTTTGATATTACCATGTACCAGAATCACAAATGGGAAAATAAGGCAAATGAAATGCGTCTCAGTCATTGGAGATATTATTTTTTATTGTACCTGGAATTGGGATCTACAAAAGAGCTGACACATAGATCTTTGGAGCTTTAAAGGTGCATGAAAAACCTGGTTTCGACATTAAAAGCTTGTAGCCTCTGTATCTTCCTGTATCCTTGTCTTCAGTGAGAGTAAGAGTATGCCCCCACTGGATCTCTTCCACTATGCACCAAGTTGTATTTAAATTAGAGGCTGTGATGCTGAAGCTTACTCCCACCAATCTGAATAAATCCAGTGAGATATAGGTGCATCTCTGTAACATTTATTCTCACCCACCACATTTCCAAACACCTTATGGACTTTACCATAAATATGCCCTTAAATCTTTAGGAATCTCTTCAGTTAATCTGTTTTGGACCCTGTCATGCATTTTCCTTGCCAGTCACTCAGCCTGAGGTAAATCACTGTCCAGGTGTCCTCCGCTCTGTCTTACCATGGTAAGCCTCTCCTGGTCCCACAGTGAGCCGATGATAAAAGCCACCAGCCGGCCCTCCTCGAACCAGCCAAGAGACAGCTCAGGGCACAGGGTGAGGAAGTGACGCACCTCGTCCAGGTGGAGAGGACACTCGCCGGACACTGAGATGAAGGCTGTGTGCAGGAGAACAGTCATCATCAAAGATCATCATCATAGAAGTTTGCATGACAGAGAAGTGGACATTAGATAGATAGATAGATAGATAGATAGATAGATAGATAGATGTATTTTATATGTTCCAAACTGGGAAATTCTTTTGCTGAAGCAGCTACAGTTGAAAACAAAACAACACAACACAGCACATCACATATCACATTGGACAACAAGGTTACAACATGACATAAAACAACATACAGTGCAAGGAATAAGTAAATAAAAAGCCACTCTATAGTTTAGATATACTGGACATGGATGTCAAAGGTTAAAGGCACCTGTACTCTTATCACATATTTGGACAACAGTTTAATCCCCTTAAATTTGTAATTGGCTGTTCATCATTGGTCATTGAAAAAAGTCTCTAAATTGAAAAAAAAAAAACTTTTTCTGTAAATGTGCTAATAAAAAAAAGGTTATTCTCCCCATATGGTGTTTATCAGTGAGTGTCAACGTGAGAATTAAAACGTGAATGAGATTGAATGAATATTGCTGTTAAAAACAAAACAAAACAAAGAAACTGTGTCTGGAACATCTGCAGTCATCCAGAAAGAAGTGTGACTAATAAGACTGTGCTCACCTTCTCTCTCTATCTCGAACACACTGATGGCGTCCTCCGGGCTCAAGGAGCGGAACTCGCTGGCCGGCAGCGTGTGGCGGCGGCCCTGCGGCCCCGGGGAACGCATGTGGAGCGGCTTCATGAACGGCACTGCGCTGACCACAGACATGCTCTCGAGTTACCTCTGAAGACTCTAAAGCAAGCGAAAGATAAAGACGTGACTCTCTGGCTTTCAGCTACACTCTCCTTGAACAGCAGCACCTCTTGGCCTGAAAGTCTGATCCGTGCGTAAAAGCGCTGGAGACTGAGCCGAGGAGGCGCACGGTCGGTATTTATACCCTGTGAGCTCGCGCAGGGGAGGCTGCCTCTAATCCTGAGGCGAGCTGGATGACCCTCCATCCCCCCTGAGGTGAATGAACAATCAACATATTTAGTCGGGGTCAGGAGGGATATTTGTTTGTGCAGAATTATCCTCGTGCATGCCACCATCAGACCCAGATTTGGATTTTACTGATCATGTGTTGGAGCTCTCACACCAACCTGTTGCCAATCTATTAGTAAGAGTAATTTCCGGCGTTATAATCAATAAAGTGACTCACCTTAGTTACAAAGATAGATTTAGATATTGTGGTCAACCATCAGTGCCAGTATTAATGAATGCTGTCACTCTGAGATTGACTGATCTCATCTTAACTGGGCCATTTTAAGGCCTCCACTTACCTTCATGTGATTTCTCTGAGGGAGACTTTCCATTGGTCGCCCATTGTCCTGTTAACTAGAGCTCACTCTTTATTTTCCAGATCTGTAAGAGGATTACAGGATGTGTAAGGCTTGTCACCTCTTTGGTGTTAAATGAGCTATGTTAAGAATTTCAAGTAGCCATTTGCTTTTATGGACAAGTTGTTGTCCTCTCCAGTCAAACTTTAGCAAACTTCACCACAAGATGTAGATCACTTTTTAAAAATCACAACGCAAAGCAGTAGAACTCAATGCTTTACTGCATTAAAAAAAAAAAAAATACTGTATGTAATTTGTATTTAGGATGCAACCAACACAAAATGACAGCCGGATCAGGTCAACTCTTTGTAAGGGTCACAAGGCTGGAAATAATCTCCATCTCCAGATAAACACTGAGCTTTAATCTAGTGTGAAGCTTTACACTCTTTATACAAATATAAGAAGGTTTCCAATATTGTTGGGGTCAAGGTTTTTGTCTGGACTCCCATTAAGTTGGGTCTATAAGAGGTATGTATAGTAAACAAACCACAACAAAGAAAGTAGCAAGCTATGTCTTCTTCAGAGTGAGGATATGTCATAGAGCTTTAACATAAGTTATGGAATTAAATCATGATGACCAATTTTACCTTTCCTGCTGTAATGGAAAATTATATAATTTTGTGGTAATTAACTGCTGATTGTTGCAAAAAATGTTCATGATGCTCCTGCATAATTCTCTCTCTGTATCTATGGCTTTGAGATCATGGGTGTAGGGAGTATCTGCTCACTGAAGATGATAAGTACTTTCTGTAACTGGCATTATTTGCTCACTCTGGTACAGACCCATCAGTTGTACAGTTTGGGTCCTTTTGCAAGAGCTTATGCAACAAAATCTTAAAGAAAATTCTGCTATCTGGGCCTTATTTGCAGGATTTCTACCACACCTGCTTTTGCTCAAACTGATTATGACACTTCATATTAATAATGGGACTGATCAAAATGAGGATAAAGAAATTAATTGAGTTACAGATTGTATTGACACATTTACCTTTAAATGTCAGAAAATATGGATGAAGTCCTGCTCTGAACAACTGGACATTTATTTTGAAAATGTAATCATGCACAAACAAACAAACAAGCCCTATATGTTGATCTTAAAGAAAGAGACATTATTTTCTATTTATATCACCACATACATATTGAGATCTCCCCATCTCATTGGAAGTAAAACATTCTTTCTTTCTTTGTTAATTTTATTAAGAATGAAACTTCCAGTTCCAGGTAAGAAAAGCTGGCAGTGTTTTGGGGGAAAGATGAAAGAAAAACGTAATAGACATTAACTTAGCTGCACATTGTTAAGATGCGTATTATTGTATTGAAATCTGCTCATCAAGAGATTCTAAATAAAACTCAGAGGGTTAACTTTACATTTAAACATGGTTATAACGTCGTTACAACAGAAGGTTACCAAGTTTTATTGATCATATATTTGTCCAAAACTTTCTTGAACCGGTGCTGAACAGGTTGTGGCTCACTCCTGCCGCTCAGTGGGCACGGATGGCATTGCGTGATGACGCTATCACACTGCGCTGGTGACGCCGCTCCACGTACCGACGTCAACACGTGCGCTCCGCTGCTTCCAGGTCACAGTTTTTTTTTCAGTCCACCGTCATCCTCGCGCTCAGCATCACTCCCTGACAACAGCAGCGATGGCGGAGCCCGGAGCGGCGGCAGCATCTCCGACCCCGGGCCTCTCTCCCGCAGCCAGCCCGGGCTCGGAACCTCCATCCATGGCTCTGTCTCCCACGGCAGACGGCTCCCAGCGGCTGCTCTTCTCCCACGACCTGGTCTCCGGGCGGTACCGCGGGTCAGTCCGGTTCGGCCTCGTTCGGATGATCCACGGCGAGGAAGATTTTAACTCGGACTCGGACCTCGACGATGGCGGAGGGAGAGGCGGCGGTGGTGGAGGAGGTGGAGGAGGAGGCGGCGGAGGAGGAGGACGAGTCCCGGGTGGTTCGGACACTGAGAGCGCTGTGGACACCCCGAGTCGGCCTCTCGTTAGGGGATTTGTCCGCGTCCAGTGGTACCCTGAAGGAGGAAAGCAGGACATCAGGGAGACAAAGGTACCACAAACCAGCTAACATGTTAACTGTTTACACTGAGACCGGGCTGTTCCCTCCGTCTGCAATGAGGGCTGCATTGATTTCAAGTGCCTGTTGTGGTTTTTCGGGGAGAGATGAGTCCACTTGCTAACCAGTCAGGGATCAGGTTCACCCTAATCCATCTGCTTGAAACGCAGAACCTAGATCGCTAACTGGCTAGCACCCAAGCACGCATGCTAGCTAGCTAAGCTGTAGCCTCATGTCAGTTAGCGGGGCAAGCTTGTTTCATTTGACTGCGTCCATGTAGCCGCTAATGCATCAAAATACACGACTGAGTGGAAACGCTTTGTGTCTGAAGGTGTAGCTACAGGTTTTGGCAGGTGCAGGTCCCTGTTAGCAACCTTACACCTATTGATTAGCTCATCCTTGTAGCTCCTCAGCTGGGTGTGACTTGGCCTGAGACCAAGCCTTGTCAATCACTTTTTTTTTTAAATCATTGTTTCTTGATGTGTTGATGAGAAGAAGTGACCACCGCTGACACGTCTTCATTTGTATATAAAAAGGTCTTTATTACAAAAAAAGAACAGTGTCAAAAACCTGCCGAATCTCTGAGAGCCTCTGGTGCCAGTTGTGAGATCTCCCTCTTTTAGCCCAAACTGCTATCCTTATATGTGGTTTCTTGTCCTTCAGAACCCCGCCTTCTACATACAGATGGTCAATCAGGCATCTGTCTAAGGTATAGAAAACAACATCTAAGCCATAAAACCCCATTTGGCTGGTGACCCCCAATCTCTAACTTAGGGACAAATATAGGTTTACAATCTATGAAACCATTAATCACCACATTCCAAAGAGAAGTAGAGGACAAGACACTACAATCAGAACAGACATGATCCTCATCTCAAGTACACCTGCGTGCTGTTTCCAACCGGTCTGAACTGTCCTCTTCAGTGTCCCTGCTGGACAGTCAGCTAACAGAGAGATAACACTGAAGCTCATCATCTGATTCACTGTTAACTTGTTATGTCTTGTCAATTTTGTCAACAACCATACAGTTTTGCAGCTGAAATTAGTCTCATACGCAGTTGAGCTGAAACAATTCAATTTACAGCTCGATCATTGGCAAATTAAGTGCCAACTATTTAAAAAGTTGATTAAGCTTGTGTTGTCATTTTTCAAACTAAAGTGACCAATATGTGCTGGTTCCAATTGTAAGAATTTGCTTCTTTTCATTGTAATTGTATTTCATTGGCATTAAACATTTTTGAGTTTTGGACTGCTGGTCAGAAAAAATAAGATATGGTTGAAGATGTAATTTTAATTATAATTTGCACCCCTTATCCACATCATTCTTTCACTCTGTTCCAAATTTGTGTCATTCTTTTATATTTTCTAAAGCTGCAACTAATTATTGCCATTACTAATTATTCTGCCTTTTCTTGATTAATCACATAGATCACAAAATGTCAAAAAATCAAAACAACCAAAGTCGAAGTGATGCCTTCAGTTTGCCTATTTTATTCAACCAACAGTTCAAAATTCAAGCATATTAATTTTTACTGTAGAAGAAGACCAAGAAAACCAGCAAATATTCACATGTGTGAAGATGAAACCAGTGATTTTGCTGGCATACTTTCTTAAACATATTCTTGAAGGACTTATAGATTGCCAAAATAATTGTCAATTATTTTTCAGTAGATTGACAACATCATTTCAGTTCTGATTTCTGTTGTTGCCTATTCAGTTCCTGACAACTGATAACACTCAATTGTCAGTATGTTCACAGGCCTTTGTGTAATCACATCACATCAGATGCATGAGTTTGTTAGTGACAGTGGGCAGACACAATGAACCAAGAGATAAATAATACACCTGATGTTGCTGACCAATTGCACGTGACACTGGAAGTGAGTATTTTGGTTGTTAGCTAGTTTGCAAACACAGCAATAGCTAAAGCCTTTTTCAACAGGAAGTTTTACTAAGTTTTCAAGGCAACTGAATAAAACCCAGATGTCCCCTGAATCTAGATTAAATTCCTGTCATAATTTTACACTGCTTTAAACTCTTGTTTGTCAGTCCAGGTTTGGTAACTTTGATTTATTTCATCATCAAACATGAAATGTTTCAATTTAGACTGGAAAAGGTAGTAAAAGATGATCCTGCTTTGTTTAACCTAAAAACACAGTCTTGTGTACAGCTGTTGTCCACACTCAGAGTTCTACATATTTTTTCTACAACAAAATAATGAATTCAATTGTAATTGGCAAAGAAATGTGGAAACCTGCTGTCCCTAGTTCCCCAGTGCTTCTCTAGATTTCTCCTGGGATTTTTGGAAGAGGGTCACAGGGTTTGATGGAGGACCGGTCTGGAAAAATCTCATACAAGCTTGTTTTAGAGACACAGGATGGGCCCAGAAGAAGCCTGTTTCATTGTCCACTGTTACCTTGTTTTGTACTTTGGGCTAAATGAGTAAAGTTCTGGTCTGACTGTCATTCAACCTCTGTCGCAACAAAGGCTTTGTTAAACAATGACACCGATGTTTACAGACCAGGTTGACTGTTAATGCTGTGTCATTACTAGTCAGTGTCCTCTAAGGATCTAGTGTGTGCTAGTGTGCACCATAGATTTCATTCCGTTGTATTCTTGTTTATGTTCATGTACGTTTGTTGTGGTTTGTGTGTGTGATTTCTTGTTTGCTTATCAGCTTGCACCACATGCCCTGTCTCAGCAGGCTCCTTCTTGGTTGCATATATCCTGAGAGCATGGTGAAGATTCTAATCAATAATTCATGATTACTTCCTGCAGTGTGCAAAGTTGCATATCTTCAAGATGATATTTTCACAAAATTTTGACTTATATTTATTCTGCAGGCGGCGCCTCAGTTCAAATGTTTTCTCTCAGGAGCAATCAGTGGAGGTAAAACTGATGCTTGAAATCCTGTCAAGGTGTCTCCCTAGGTTAATAAAGCCTGCATTCTCACCGCAAAACTAGGGTTTGATAGGAGTTTAGAGCATAGCAGGAGCCATTAGGTGCAAATTATAAATGATTATTGTATTCTTAGTTTCTTTGTTGCTTCATTATAAAGCATGAGAATAGATTTTACCTTATCAAATTTCGTTAACTTTATGTCTTCCTGCTCAAAGAAGGAAGTGGCACCAGAAGGATTCATGAACATATACATGTTTAAGATTTTGTGTATTTCAACCTGGATTGTCCACCAGTTTTTCTGGAACTGGTATAAAAACAGAGTATCTAGTCTAATGAAGATTTGTCAGAATGTAAAACTGAGACCATAGATCACTGGTATTATTTTTAGTGTGACCAACTGTGGCTGACAAGGAAGTTTATCTGCATCTTGCAGACTCCCTAAAACCATCAACATCAGTACATCAAACAAGACACAGCCCAGTTGGTCACAGTCCGTGTAAGGAGGGGAGACAGTGATACAAAAGGCAGTGTAAATGATATTCCATATGCTGTAGTGTTGCAATATGTCCTGTATAAAAATTGTAATGTAATAACTCATCGACTCTTAAATCATGTTTCTACTTTCCCCAGGGACTAGAAACTTATGGAGTAACTCTCTAATTTGCCTCTAAATTAAGTTTTGGGGACATTGGGAACACCATTTTATTTCAGTCACCATTTCTAAAAATGAGCATAAGATGGATGGATAATTGTTTTATAGTCATGCACAAAAATGTAAAAAAAATAATAATTAAAATTGTGATTGCATATAAATGTATAAAAAGACTGATGACAATTGATAAATATCATTTTCAACATCTTACCAATATATTACTTTAATAAAAATATTAGCTTGAAATAAGGATATCTTATTGTCATATAACAAATTCAACAAGCTTGTAACAGTAAAATATACTACAATAAATTGCACGCACCTGTGAAATATTGCTCTCTGTTGCTTGGTTTTGGCATTTCTTCATTAGAACATCCAAAAGCAACAGCAGCTCTTTGAACAAGTCAGAACACCTCTGCAAGATGTAAACAGCAGAGACACACCTCACAAGCCTGGATGCACCATCTACTGTATATATCTACAGTACTAGCTTGTATTAGCAACCTGTAAAGAGAGAGAGGCTGAGGTTCCACCAGTAGCCTTCAAATGGGAACATGTCGGCAGCTCACTACTTCATGCAAGCACATCATTTTTTTTCACCTTATGAAATCTTAATAACTATCTCCAGTGGAAGTGATGGGTCTTAGATCTGCATCGCGGTTCAGGTATGAATGGGGACACTTCAGTTGTTGTCAGCAGCACTGCCCACAGTTTCACTGTTGGTTTGGTAGCGAGTCAGTCAGGAACATGGCTGATTTATTTTCATTGCCTGCAAGGCTTCAAAGCGGCAGGACGGAGGGCCTGAATGAGCACACAGAGTGATTCCTTTTTTTTTTCTCCCCCTCATCATAATGGACGTGTATCTACAATGTGGTAGACTTACAGCATGTTCTATTATTGTCTGATGTTGGATGGTGTCGTTTGCCTGACCCAATCTCTTTCTATTGCAAAGGCACAGACCAAATGCTCAATGCCTTCGAACCTCTTGTAGTGTTTTAATAGGAAGATAAAGTAATCTATGTGTAATCCTGTAAGAACAAGGACACTGTCTATGCTTTGTCAGTAATTCAGTACTTGGTTTCTTTATGATTGTAGTCAGACAGTGACACCTGGCTCCTTTACATGATCATGCAGAGAAAATGCCAGAGTAGATAAAACACCAGATGAGTGCAGAAATATTGTAGGCCAACATGACATTTAACAGCTAAAGGTGTTGACGAACTGCATATGATCATTGTGGCCTGATGTGTTTGTGCTGCTTGTGTGTAGGTAGTATGAGGTGGAGTTGTTTAACATGCAGCCTGTGTAGTGAAGGATTATTTGTACTTCTGTGTTTCGTAGGGCTTCAGTTACCATGGCACCCCATCAGATATTTTTCTTGCCAACTGGTGATTTTGATGCCTAAAGTTTTTATGTTCGTTTTCAGTGAGATGTTTTTTAATGCTGTGATTCTGTCATTAATTTTACTGACCTTTTCACGGACTGACAGTTTTAAAAAATATATTCTGTAACTGTTTGAAGAGAAACTTGCTCTTGATGTTCTGAGAGGATCAAAAACATAAGTTGTGACTTTGCCTCACTGCCTGCTTCAGGCCTGCCACAGTCAGCATCCCCAAACACATAGAGCCCTGTTGCTGCAGCACAACCTTGAAATTTCCATCCAAGGACAGAAGTGCACTGCAGCAGGTAGCTTAGCAGTGGGATGCACCGAGGGAATAGCAGCGCAGGGCATGTCTGACTGAATGTATTAATCATCTGGTACATATATCAATGCACTGTGCAGACCTTCAAAAGTATTGTAAGCAAGCTCCTGGTATGCATGGCGTGATGCTGCTGCAAGCTTCAAGGTAATGAGAGGGTGGTGGGTCAGGTCAGAGGGCTCGAGGTGAACTGTGACACAGAGAGAAAAAATTGAACTGTAAAGAGGATGGAAAAGATGGGCTCAATTTTGAAAGCGAGTGTTGAATACCAATTAAAGAACATCACCTACCGGAGGAAAAGGTAAAATAAAATTAAATAAAGAATCTTGACTGGGAAGGAGTTAATGAGACAGGCAGACAGTTTGGGACCAGATGGCTGTTATGGTAATGTAGGGGCTTTTAGTCCTTGAAAAGGTCCCACCTTCTGCTCTCTGAGCCTTTTTAAATTCCCAACCTCCTCTGGCGTGCTGCCTTCTTACAAGCCCTCAAGTAAGCAGCGTTATAGTGCAGTCCTAAAGCTGCACTCTCCTGCCACCATCAAACTGCTGTGATTTTAATAAATTCTTCTCGGCTGCTTTGCGGGTCCATGACCTCACTGTCACATTTATTTAAAGAATTACATTTTGTACCCCATTTTCTTCTGTAATCGTTCAGTTCTTTTCTTTGAACGAGCGTCTAAAAAAATGTTAGGTAATAAAACCCATCCAGTGTAATGCTTTATGAAGTGAACAGGGAGACTCCTGGGGTTTTATTGCTTTTGATCTTTTGCTTTTTATTTTGCTGATAGTCTTTGCTTTTATTTTAGAGACACCACCTCCTCAGTCAGATTGTATCAGCAACTGCAGTCAGTCCGTTATTTAGAGCATCTTTCTCGATTGCTCATTGGGAGAGAAAGAAGGGCTTTGTGTATGTATATACAGTGTATACTGCCGAAGAACTGAGAAGACATTAAATGGCTGTGGCAGGTTTCTTAACAAGTAGCAGGAACGATATATGCATTGTTGTGTGACCCCCCGCCCTCTGTCCTGTAACCTTAGCAGGGAAAGGCATGATGTCATCCATTGGCCATCAATCTTTGGCACCTGGTATTCTTTGCTCTGGAGGCAAATCTTTTGTGTGAACTAAAAATGATTCAGCATAACTTAATTGCTCTCTTAACAGTGGCCTCTCTGCACAGCACATTGTTTGTAAAGCAGTTTGAATTAATCGCTTTTCCCGATTTTAAGGTTGTCTACTAGTGATGGATGGAAGGCTGTAAAAATCCATTAAAACAAAAGGGTGAAAAAAGTGAGAGCGCTGCAGGTGCTGGACGCTCTGACCGCACGGTGACTCCCATCTGTCAACCTGGCCCTGCCCCCCCGCCCTTATCCATCCAGCTACAGAGGTCTGGTCACACTCCCACTGAATAGAAACATCTCTGTTGTAAAAGGGTTGACTGCTGAATTCCAGTCACACAGATTTCCTTCACCTCCCATCCATCCTCTGCTCACGATGACAGAAAGCCTTAGTTTCCAAAAGCATTTCAGCTGCAACATTAGCAAACATTTGAAAAGAGATCATCTTACTACTAATATGCTGTTAAGACACAAGGCCAAAATCTGTTTTTTCAGATGGCAGCAACATTGATTCTTGGAGTTTACTTGGAAGAAGTATATTGGTGGGTTTGTGTCACCTCCTTTGTCTCCCTTTCCACATCAATAGCAACAATATTTCTAGGAATAAACACTGGGCATGAAAACATCTAGAAAAAGAATTCATTATTAGCCTGTATCCTGTAGCTCTGCATCTCCACTCATATCCTCACCATGAGTAGCTTATAAATGAGCAAACTCAGTTAGTGTCTGGTTTGAATTGGCTGTCAGCAGTGTTCAGTGGCTACGGCACTTCTCTACTGAGCAGACTAAAGTGATCACATTAGCTATTTCTATTTGTATAGTCTACGTGCAGTAATTAACTTAGCCGCCTAAGCCATTTACTCTGTTGGATTCGATCAGCACACTTTTCTTTTTCAAATAATCACACTGATCTTTTCTTTACCTGTGTCAACCTTCCACATTGTACATGCCATTTGAGTTAAATGATGATACACTTAGATGCTTTTCTGATTCTGGTGATAAAATATCAGTGGAATTTTATTATGTGGCTTTTGAAGCAGACCCACTGGCTGAAAGTCAAAAACAGTCACCCATAGATATTTCAAACTGTACATTCTGCTCCAAATTTGCAGCATTACTGCCCTCAGATGATGATGTGATTGCTGATATGCATCCCTCAGCGCTGTTTGCTCAGGAGCTTTTTGCAGGTGCTTGAGGTGCGCTGGCAGACGTTGGTGTAATCTGGGACATGAGGCTCTTGCCAAGGCCCACCCAACAGCGCTTTGGAGTACAGAGCCTTAGTTATGGTTTTGAGCAGGTGCCAGGCAGGCACAGGAACACACAGAAACAAACGAACACCCCAGAGGCACTGGGCCTCAGGTTTTGTCACCAGCCATTGTGGGTTTGTATGCTTCCTCTAAAAACAAGAAAAGCAACTCCAGTGCTGCATTGCTATTGTTTTGTCATATCTGAAAGAAGAACTCTTCTAGATTAAAAACATGTCAAAGTTTTGAAGGTTAATTCATGCAGTCTGTCCTCAAGTTGTACACGGAAGTGAACTTTTCAACAAGCTCAGACACCTTTTAGTGACTGAAGGACAATAACCTGCATTTGGGACAGTTCTGCTGGTTATTTTTAGACAATGGACGGTCTGCTGTGTTCGCTACCTGTGTTAAATGATACACATCTGCAGCATCATGTTAGACAACTCCAAGTGTGCCAATAATTTCCCACTAGTATTGCTGCTAATTACCACTTGGAGGATGATGTCAGCAGCTTGTATTTACAGTTATCTGATTATAGCGACACAACATGACCACCGCTCCCCACCTTTTAGGTTGCTTGTCTCATCTTTTTTCCTCTTTCTAGCTTCACCTTTACCTCCATCCCATCTTTGCCACCTCCTCAATTTTCTCCCCGAATCCTCTTGTATTTCCTTCTTACTTTGCTTCCTCTTTTCTCACCCTCCCCCACTCTTTCCTCCCATCCTTACCAATTCTGTTAACCTCCTCCTCCCCCTGTGTTCACCTCCATCCTCTCCTCCCATCAGTGTCCCAGCAGACCAGTGTTGGAGAATGTTGACGTAATGTGGTGCTGACTGGATGGTTGTCCACCTCCTGCCCTGAGATAATGGGTCTCATTTGATCCTCTCTATCTCTGCATAGACCACACACGCACACACACACACACACGCACACACACACGCGCACACACGGAATAGACAGACACTGGAGTGACTTGCCTAGCTGCTGGAGCCTGCATCAATCCCACCAGCCCTCTTTCCTCCCATCTCCTCTTTCTCTGTCTCTCTGTCTGTCTGTCTGTCTCTCTCTCTCTCTCTCTCTCTCTCTCTCATCCTTCCATTCTCCTCTGCAGTATTGGCCCTGCCCACTGGGGAGACTATCTCTGCTCTCTCTCTCTACCCTTTTTACCTCCCCTCCCTCCTTTTTTCTATCTCACTATCTGCTGTTTTTGCTGTGCTCTTGTCTATTTCTGGCTCTTGCTTTTCTCGTTTCCTCACTCTTTCTGTCTCTCTCCTGGGATCCGTCTCGATCTCCCACTTGTTGGGCTGGCTGCTGTCTCCATTGTGCCTCGTTCACTGCTCATCTTCATTTTCTCCCCCGTCACACTCGGTCTACCTCTCCTTGCACCCTCCTCCCCTTCGCCATTTTCTCCATTCCTCGACTTTTTTCCTCCATATCTTCATCTCCCTGATTGACTCTCGAGTGTCCTTCATCCCATCCTTCATCTTCTACTCTCTGTCTCCATCTTACATTCTGTCTGTATCTCCCCTTTCCTCTATCATGTCATCTTCTGCCTTTGTGCCTTCCTCCCTTTCTGTCTTTATTTTTTTCTTGCTTTCTGGTTCTCTTTCGTTTCATCTCTGAAACTACACAGTAAGGAGACTGCTCTATAATGGATACTGTGTGCCATTAGTCCTCTTGTCATTCCCTTGTGGTCTCTGTGGGTAAAAGGCCCTGTACCTGCTTTTTTTAATAGAGCCGTGCACCCTTTATGTGTGTTCCAATCAATAGCCTTCAGTCAGACGGCACTGTCCTGCAGTAACAAGGAGTCGGCATCAGGGTGTGAGGATTGATTGATGATTCAGTTGTTTATCGCCATTATTGCCAAGTTGCAAGGGCTTTGATTTGGTTTTTATTTAATTTTTTTTACCTCTTCCTCACTTATACCAAATCTTTTTGACAAGATGCCATGCTTTTTCATCTATTCGTATTAAAATAATCATAAAGATCTCCATCCTTGCTGAGTCATCGTCTAGTGTGATGACCTCGTGCTCCATTTTGTTTGGGAAGCGCAGCGTCAGATTAGCCAATGAGGAAGCCGTGACAGAGCAGTTCTCCTGGCCAATGGGAGAGCAGGAGGTAGGTCCTGTTGTATGTGCACACAAGCTTGAGAGGTTTGGGAATGAATTATGAAGTGGCAGGATGGTGTTAGCCATATTGTTTTGAGTAAGTGTTTAGGTGAACAGGAGAGATGTGGATCATTGTGAAGTAGTAGACAGAGAAATGTCTGTTTGTTGTTGTTTAGATACTTTTCAAAGCCACCTTCAAGCTTTGAAGTATGGCTAATTAACTTGTGGTGGCCCTCAAAAAGGCTCTAGATGGTGCTTGTTTTTAAGGTGTACTCAGACCTGATTTCTCTTTGAGAATTTTACTTTGGTGGCGTGGCAAAAAGCAGTCGAGGCAGGAAATAGTGTGTGTACCATTGTAAGCATAAACTGTAGGGCCTAGCCAGGCTTGCATGCTAATGACAGCAGTCCATGAGTTGCGAATACATTTTCATATCCATCCATCCTTATCATTACCTCTGTGAAGCTCCCCTCCTTCTCCACTTCTTGTATTATTTAGCCATGTAGCTATAAAAGGATATAGAGGTCAGTCCCGCTCCCTCTCTCAAAGTGGCATGACACATGAGAGTTGCACGATTTTGTGTGTATAAGTTCAATCACATTAAACTCTGTGCCAAAAAGGTGGGTCAACTCACACACCCACACAGGTGTTAACTTATTGTCCCTGATTAGTCCTCTTTCCTGGATGTTTTAGGTGTGTACAGACTTTGTCTGATTGACATCTTCTTCATGCTCCTGATAGTTTTGTTGTTGCTGTTGTGGTCGGACAACTTAAGATATGGTCACATTACAGATCTATTATTCACTTGAATTAAAGACTGCACAACAGAAAAAAGCATCAAAAAACCATTACGCTACCAAACAACAAGCTGTAGCATCATTCTCTCACAGTTGGTGATCGCTCAATGTTTATTACTACTCATGCTACCCACATCAGAATTGTGGAATAATAATTATGTGGCATAAGAAGCAGTAACATTGAACAGAAGGCTAATGTCACCATAAACCTTTATCATTCCCCTTAATCAATTATGTGTGGTTAACCCATGGCCTTCAACCTGAGCAGAGGTCTAATCAGCAGAATAAGTGACAGCACCTGTGTGGGCTTGCAGGACCAAGGCTGCATGATGGTACTCATGGGCACATTGACTGTAAATAAGCTGTACTGTAAATTACCTGAAGTTATTTTCCACAAAAAAACACTACCCACCTCAAACAATACACCATGTTAAAATAACTGCAGGAAGGAAAAAAATGTATCTAGCAGGGAATAATACCTACAAACATAACAAACAAATATTTACCGCACAGACAGACATGGTATCAATCTTCTTGTCTGACCTTCAGCAAGAAAGCAAATAAAACTGTTTCTCAACATATTTGTGAGAGTGTCAGCTGTAATCCTCAAGGCTCATCTGAGTGAAGGTTGTGGGTCCAGACGGCCTCTTTGCTTAAGAGTCTGTTCACCTCCTCCTGGAGAACGGTGAATTATTTTCAATTTCTCAAAACTCCAATGATGTAGCAGAACCATGATTTGCCTGAGGCTGAAGGCTGAGGTGCAGAATGCAGCGCTGCGTGATGACTGCGCCTTCATTATAACAGATCGATATTTAACACTATCTGTGGGTGGAATTTCACTTGTAAGATAAACATAGAGAAAAGTGAGGAGTGTGTGTGTGTGTGTATAGAGACAATATTGGGACTTTTATTTGACTCCCTCTTGTGCTTGGTGGATCAGATGGCTTGTTAGCGAAGAGATGAAGCTGAAAGATGAGAAAGTCTGGTACATAAAAAACTGTCTGTCAGAGCAGAAAACAGGCGTGGCCCAGAGCTGCAGTCCTCCGCAGTGTCTCTTTCTCCCCCTCTTCCTCCTCCTTGTACAGCACCTGAATAGTGACTTCTGTTAATTAGGCCGGGAAGTCAAAGCAAACACTGTCCTCCATTGATTCCTGTAATCAATCTGACCCCTTCTACCTTATCAGCCCGGATGGAGAGGCAGCCAAGGTTGTCTTCTATCTCTTAGCCAGGTGCCACACACACACATCCATTCATGCACATGTGCATACCGATGCCTTTTTCTTTTGTTGTCTGACTCTGTGTCCACCAGCAGCTTCCCGCCTCTCTTCTCATCATCACTGCATGTACCAGAGCACCATTCAGCTTCTTCATTGTAACCTTCGTCATTTTCAACAGCACATTTACGTTAATGCTATCGTCTTAGGGAGATACCTCCTTATAATGAAACAAATTGTGATAGAGGGTGAAAATATTGCTTTTTTTTCAGCTTCATATCACAATGATCAGTGAGATAGCACTCCCCCCCCCCCTCTCTTTTGTCTCTTCCCAGGGAATAATCACCCACTGCACGGACATACTGCTCTCTAGAAGACCTGATATGACACAGTTACAAGTTAAGAAGGTTGTACCATTGACAACCCGCCTTTTAAATAACAGCTGGTTAAGCAACAAATGTGCCTCCAGGTCATAATTTGTAGAGGGAGCAAAAGTCCTGTTGGCTTTTAAATAGTCTGGGTCAGAGTGAGACCTAAAGCTTTGTGTGGCTCTATCTGCTCTCTGTGGCCTAAATGCTATTGATTTAAACACAGTGTTTTGAACTGGTGAGGAAATCAGTTACTACAGTAGCGCACTGCAGCATGATGCACTGAAAGAATTTTAATGAAGAAGAGCTGTGTATGTGTGTCCGTACAAAAAAAGGGGTTAGATGAGGAGGGAGACAGGAGTGTGTGTGTGTAGAAATGTGTGCATGTGTTCATGTGTGCCTGTAAATGTATCCTAACCCCAGTAGCAGAGACATGAGGAGCAGACTGGCTGCTGTTTAATAGAATTTAATAGATTACAAGGGAACATGGCGACCCATCGATTGCACTCACTACACACACACACACACACACACACACTCTCACTCTCACTCAGTGCCTCTTCCTCTCCCAGAATTCAGTGGTGTAGTATTACAACAAGACACAGCAGAGGCACCACCAAGGACTCAGGAGTGTGTGTGTGTGTGTGTGTGTGTGTGTGTGTGTGTGTGTGTGTGTGTGTGTGCGTGCGTCAGCTTGAACAATACAGGAATTGATACTTGAAAACATAATAGTGGAAGGTAAATTGAATGTCCTCACAAGGAACAGTATTCTCTGTTTATGTACTCAAGTATGTAAGTATGTACTCATACATTTATAATCCATGAGAACAATTCTACTGACTAAAAGTGAAAACTCACTCTTCATGTCACTTTTATCATCGTCGTTTTTAACGATGTTTTTAACACACACACACACCCCTCAGTCATTACTTAACATGCAGCAGGCCTCTGTTTTTAATTTCCTCACTCTCTTTACTCCTAATTACATTCTCCTCCTCTGCTTCCATCTGTTTCTGCCCAAACTCAGAGGCTCTGGCTGGCAGTTTGCTGCCACTTTGCTGTGTACTTACTGCCAGTTGAGCAGCTTGTGCTGTAGCTTAGTAGAGTAAAGGCTGGGCCTCTCGCAGGTAGGTTTTTAGAAGCAGGTTCATTTATGTTTGTTTGTTTTTTTTCTGTGGTGGCTGCATTCACATCAGCAAATACAGAGGCTCTATCCAAATGAACTGATTTGACATTTTGTGTGTTTGGTGCTGCTTTCTCTGTCATTTACAGTCAGTGGTAATCCACAATTTTCTGTTTCAGTTTCTGTAGATGAGGTTTCAATTTCTGCAGGTGGTTGTGGTCTGTTCTATGGAGTTACTGTATTGTTGCTTAGGTTAGTTTCTATTTTAATGGCTCACAAAGCAATGTCATTGAACACATCTGGGGGCACAATGGTTTTTCCTTCAATGAAAACCTATTTGTGACACAAGGAAGCGACAAGACTTACACTGAGCTGCAAGTGAAGTCGCTGCATTCATCATACTAATACTAATACAAGGTGGAAACAGATGGTTGACTAACATTCAGCATTTTTCCATAGACATTTCAGCAATTTTCTACCACCCTTGTGAATTAGCAGTGTAGTTGATGAAGATGGAAGAGCTGCAGAGATGCTGTCAGCAGCAGCTACTTGTCCGAAATAGTGGATGTGCCACTGTTGGGTGACAGTCTGTGTTGTAGTGCAGCTTGCTTGATAACACTTAATGAAATCATATTTATATCCCACTACATTTTGTCCAGTGGGATCCATAAGGCTTGAACCCGTGGCTCAATTTTGTGCCTGACTCACTGTTGTGGAAGAAACGCTGTGGTGTGAAATTCAGCCTCCATCACTGTGTTTTTAATTGCAAGTAGGTCACATACAGTTAACGAAGTGTGTTTCTGATAGGATTCATACAGTAACTTGCAGTAGTGCTTACTCTCTTTTAAAGATAATGTAGTTGAAGGGAGAGATGAACAGGATCATCGTGTTGTTTTGTAGTTAAATAATGTTTTTAGATGCTACCTCAGGATAGTGTCTGCCAAAATTAATGTAAAAAAAAAAATAATGTAAAATTTTATTTTGTGACACTTAATCATTGATTGAGACATGAAAGTTCATTCTTGACCATGAATTCTGCAAATTTGTCTTTCATCCACCTTCATCAGTTGATGGTTTGCTGATCAGTTTGCTGAGATCCTTCATTTGAAGCCCCTTAAAATGCGGTTTCAAAAATTCAGTAATTCTTACATATATTTACATTTTATAGGCTAAACAATTAATCGATTAATTGTGAAAATAATTGGCAGGTTTTTATGGTGTGCATGTCAATCAGTTTATAGTACTTGAGCTTATTGAGAAAATATGTCTCTTATCTGTGATGATCAAAGTAGAATCAGTCTGCTGAGACAAACCTCAAAGTCCCAGAATAAGCTGGATAATGGACCTTGAGTTGTAAAGTTTTTATAATTTGAAGGAGCAATTTCATTCACTTGTAGTTAGAGTATTTTGACTAAAGATGTACAAGCTGTGTTGAGATCATTGTGTGCAATAAACACAGACTCTCCTTTATTTCAATGAGGCCAGGAAAAAGCTGAGGACTCAGGCAAAAAAGTTGGACCTTACTCAACTTCTGCTGCAGGGCAGTGTGACATTATCCAGCAAGGCGCTGCATTGGTCACTTAAATATCTGCAAGCACACATTCCTGGTGGATTGTTTGTAATGTTATTACAGATTTTTAATGTTTGCCAGGGCACGGGGGATAAATGATCAATGTTGTAAAACACTGTTCAGTGTTGCTGAGTAGCTTCCGAAGTCACAGATCTAGTTCTCAAACTGGCCTTCCTGGCGGGCATGGTGACACAGCAAAATCTTGCTCACAGAAACAAGGTATCCCCTGGGAGCTTGAGCTTGTGCCAAGGTTAGCCCAGTGGCTCCTGTTCTCTGCCCTGGCTCGTTGTCTGGGCTTGTACTTCTCGATCGATGTTGTTTTGGTTTCATCTGTCCGTCAAACTGTCAGTCCTGTAGTTGTAAATCATATAGTTTCACAGGCTCTATTTTCATTTCAACGTGTTGATTAGTAATTGAAAGTGAAAATACATTTGCTGACGCCTTCGCTGCTCATCAGACAGCTGGATTCTAACACCAGATGCTCATGTTGGCCACCTCAGTGAAATGTGTCTCTCTGTTTGGATGGCCAAATTATTTGATCTGCTCTCAGGGGGCGTTACAGCCCTGCTGACTCTGCATGTTGCCGTCTTCGTGGCTGTGAGCAGGGACAGGACAAGGGTGTGACGAATGTTATCAGTAGTGTTGTCACGGTCTGTGTGAATGTGATTAATGTTTAGTTCATTTGGAAGCTCTTCTCCAGAGTTCATCACAGGGTCATTGATGTTAAGAGCTCATCTCTGCAGTAAGAGTTATCATCCAGTGTCAGTGACAGACTCTCAGCAGCAGCTTCTATATGTATAAGATTTCTTACAGATGAAGTCACAGCCACCATTTTATAAACTTGTTTCCTCTTTCTTTTACAGCTGAAACTTGAAGATCGATCGATTGTCATTAGAGACATCGTGCGACGAAACAATTCTAATGTAAGTGGAGTCCTCAGCGTGCATGTTTGCCTTTCCCTGCCACTCTCTTTTTCACCTCACCTCTCTCCTTCCGTCTTATTCCTAGCTTTTTTTTTTCTGTCAAGCCTCTCTCTTTGTCAGTCAAGTCACTGTTCACTGCTCTGTTCCATTTGCTGCATCAGACATGACTGGAATATTATTACAGGTCGACACTTACAGAGGACCGAAAGGGGACTTTTCCTGTTAACACAGTGCAACAACTCCCAGTCTGAATATAAATACAACATCAGAACTTTGATGAGATTTTCTTGTGGTTGAAATTCAAGAGGTGTCTTGTTCACATACCATTAAACCATTGATGCTTGTGCAACTCCGGAAAGTTACAAAGATTACAGACAGTAAGTGTTTCTGTTGATGAACATTAATGATAAGGATATGTTGATGTGCTGAACCTTGTATTTCTTACAGGACAACCAGTGTGGTATTGTGACCAACATTGACATTGAGTGTGCAGTGAAGCTAGTGGGAACAAACTGTGTTCTGTATCCAGTTAACAGCAAAGATCTGCAGCACATATGGGTAAGAGTAATATTTTACTGAAAAACTTTAATACTAAATACATTTATGGAAAGGCTTCACTGTATGGGTCTGTAATTTCCTAAGACATGTTCTGAGAAGAGCAATGTTGGAAGTAATTTTCTGATAATTGATTGTGCTCTGTCCAGTCTTTCATGTACGGTGACTACATCGCCTACGACTTCTGGCTGGGGAAAGTGTACGACCTGACTAATCACATCATCCTCAAGCTCTCCAATGGAGCCAGGTAGACTGCGTGTTGTGTGTGTGTGAGGGATTATACAGTGTGTACTGTGACCATGTTGGAGTCTGTCTGTGTCTGCACGCCAGCACACATTCATCTGTGCCAATTCCAGTGAATGTCACCGAGTCGTCTCTATCTCTTCGCCTCCCTTCAGGTGCTCCATGAGTGTGGAGGACGGTGCCAAGCTTTACGATGTCTGTCCACATGTCAGTGATTCGGTATGTAGCTGCGAGCCCTTATCTGTCACCTCAGGTACATCCATCCTGGACAGAGCAGCTGTTAGTCAGGGGTCAGATCACTTTACAGACTATGAACCAGCCGTTTCTGACATGAGCTTTTTATAAATAGTTCTTATTTCTTATAGTCTATAAATAGGATTTCGTATTATTTATTTTAAGCATGTATTTATTGTTTTGTCCGCTATGCACTGACACTCAAATTATAATTCTAGAAATAGCCTTTATGTGTGTTTGCATTTTATTTTTTGTGGTTCTAATTATTTTTGATATTTACTTTTGCGTTTCAGGCTGTAGTTTAACTTTTTTAATATGACAAGTTATTTATAAATCAATACATTTTTAGTTTTCCTTACAGGTGTGTGGTGCAGTGTGTCCTCTCCAATGCATATTAATATTTTAAGGTTTACATTTTCTGAAAATTGGATGCTGAAAAAAGTGCACTCACTTCAGATCAGTTGCATGTTACTTATATTTTTAACAGATTTTCCCCTAGTACTTTTTCACATTTGCATTTTTTAAATATTAATGTGTTGTAAATGTCCGTTTATTGCATTGCTGTTCACACAGGCCAATATTTGACTTATTTTCATATCATATGAATTTTTTGTATATGTTTCATATAATGCATTTTTGCATTGGCCCTTACAACAAATAAGACATCACATTCTCAGTTCTTAAGTAATATTGTGTCCTTGTCACTGTGTTTGTTGTTCAGGGCCTGTTCTTTGATGAGGCGTACGGTTTCTACCCAGGCCAGGTCCTGATTGGTCCGGCCAAGGTCTTCTCTAATGTACAGTGGCTGTCAGGAGTCAAACCTGTACTCAGCAGAAAGTGCAAGTTTAGGGTGGTGGTAGAAGAGGTAAGATGATGATGACAGTCCTTTTTTCTTTTAACACACCCATTTACCCCATTTACCCAGTAAACAGCCTGTTTGGTGCAATCAGTCGTGGTATCAGAGAATTATCACTTTCACTTTGTAGAAGAAGAGTTTTCATTGTGAATTTTGCTAATGGAGTGTAAATGCAGTTATTTTTTAATCCAGCACTTTGTTTGCATAATTAAAGCCCTAGTATAATCACTAACTAATGGAGGTAAAGAGTGAAGGGTGTTGCTCTTATTAACGTTAATAAAAGTCCTTGATTGTGTATCTATCTATATAGAGTCAAACTGATTTGGAGTCATATACAAGTAAATTGGGTTTTTGCGTGTAATCATGTATTAACTCAAGTGGTCTCTGGTGTCCTTGTGCCCTCTTCAGGTAAAAGTGGTAGAACTGAAGGTGACGTGGATCACCAAGAGCTACTCACCCAAAGGTTCTGACAGCGTCTACCCTCCCCCCTCCACCATCACACAGGAAAATCTCTGCAGGTCAGTCCAACTACTCATCAATTTGTCCAAGCACAGAATTCATTATGTAGTTGTGAGCATTTTTAAAAAAAAATCTTTGCCTGTTGTGCTGGTTTGGTTTAGGGTTAGGCGTCTAGGATACTATGACCACACCCAGAGACAGCTGGGAGAGAGGGCCCTGTATGTTTTCCCTGCTAAAGGGGACGCCACGCGAATCACCTGTGAAGGACCCGAGGGTGCTCCTGTCCTGCCAGAAGACCCTGTGGCCAGAAAGGTGGGAACATTTTTTTTATTTCTGTATGTCAGAGTATAGATTTAATTTTGCTTTGTTACTGTATATGAAGAACTGTTCTATGTAGGTTGATACATCATGTTATCCCCTCAGGAGTATATCAACACTTATAATCACCTGTTTTACCCTTGAAGTTAATGAACAGAGGATGATCACTGTGCCTGGCATATTTTAGGAAAGTTGTCCTTGAATGTTGGAAATCCCTTGGTGTTACACAGATTGTTAATACTTGTAAACTGCAAGGCATTTCTTGATCATCTTCAAACTCTCACTCTCTATGTATGTGTGTGTGTGTGTCCGTCCTTCAGTTGAAAAGGATGTTCAAAAAGGATTCGGGAAAGAAGATGGAGAATGCCGACACACAAGGTGCAAATCAACACTCTGCAGAGAAAACAAGCACACACACTCTTCTGCTCACTGATGTTGTCAGTGTTGCCTCTATCATGAACTCAACCAGACTCTAATGTTGAAGAATTTCACTCACCTAAAAATAGACATGTGCGAATGAGAACTCGCACATCGATACTACAACAGAAATGATCATTTTAAGTAGAGTCTGACTGACTGATACTTATAATGGGGAATATAATAATCACATTGTGACAAGGTTGCTCCTCTCCCTTTTCACTTGACCCTGTTTCCCCACCGTATCAGGGTTTTTTGTGAAAAGTCGTTAATTTCTATCCAGTGCTTCAGCTGAACTATTGATTTATCAGTCAGGTTACACAAACGGCAGAACATTAGTTTTAAGGTTAAGGACTGTTATATTCATTTTCAGCCTCTGTTTCTTTGATGTCTTTGTTAATACATGCCACCTCTTTTGCAGTTACTCCTTCCTACAGATTGCATCCCCTTTAGGGTTTTCCAGTTCCAAGCAACATTTCAGCAATGCATTAGATATGCGTTTCTAATTTTTGAGAAAGCTTGATCTTGTAAATCTCCATTGTACAATTAATCTGTCTTTCTATGAACTCCTGCACTGGTCATCAAACTTAATTATTAGTCAAATATATGATCTTCTGTTCCTGCAAGCAATCAGTCAGATATTTTACTATTAGCAGGGCTGAGTAAGTGCAGATGAATTTGGGTTATAAATAAATGTTAAACGTGAAATGTTAAGCATAATAACAAGGGGAGAAATCTATTTTCTCTCATACTCAAAACGCTGACTCATTTCTCATTGTCAGAAATGTGAGCGTTATTTTTTTTTTTGCTTACATCTTCTCTAAAGTAGCTGAGAGCTAAGTGTCTCTTTGCAAAGCAGATTCAGAAAGATTTAAGGTTCCTGTGAGACATGAGGCAGTTGTTTCCACGAATGGGGCTCACTGCAGAGAGAACAAACTAATTTGAAATTGTGCTGAAGTGCAGTATGCTTGAGCTAAGAAATATCTGTCTGATATGATGAGACTGTCTCTCTGTGAAGCTCAAGCAAAATAAAAACCTGAAGTACTCAGACTATGAGCTTATTTTTACCACCAAAATTCATTGACTCACGACACAGACTGATAAATACATAACATAAATAAGTATATTATAACCTTGTGTGTACCTTTTCATCTCCTGACTTAAAAGATTATCTATTCATCCATACATGAAATAGAAATCCTCACATGTCCTCTTCTGTTTTATCTCTCACCAGGCGAGCACAAATCAGAGCAGACAGACTCGCCTCATCCAAACAACAACGGGCCTGTGGTTCCTGTCCAGAACCCTCCAGACCCCCAAAACACCAACGACAACTCGACTGAACACGGGGAGCAGGATGCTGACGACGAAGCTGCAGAGGACACTGACGATACCAGGTCTCTTGACATTTAGCTATTTGGTTGCTTGTCTTAAAATGCCATCAGTGTGAATGTATTGAACTTTGGAAGAAAGCATTCACCATCAGCCACTTGTTCACTGACAGGGTGGACACAACAACATGAGCTTCTCCAAAGTCTAATGTAATCTGATGTGAATAATTCTGTCACAAAACCTTTCATTGTGAAGATTAAATGTTTAGATTTTTTAGTTTGTGTTGTTGATTCATCTCTGGTAAATATTTGAGGCTACAAGGTTTAAGGTTTTATGTTATAGTGGAATATATAGAAAGTTATTACAAAGTTTACACAGTACAATTTGGACTGCAATTATTTTCATTATTAAGTAATCTGGGGATTCTTTTTCTTGGTCATCATCTGTGAAAATAATAGTAATTCAATTAAAATTTCCCAAAGCCACAGGTTGCTAATTTCAGTTTTGTATTATTATCATTATTATTATTTTTTTTAAATCTTAGCATTAGATGAAAATCCAAAGATATTCAGTTATTCTTATATGACAAAGAAAAGCATCAAAGAAGTGAATGATCTGCAGCCACATCTGTTGTGTCCCTCATCATCAGTGTGTTTTATTCTGCTTTGCACTGCTTTAATTCTTTACATTTGGCAAAATAAATGACATTTCATCACTGTAGAAAAAGCCATCTCTGCTCCAGGCCTGCATTAGTTATGGCTAATTATTCTGCTAAATTAGCTCACAGATGTGTAGTTTATATCTAATAATGTTAGTCTTTCGTTGATTTTGCTTGGTTAAGTTTGATTTGCATTATTAATGAAGCTGAGCTTGTTTCTTGATGAAATCCATTTTGCGTGTGTTGGTATGTGACGGAGAGAGAAGGAGATATGAGACAGACCCAAACATAAACACACTTAATGAGGTTTATGTTTTTACACTTAATTACACCACTGAAATATGGGGGATAGTTAGGCAGGTTAATTATCTCCTCAAATATAAATGATGGAAATACATTTCTTCAGTTTGGCAACCAAAGGCTGATGCTTGGCTGAGAGCCGTCCTTGCAGTTTTAGTTACGGTTGGTGCCTAATAAATGACTGCAGAGCTGAATCATCATCTCTCAAACATAACCTCAACAAAAAAATTAACCTTTAAAAGCTCATAAATGCAGTTTTCATAGCAGGACTGGATAGCACTCGATTTCATTTCATTTTACAGGTGTTCATGTTGTTGCTCTTACAGTTTTGTCCAGTATGTCTTCATTCAGACAACTCATCTGAAAGATGTTTACAAAAACTTTGCTCCAGGAAATTTTGATGCACAGTTTTTTCTTTACTGTTTTCTCACTCTTCATAGATGAGTCTATAAGAGGACAGCTTTGTGTCCCTGTGTTGTATGTGTACAGTTTGTTTGATAAAGTGAAATGCTGTCTGTGAATAAACACTCTGTAATCCTGGTTGCAGCTCTTTGACGTCATCGGCCAGCTCCACAGCCTCCTCTCAGAGCGGCGGTCTGGGAACAAACCGAAAGAAGAGCATCCCACTCTCAATCCGTAACCTGAAGAGGAAGCATAAGAAGAAGAGGACCAAGTTTTCCCGCGAGTTCAAGCCTGGAGACCGGTAGGTTAACCAATCCACGGAATATTTTTGCCATTCTCCTCCTCGCTGAAGTCTATCATCTATTACTATCACATTAGCCTTCTTTGTTGCTTGTGCTGCTTTATACTCTTTATTCCTTTCATTCATCCTTTTGTTTTTCTGTGTCATGTTTCATCCATTCACAACTTTGTCCATTCATATCATGTTTAATTTTAACTTGCGGTATATCTGCCCAACTGTTGGTCATAGATTTATGACTCATCAGACCACTGCGGTGACTGTGTTTCTCAAAAGTTACCAGTCATTGATCCAGTGCCTGTGTTTTAAAAGTCTTGGGGACAACTAAAGTGTTTTGACATTTGACAGATCTATAAGGCTGAAACGAGACCAATGACATCATCTGTTACTGACTGTTAAAGCAACCAACAGCTGCTTACCCTGGAAAAGCTGCCAACAGTGTGTCTGTGTGTCCCTCCATTCTCTCTCTCTCTCTCGTTTGTCAAAGGGCTCATGTCTCGATCTGTCTGACGTGACACTGGAGCTTTCACAGCAGCCGCACACAAAGTCTTTCAGTGCAGACTACTGATGGTGTCATTTCCTCAACCACACACTGTCACACTCAGCTTACAAAACAGACTTGCTGTTTTTTTCACTTTGTCAGGCACATTCCACTACACTGCGGATTTTCTGTCCTTTGCCATTTATTTGCCACTAAACTACCTATTTTCCAAAACAAAACCTCAGATTCGATTACAAGATGTTCTGTTATTACAAATCATTGCTGCTCTTCTGCCCTCGACCCATTTCCTTGATGATCTTATCGCCACTCAGCTTTTTCTGGCTGTGCGTAGAGTATGGAGGATAATGACCTCACCCTAAATGTGTTAGTTTATTAGAATTCAAATCCAAACAGGCTTGTTCCCAATATATCAGTCACCTGCACACAACATTGATTCAGGCTTTTGGTTTGGTTTATTGTCAACATTCTAGACTTTGTCAGAAATCGAGGACTGAAGTCATGAACCTATTCCATCATTGTTCCTGGTGTTTTTGGTCCAAAAACAACAGTCAACATCAGTCATATTACAATATTACTGTATCCTATTAAAATAGGAATAGACAGCAATTATAAATGCATCACATATCCCCTATTTGCTGCGTGTTAATGGGGAAAAAATACATTTGTTGCCTGATGAGAGGAAGAACTGAGAACTAGAGCAAAGAAAGAATAAGATGGAAGAGGCCCCAACATGTCTAGAAGGGAGATGAAGTGGTTGAGTGACGATAAATGTTTCAGTAGATAAGAAAACAGGAAAAGTACAGGATCAAAATAGAAGTATTCTTATTGCACAGTAACTTTCCTTTTGTGATGAGTGAAATGAAGTAAACCACAACAGAGGAATGATCCTCTGTGTAATAAATGGCCAGCCAGAGTTATAAGGTGTTAACATCTTACCTTTGAGCCTCTAAACCTTATATGAAACATACCAGATCCAACAGCAATCAAACTGAACAAGCTTGTTTTCTGTAGCCGTGTGAAAGTCTGGTCTGTTTTTGTTTGTACAGGGTTGCAGTGGAAGTTGTATCTACGAAGACCACGGCTGATGTGATGTGGAAGGACGGACGAGTGGAAAAGGGGATCCGATCAAATGACCTCATCCCCATCCAGCACCTTGATAGCCATGAGTTTTGTCCTGGGGACTTTGTAGTAGACAAACGACGTAAGGAAAATTAATCTAATTGTATACGTTTTTAAAGATAATTTCTGTTGTTTTATTTTACTTTTTCCATTACACTTTTTCGTACTAGTGAAGACGCAGCATGTTTCAGATTTCTGTCCCTGTGGACTGCGATGAGATTTTTTTATATAGGCCACTCTGCCACCCAGTACCTACAGTATCTGGGTCACTTGCTGAAACTATGCCAACTTCACTATGCGTCTGTGAAATGGACTGAAAATACAGAGATGTACTTTAAGGCTGTAATGTTACATCCAACTAAAGTTTCCATTGTCTCTTTCTACATATACATAACATATATGTACAACAAATACATTTGTATTTCTTATCAAATCTGCGCATTTAAAGGTTTGGGGTGTTTGTACTTTGTGTACTTTTGTTTTGCTCTCTAAACTGTGGGCTTTGTGTGTTCTCTCAGCCCAAGCCCTCCAGGACCCGGGAGTATATGGTGTGATCCAGTCTGGTGATCACAAGGGCAGAACATGTGTCGTCAAGTGGATCAAACTCAACTCCTCCAGTGACGACGTGGAGGTCAGTCAGGAAAACAAAACAGTGTTTGTGCTTTAAAGAACGTGAAAAACATGAAAATACTTGAGGTGTAGGTGTCGAAATGTTAGGAAATGTTAGCCGATGGTCTTATGTTATGCCACCTAGCTGCTGGCTCTTCAGCATTCTAGTAGAAATGAAGTCAGCCTTGTATTCTTTTTACTGTACAGGTTATTGGTATGGAGGAGGATGTCAGCGTGTACGACATTGCAGATCACCCAGATTTCCACTTCCGCACCACTGACATCGTCATCAGAATATGGAACTCAGAGAACGGACAGAACGACTGTGAAAATGAGGTGAGAAGAATTTAAAACTTCTCTGCTGTCTGTCTATCTTATGCATTGCACTGAAGCTGCTCCTATGTTGAATCTACCCTCACTGACATAGATGAGGGGGGCAAAACAACTCTCAGTCTAATGCAGTACCACAAACTGCAAGAAATATGTCAACTTTGTCTGGTAGACTATTTATAATCCAGCTGGTAAAGCACATTTATGTCCCCATAGTGTCAGACCTTTCTCTCTCTTTTTAGAGCAACATTAAAAAATGTAGGATGTTTCAGCCCTTCTGGTAAAGCTACAAGAAAATCAAATCCTGCCTTCACCTTGACTGTTGTATTATGGAGTAACAGACACTGCTGTCTGCCACTGAGGTTTAAGTCAAGTCATGCCAATTTTATTTATATTTCCCAAATGTACCTCAAAGGGCTTCACAATATTTGCAACACAAAAGATCCTTAAACCCCTCTTGTTTTCATATTGTATCACCTGTTGTTGGTTGTTGATGATAGTTGTATCTCTACATCCACCTTCCCTCAGACGTCAGTCGGCCAAGTGTCCAGGGTGGATGTGAGCAGCAAAGTGGAGGTGGTATGGGCAGATAACTCCATGACTATCGTCCTGCCACAGGTAAATGTGAATGTCATGAATGCTGAATGTAATTTCTGTCATTAGAAGTGAGACATCTGTTGCTGATAGCCTTCCTAATAATCACACACACATACAGCACCTCTACAATGTGGAGTCTGAGATCGAGGAGACTGACTATGACTCGGTGGAGGAGACGAGCAGTGTCCTGTCTACTGAGGAGTGGGAGGATGAGAGTGACAGCTGGGAGACAGATAACGGCCTCACCACTGAGGACGACAGCCATGTCAACAACGCAGATGTCACAGACACAGCGACCCCGACCCCCACTCCCACCGGCTCCACGACATTCATCATCCCCCCTCAAGAGGGCAGCAAAGCCGGGGTCACCAGCCCCACTAAAGGAGCCTCCGGAGAGGAAGGAGAGGCATCTGTGACTGTGGCTAGTCCTGCTTCTGGAGGAGGTGGGGAACCTTTATTATCGTTCATTTCATGGGAATGGTGTCGGCTCCACAGTGCAAATCATAAATCATTCTCCTTGAGTCTCTCATGTGATAGTCTGTCCTCTATAGGACAAGAGGATACAAACTTTTTTTGTTCTACTTAGAACTGTTACCTTACAAACTCTTCTAGTGCTATCTGTATCTTTAGGCAAGGAAATTGTATTTATGTAACACAAATATATTTCATAGAAAAAAAAAGTTGCAACAGCTTGAACTGTTGAACGCTGGAAAACAACACCTGCCCAAAGACACTGAATAAACACACACATGCACACAGAAAAAAAGCACTTTCACTTTCATGAGATAGAAAACTGCCAAATGATAACCTGAGACATCTGACTGGACTTTCATCAGAGAGCAGGTCAGAAATGTACCGGAGAGCCAAGCAATGAAGTGTTTTAAATACTACAAGTTGAATTTTGAAGTTGGTCATATTGCACCAAGCAAGTGAAGCAAGCAGCAAGTGAATGAGTAATGTGATCAGCAGTGTGTGTACTCTGGCGGCTGTATTTTGAATGAGAAGTCCATTGCTTTAATAGGCCATATTACACTTTTTTGACATGTTAAAGGATAAGCCAGGTGGGATTCTCAATTTTTCTTTATATTAACAAAAGACCCAAACCTTCGTTGATCTTATTAACAAGTAATTCTTGTGCAGCCAAAGCCTGATATAGTTTATTCCTCCATGCTTTCGAGCTGAGTTGTTGCACAAAAACAATTTAAAAACCCATTAATGAGCCACACTTCTGCAGTGGGTGACTTGTTCCTTCATTACTATGAACATTGGCGCTGTAATTGATTTCGAGTCAATCCCACATAAACCATTCTGCTGCTGTAAATACTCACTAGAGCACTAATTGTGTATTTATCCACAGCTGAAAACAGTCCTCACCATATTGCAATATTTTCTCCTTTTTAATTAATTGTTTGCTAAAACTGCTTCAAGTAAAGTAAGTAAAACTTATCTGCAAATTACTAAGCTCTTTTTCTTAATTAAATTTTATGACCATTGTTTTATGGGTTTTACTTCTTCGGGAGGAGTTTTTTCTGAATGCCACAAACAGGCTAAGAAGTCAGAAAATCTTGGGAAATTAACTATCAAATTTTTCATTTTTGGCTTTTATGGGATTTGCTAACAATAGTATTCTGTAGTGGTTATATGTTCTGCCTTATTAAGATTGGCTGACAGCATCGACTGCAAGTTCTCTGGACAGAACCACATGTTCTGTTCACAAGTCAATACAACAGTACTCAACAGTTGGGATTCAAACACCAACTGATGGTTTCACATCACAGAAAACAAAGATCATGTCCTGTTTGACATGCCTCTAACTGTACTTTGAAGTAATTTGTTATACACTGATAAATTGTACCTGCTTAGGAACCACTCCAGGGGCAGTCAATGGAGCAGAGAAGCCCAGTAAAGACGGTGCCTCTCGGGGCTTCAGGGAGTTGAAAGAGGCCTTGAAAATCCTGGAGAGCCTGAAGAACATGACTGTGGAGCAGCTCTGGACCGGTGGCTCTCCAACCTCCCCAACCTCTGCTGAACCTGCTTCCACAACTCATGTAGCCACTTCGGTGATGCCCTCGGCTCCCGAGAAACCAACCAAGGAGAAACGATTCCTGGACGACATCAAGAAGCTGCAGGAGAACCTGAGGAAGACGCTGGACAACGTGGCCATCGTGGAGGAGGAGAAGATGGAGGCTGTGGTGGAGGCAGGGGGGAGTGGAGGAGCAGGGACAGAGGTAGGTGTCTACAATGTTTTTCTGCACAGATTTGCTATTGCAGTCCAATAAATAAGCGGTAAATAGCGGCAACATTTTTGCATTTTCTCTCTCAACTGTGTCTTACCTGTTGGTCTGTTACTGTTTAGGCAGAGCGAGCTGGAGAGGAAAAACCCCAGCAGGAGCCGCAGACACCGGTGGGTGGGCAAGAATGGCCCAGTGAGTTTCTCAGTGACACACCAGTACTGTGCCAACAGAGTGGTGGCAAGCCTGGCGTCACCTTCACCAGTGCCAAGGGAGAGGTGTTCTCTGTGCTGGAGTGGGCACCAGGTGAGGAATGAGGATTCATAATATTTAACTCTTTTATCCCTTGTTTCCTTCTGTTCCTCCTTCAATTCTTTTCCTTCTCTCCCTGTCCATCTATTTAGTAATAATTAGTTTTTAATAAAATTTCTCCATTACTGTGAGTGACAGTAACCTCTGCCCTTTCTAACTTTCTATTTCTCTCTGCGTTGCTATTCAATCTGTCCATCTTTTTTTTAGATACACATTCATTTAAGAAAATGGAGTTTCAGCCAGCGGAGGCAAAAAAGTTCTTCAGCACAGTGAGGAAGGAAATGGCTCTACTAGCAACATCACTGCCGGACGGCATCATGGTCAAAACATTTGAAGATCGCATGGTGGGTCATTAATGTCATGGTAAAAAAAAAAGTGTAACATTTATATGTTGTGAGCATTTTCTAATACAAGTGGAAAAAAACTCCCCTACACTGAAATGAAGACATGGATCAAGGTGATATACAACCACAAAACATGACAAGCTCAAAATCTTTCTGGTCTGTTTCTAAGGCTGTAGGTTGTCAATTTTGAGCATTTTACAAAAACAATAGCAGCAGGGAGTAGGACTAAAAGTAGTAGGATTCTCTGTTTGAGAAAGCATTTGGAATTCATGAGAAAATGGAGTATGAATATTTAAGAAGTCATTAACAGCAACCTTAAGATAGAGGTTTAAGATAGAAGGTGCCAGTCCTGATGATGATGTACTACTTTATTCTCTTATCTGATCCTATTCTCTGACAGTAACCTTAGATAACATGGACTGCATACATCATAAAACTTATCATAAAGGTCTCTGCTTTCTCCCATACAGGACCTGTTCTCAGCTCTCATCAAAGGGCCGACTCGTACGCCCTACGAGGATGGTCTGTTCCTGTTTGACATCCAGTTGCCAAACATCTATCCAGCTGTGCCGCCTCTGTTTCGCTACCTGTCGCAGTGCAGCGGCCGCCTCAATCCCAACCTGTACGACAACGGCAAGGTCTGCGTCAGTCTGCTGGGCACCTGGATCGGCAAGGTGAGTGCTGTTCAACAGGTTTATTTATGTACAGGTATGTTGTCTTGTTTACTTCAGTTTACAGATACAATAACAATCTGCAGCATCATATTACTGGGTGTTGACCATTGTCAAATTTGTACTTGTGTCAAACCCACATAAACTAATTTAAAGTTGCTCTTCTGAACCAAACTTGATTAAGGATTATGATCTGACCTTTCCAGCAACATAAATGGAACTGGGAAGTTGCAGATATCATTATATCATTAATGTTTCAGCTTGCTGTTCAGATACATAAGTCATAATTGTGATTATGGTAACTGAATGTAGTGCAAATTTAAGGGTTTTGAATTTTCTGTGTTTTTATAGACTGAAATAACATTAGTTGATTAATTAGTTTGAATTAAATATTTATTAATAATGACATTAACCATTAGTTGAGGGACATTATGTATATTGCGTACCACTTGAGTTTGCATTGCTACTTCTGAGACTCCTCACAAAACACCTGCAGCTGCTGCTGTATTGAAATCTAGAGAGCTCTGGTTTCTCTGTGCTCTTCTCAAGAATTAGTACTGCTTTGTCATCTTCTGTGGGGATATGATTCACAGGGCACTGAGAGATGGACCAGCAAGTCCAGTCTACTGCAAGTCCTTATCTCCATACAAGGTTAATACACACACACACACACACACACACACGCACGCACGCGCACACACACACACAGGCGCATTTGTTTCACTATCCTTATGGGGGTACTCTTTTGACATAACCTTTACCCTAAACTTAATCTTAATCTAACTGTTACCCTAAAACCAAATCTTAACCCTCAAAAAATCTGGACCCAAGGAGACCTCAATTTTGTCACCATGGTGACAAGTTGCCCCCATGGGCTGGTGTGTGGTCAGCTCCCCACCGAGATATTGAAACAAGCGCACACACACACAATTCCCCTTCTCTTCTCTGCAGCACAAAAATGTTTTATTCATGTGTTCATTTGCTCGGGAGGACTCCTAGTGCAGTGTCCCACAAAGTCATTCAGCTAAATGTATCTGCCTCTCACACAGACATTACACCACTCAGAGAAAGCACCTGCAATCTGGCCTGCCAAACGAATTAAGTCCAGATTCACTCAATGAATGATAATTCATTCATTTTGTTTAACTAAATTAGTATCTCAGTAGCTCAGAGTTAAAGCTTGTAAAATGTGTTTCTGAGTGTACCATGCAGTATTCATTGAAGTCCAGATTTTACTTTAAACGTCCCACTATATTGTGAAATAAGTACTCTGAGCTTACTGGTGCTGTTTGTCTTCTTGTCTAGTTTTGAATTGGTTTAATCCTAATCCTCAACAATCTCACAATTAGTTTTATAGGACTACTGTGCTTCCTACCATCCTGAACATCATAGACATGTTGAAATAACATGTAGACATGTAGCTCATTGCATTAGTGAATATTATGAATATATGTCTATAAAATCTATTCAGCCAAGGCACATTTGCTTATGTAAATATATAAACTTTCAAACACGGAAGGAATTTAAAGTACTGAGCAAAGAAAAACATTAGAACAACATTCAAAAACAATAAAAAAAAGAGTGACATGCTGTGTTAACAGAAGAGGTCAGGGTATGATGGCTGGCAAGTGAGTCATGTGCAATGAGAGATGTAAATGTGGTTGTCATCAGCATAGTGGTGATTGATGACTATAAATTCTTTGGCTGAAATGTTACATCTAGGTAGAAAATAACGGGGTTTACACTGAAGATTTTAAGACATTCTAATCATTAATGCCAGACACCACATGTTTATTGTAGTTTATATGTACATCTATAACAGGATAACTCCATGATGATAATTTTAATGCTGCCCTAACATCCAGTAGGTTTAAATCTGAGAGAGATGATAATGTTGAACTAGATCACTGCAAGTTAAACACACTTGAATTACTGATGTGCAATTGATATTTTGATTTTTGTCTTTGAATTTTTTGTGGTTATTCAGGAACTTTGAAAGGCCTTTTATAATGAACTTTAACTCACCTTTTTTCCATCTTTCTGCAGGCCTTATCCTCGTCAATGAGCCTTACTATAATGAGGCTGGCTTTGACAGTGACCGGGGCCTACAGGAAGGATATGAGAATAGTCGCTGCTACAATGAGATGGCCCTAATCAAGATGGTCCAATCTATGACACAGCTACTCCAGAATCCCGTGGAGGTCTTCAAACAGGAGATCCAGGAGCACTTTACTTCTAACGGCTGGCGGCTGGTCCACCGTCTGGATGTGTGGCTTGAGCTGAACGACGCTGCTGAGAGGGGTCAGGCGGCTCACATGTCCTCCAGGGCTCAACACTCCAAAGACCGACCTTCATCCGTGGAGCCTCTGGACGAGCAGCTGCCCCTGGGATTGGGGCCCATGGCGGTGGCCCACAGCAGCCCCAGCAAGCCTGGGGAGGAGGGGGTCACAGGAGCAGGAGTAACCAGTATTATGGAGGAGGAGCTGGAGGATTCAGGGCTGAGTCCTTCCACTACAGCGGCCTCTCAGCAGGAGATGAGCCAGAACTCAGACGGCGACAGCACCCAGGGGAACGCCTCTCTGTGCGGTGACAGAGGTGGCTCCACAGCCCCCGGCTCTGTACTCCGTGGCGGAATGTCAGAATCAGGTTCAGTCACTGTTAGTGGAGGAGGGGTGGGTCCCACAGGGAACCAGCCAGTGGTGCGACCAAAGAAACGGAGAAAGAGCTACCGGAGTTTCCTCCCAGAAGGCAGCGGCTATCCAGACATCGGCTTTCCACTCTTCCCGCTCTCGAAGGGGTTCGTGAAGAGCGTTCGAGGTGTGCTGCAGCAGTACCGAGCTGCGCTGGCCGCCGCTGGCATCACTGAGCACACAGAGGACAAGTAAGTGCCTCCTCACCGTTCCCCGACACACCTCTGCACTGATCCTTGCTCTTTTCCTCCTTCTCTTCTACCTTTTCATCTGCCTCAAGCCGTAGAGGAGGATCCATTACTTGTTGTCTGGGGGGACTGCAATTTTCAATCTTCTGTACCCCTTGTCCAGAGCTGCACTGTGCCCCCTGCACTGTGCCCCCACCACTGCCCACATTTTTGTCCTTTACAACCACTTCTTAGTCTGTACTGCTCCTGCTGCCCCAAACTCCACATTGTTCTGCCTTTTTTTCTCCCCCTAATCCCTCTCGATCAAACCACGACTGCAGGAGAACAGCACCTTTGATCAGGAGAGTAAGCAGATTCTGGTTTGGATGCGACTTCATAATCTTTCTGTTCTCCCTCAGTGTCTCTGCAGATGAGTGTGATGAATAAACAGGGGTGGACCTCACATGATCAGTTACACGAAACCCATGGGAGCTACCTCGTCACATGGGAACCCTCATCTGTTCATGGACGCAGGTAAACACATGGAGCTCTTTATTGGAGGCAGTCAGAGTTTCTCTTTTGGCCTCAACAGGACTTTGACTTCAGTCGAGGTGGTGTGGATGCAAAAAAGGACTGAATGAGATGAAAAATCAGTGCCATGAACCTTCTTCCAACGTGCTCCTCCACCAAGCCTCCAGTGACATCCACCTCATGGGTGGGGATTTGCTGGATAACCACTCTGCCGTCTCAATCAGCCAGAAAAATGTAAAGCAGACTCGTGATCGTCGTTGCATTTTTGGACAAGGTCAAAGATGGCTGGATCCCATTGGGGAAAAACTGCAAAGCCCAGCTCTCCTGGCTGTTGGGTCAGCTGTGGCTATCTGTAGCACTACTGATATTATCGCTGTACCATCCTGCACTACAACAAATGAATGAACAATCTGGTCTGGGAGAGGTGACACTGTATAAATACACTGACCAGGAGGATTCTTTTTAAATAGAAATCACTGGTTGTACGCTTTCTGCCAAATTCTCTGTTCACAGACACACAAATATTCAAGTAGAACGTACTGAATGTCAGTAAAACTGCCAACAGCCACAACAGCTTTGCCACTTCTTCCACTACACTTGCTGGTATTTTCCTTCGCCAATCACTCGCACTGAAACACGCAGCGAACATCGAGTGACAAAGTTTACACACGAATCACCTCTGGAGGTCAGACTGCTGTAGCTGTTTGGTGTGTAGAGGGGCCAGCCAGGCACATCACGACAGTTAGGTGGCTCTATGTGAAGGTGTTTGTGCTCTAGTCAAAGCTTAACACACAGCTGCCGCCTCTACATCCAAAATTTCCATTCACTTTCTGTAGAATTTAGCAGAGTTTTTTGATCACCAAAATAAAACTTGTGCTTTGGTGTTTTGATGCATTCAGAGTGGAGCTTTACCCACAATGCTCCACTTTTGCGTAACGGAGGTGAATCCACATCACTGCAAATGACACAATTTAAATAATATATATCTGAAAATACGTACAGCATCCATTCCATCATCTCATGTCAACATGTTGCCTTACTTAAATTGTTCTTAATGATCTCAGACCATTGTGTACAGAGCTGCTTGTGTCATGCTTTAGACATTAACCTATACAGGCCTAGACACACACTAAAAACCACTAAAACCGTGTTCCAGTGTTTTCTTCCTTAAAAGTGCAGATCTCTGATCAGTTTCCCTCTTTATCAGTTCTTAATCATGAGTCTCTCAAATGAGAGCTGTCGCTGTATTCAGATTTTTCTTCGCCAAATTGCACGTGCAGAGTATAACATCAGAATACAAACTACCGTAAGTGTGATGCTGAAGGTTTGTTGATATTCGAATTATTTAGCTTGATTATTATTATTTTCTGTGATTCCATGTTTTCCCTGACTTGAGCGTCTTATCCCACGAAGGTGACTGCTGACCCCACTGATGAGAGAAAAGTACATAAATTGCAGCACACAGACAAAACTTTAGCTGATACAACTGATGTCTGTGATCTTCTTTTCTTTCCCTTTATATATATATATATCAATCAAGATTTTATTTACCAAGTTCCATGAAACTCTTTGCTTTGCCTCAGATTAATTAATTAATAATCAACTGTGAAAGAAAGTGAAACTCACCTTTGGGTCCAATCGTGCTTCCTGGGGATATCAGAGCAGTCTTTGTTTACATCTCTTTAAATAACTTCATCCCACCTCTAACACAATGTTCTTTCTTTCTTTCAAGATGTTATCGTAATAATTATCATTATGATTATAACACAGGTCAGACAAACCCCCTTGTGCTTGCCATAACCTGTGAAATAAACAAGAGAGCCTTGGCTGTCTGGTATTTTACTTGAACAAAGAGCCTTGATGCTGAAGAGTGTTTCTGAATGAGAGAGCACATTGTGCCATTGTGAAACTATGAGTGATGGGAGAGAATAAAAACCATGAGCCAAGAGTTGCTGCGTTTTAAAGAGACTTAACAAAAAATAGAGGTCCTGAATGAGGGTATTTTGTTTTGCTTTGTCTTCCATTTTTTCCCCCCACGACTCTTAAAACTGGCATTCCATTTTGTCCTCTTCCCATATTTTACTTCACCATTGTTATTTCGCTGCCTTTAATGCTACAGAGGAGAATGTGTTGTGTAGCTTTGTCTGCTTTCATGCCTCCCCCCCCCCACACACACACACACCTGCTCTTCTTTGTCAAATGTCACCTTCACAATTCTTGGAAAAGTGTGTTTGAGATGATCTAAACTCAGTCTGAAGACATAAAAAAGGTGATTACAGGCTTTTGGAAATCTGCACCAAGAGTTGGAAGGTGGCATTATGGCTACATCTTATTTGTCAAGGGTTGCAGAAACATGCAGAAAATGTGAAGCTATCTCGCTAGATCTTGAAGCAAAAATCTGGCAGGATATCAAGCACACAATGCTATGTACAATTTTCTGTGTATGTGTGTATATTATTCAGATTTAAACCATTATTATTCTTATTATTATTACTACTGCGAGAAGTTTGTTTTACAGCCAAAGCATGTAACATGTTGCTTTAAGCCTTTTGAATGGGCTACACACAAGACTTGACTGTACGATGTCTACATTTCCACAGTGGCCTGTTATTGATATATTAAAAAAAAGAACTAATAAAGTTATGATTTGTAGCCTGATTCCCTCTGTACAGATGTCATGACTATATTGAAATATATGAATACATACAGTATATATTTAACACAAACTTGAGTTCTAACAAGTCACGTGGATGCTTGGGGCATATATGTACAAAATGCTGAGTGTGTTATTGTACTTATGATTTCATTTTTCATTTTTTTTAATGGTTTACTTTTGTTGCGTTAAGACAACTGTATAGTGATGTATTAAACTTTGCAAGCAGTACCATAGTAACATTGTGGCTTTTTTTTATTCTGATCCTTGTTGCTTTTGCTGCAACTTTTCCTCAGAATGATGTTAAAGTTTAAACCTACTGGTATTTTCTATTTTTTATTAATAATATGAACAAATCACATGGAAAAAACCCCACAATTGATTAACAAGTAATTCCTGTGAAGCCAAAGCCTGATATAGGTTCTTCCTTTCAACCATTGATCTCCATCATTTAACCAGTGGTAAAGCTAATAAAAACACCTCAATGAGCCACACTGTTGCACTGGGTGACATATTCCTTCAGTATATATGAACACACACACTGTAGTTTAGTTTTGAGTCAGTCCAACATGAACTGCCCTGTTGCTGTAAATCCTCATTAGAGCACCATATGTGTTTTAGATGCATGATTTCCTCCTGTTTGAGTAATGTCCCAAAACGTCTAGAGGTTTTAGGAAACTACTAAGCCTTTTTAAAAGAAACCTAAAGCCATATATTTGTGACCTATGAAAGATTTATATTTTCAGTAGGAACTAATAGGCCTGAGACTGAGACTGTCTCTGACAAGGTATGAGGATATGGAAAGTACTGAGGGAAATGCCAAATGAACACATTGTTGGCTTTGGTCTTTACATGGGATTTGTTGACAATATGAAAAATGCCACTGTTACCCTGCATTCACATTAGTAAAGTAGTTTCAATAGGTTTGACAGCAGTCCTGCAGCATGACAAAAGAGAATCCCCCCCTCCCTAAAGCTAAAGTAATACCATTGAAGTCCAGGTCAATAACTGCTCAAACGTTTCAAACAGCGAACAGCAGTAAAAGAAATACTTCACCAGCCAAGTAGTTTGTCATCATATTTATTTTGCAATCAAAAACACTCCAGCAGAATGTTTCATTTTATATTAGAAAAATTACAGACATTTGTCTAATGGAAAAATAGATCTCTCTGTGAATAAAGAATCAATCATTCAATCTTCAGTGTGCAAGAAAAATAACATTTCCCTTCACCATAAACATTTAAACACACGAGACAAAAGTTGAGAAGCAGCAGGTAAAGACATAAACAGTAAATAAACAGTGAGACAAAGTGAGCTTCTTTCATCTGTCTTCAGTTTGCAGACAGAAGAATATACATCAGGTCCTTCATCATCTTAAACTTTATCAGTCTGATTTTACTCATTTAGATTTTCAATTAGAGGCGTACAGAGATATATTTTACTCAAGCTGAAGGCTGTTGCTCCGATTTCTTCAAATGAAAAGAAATGCTGGAGATCTGTCCAGTAATTGATGAACAGGTGGCACCGCGGCATCGGTTTTAACAGTTTCTACCAGTTTAAATGTTGAGATGCAGGTTCACAAATTAACAATATGCCACAAATACACTCTGAGGAGAAGGCTGACAAAAAGACAGATGCTTTCTTCTGACTTCAATTTGTCCAATTTGCCTGTTCTTCTAACCATAGCAGAGTTTTAAAAATATGGTGGTGACAAAACAAAAAGTCCATTTTCAAATTCAGTCAAATGAGAAGTGACTGCACCACTGTGTTTAGACCACCAGGAGGCAGCACAATCAAGGCACATCAAACAGTTAAATGGACCACTGCATCACTCACTCACAAGAAATCTGACTTGCATAGAAAAAAATAAAATGTATGAAAGTGACCTGGATCAGCAGCACTTTTTTTTTTTTAAATCTAAGCAAATTTTTCCTTTAATTACTGTAATATATGATTTTACATGTTAAGGCCCCTAAAATTGTTCAATGAAACAATCTCAGCAGGAAAATCTCTCTTTGGCTAAACTTGGCTGATTAGCAGACATGCTAGCTGTATTTTAAGGGGTCACAAGCCAAAAAGGTTGGGAAACAATGTGTTGGGTGAGCAGTATGTCCACTGTTAACAGCCGTTAACTCCTCTGGTGCCTGGCCTCAGGTTTTGGTGCTACAGACCACATTTTCCCCCAAAATGAAAGCGAAAGCAAACAAGCATGTCTTCAAGTACTGTTTCCATCTTCTGTGCTTGTAGCTCGTCAGCTGAATTCCTGCTGCTGTCCTTCATGAGTTAACATAATTTAAACCAACAAAAAAATCAAACGACAGAAAATCGACCTCAGCATCTCGTGAAGGCTTCAAACAACGGCATTGGCAACAAATTTACATTGTGCAAAAACATAAAAAGAATATCTTTTTAGCAGATACATTTTGGTCTTTCACAAGTCAATCCTTTGTCAAATGTAGACACAGTGATTAAAACACAAAACACGAAAACCTTGTGGCCCTGCAGGCAAATCAAGGCTTCAAATCCAAACCTTTCTTGTTGCTATTTGTGTTTTAAAACTGGTGGTCAGATGCTACTTTCGCAGCATTACCACCGTGAAATGATTTGATTATGTTGAGTGGATGTCACTGTCAGACCCTTCTTCCCCTCTATTTCCTAATTTTACAGTCACTCTGTGTGTGTGTGTGTGTGTGTGTGTGTGTGCCTTGAGATAAAATGAAACACATCCTTCTCTCTTTCTCTCAGCATCAGGACAGTTTGCTAATGTTCCCAAATGATTTCTTGTGGTGAGGAGGAAGAATAAGGGCGCCTACCTCATGCAGCATTTAACAAGTCGATATTTCCCACCTCCTCCTTCTTCTCCTTCCCCTCCCCCACTCTCTCCAATGTGCTGTTTTAACCAGCTTCACCCCCCTAAAACCCTTGTTTAAAAGACAAAGAATATCTCATCTTTAGCCTCCTTGTGTCTGGATCTGTTTTGTTTTTTATAAAGTAAATTAAACAAGTCACTGAAGATATCTGGTTGACACACAATGAAAAACTCATTTCAAAATCTGACTTTCCTACATGTGTAGACCAGAAGCCTCAGTCATCATTTCCTCAATGTGACTTAAGCTCAATGGTAAGGACACCTAGGTGATGATTATTAATAAATCTCCCTTAGTGACAGCCTCTGTGTGTGTGTGTGTGTGTGTGTGTGTGTGTGTGTGTGTGTGTGTGTGTGTGTGTGTGTGTGTGTGAATAGCAGCTGAGACTCACAGGCCTGGGATGGCTCTGCAGAGCACTGCAGAGTACAGGAGAAGAAGAAGAGTGGTGTGTTGGGATGAAGGATGCAGCCTAGGAGGCACTAAAAACACATCAATCACTGCCCAGGACCAGAGCCACAGGAGCCACTGAACATGTTTACACTGTGATCATCAGTCTGTGATGTTCTGCACGTTCTCCACGAGGTACTTTTCATGGGTTCCGTGTCATAATTTACTTTTCTGGAGGATCACTTTTTCTGCCTTATCTGTAACTACTTCACTTGATGATGTCTGAACTCTGCCAGTAAAATAAGTGAACAGTTTAGCCAGTTGTTCACATGAATGGGACGAATCAGGGCCAAACAATTAACTGAACTTACCCTTTGGTGGGTTTAGTGCATTTTGCCCTGAACAGAATTATCACAGATGTTTTACTGTTTGTATGTTTGTTACATGGCTGCTTTGTTTTTGCAGCTCTCTTGTGACTTACATAGGACTACTGCTCAATTAAGAGCTGTCTCCTTATATCAGAATAAAATCTAACTATTGAAAATAGAGGAGATAAGAACTGGTATGACAGACATGAATCTGTTCTCAATTGAAATTCAGCTTGGTTCAGGAAACCAGAATGGAATCAGTGACTCTTTCAGGCAACCAGTCAAACCCTTCTGACTCTGAGACTCTACTACTTGCAGCCTCTGATCATAAACCAGGCATTCAAAACAAGCAAAACAAACAGCTCCTACACGAGTAAATAAATGTTAAATAAAATATTATTAGTTATATTTACTGATGTTTCATGCTATGTGCTTTCTTGGGATTCATTTGACTTCTACAGGAGCACAAACTCCAGGCTGCCCTCACATCACTCAGCAGTGCACCATGTTCAGGTAGATGAGCCACATAGTACCAGACTCCACCTACTGACCCATAAAGAATTCAAGTTAGAGACTTTTGGCCTTAACTGAGAATTTGAGGCTTTCTGTGTATAATAAACAGTCGAAAAGCTTGATGACCTCTGTTAAAACCAGGGCAATGACAGCGCCACGATGACACTACCTCGCATTTACTGCATCACACACATAAACACACAAACACGCAGTTGCCAACAAAGGAGCCGTGAAGGCATAAATCCAACTGTTACTGTTGCATAAGATGCTGTAATTCAGGCTGATGTGCTTCAGCACAGAGAAAGAAATCCTCTACATGCAGCGACAAAAAGATGAGACAAAGATGGTGATGGATTCACTTTCCACGGAGGCAAAACTCGCGTGTCTGTATGTGTTTGTGTTTCGTCTGCAAACTGATGCTCAGTCATGGCTGCGGAAACCCAAAGTGTTCAATATTAAATAAATAAGACATGAAACTGTGACATAATTGGCGATTGGTTATCTACTCAAAGCAAAGCCAATCACATAACTGACTCTTTTTGTCTTGATTGACAGAGAAAGACTTTCTGAAATAAATACAAATATGGAAAAAGGACAGTTTAAATTTGAAAAATACCTGACATAAATGCTCTTATCGTTATAGTGGGAGGAAATAACATTTAATAAGCTCGTTGCTAAGCTTGAAAAATGTATTAGGGTATTATAATGTCATGCTTATATTATGTATTTTGTCTGCATTTAATAATATGATTATTTATTTCAGAATGTCTTACTTATTTAATATTGAACACTTTAGGTCTCCATACATGGCACTTGTCTGTCGTAATATTCCAGCCTACATCACATCATTATGTACCGTGGAGAGGCGAATGTGCCAATAACAGTAAATGAGTCTTACATCCATTGCTTTGCTCCTGTACCTGGACACTTCTGATTTCAAATGCTAAAGTGTGTGTTTTTCTAAACAGCAGAGATGAAAGCTGCTTCATCCAGTGATTAATCTCGCCAGGCCTCTGTGTACCTCTGCTTGCACTGGCCCATATTCCACCACTTCTCCATCTACTGTTATTATCCCTTTGGGTGAACACGGCTCCAGCCTGAGTGCCCGCACCTTAGTGTGCACCAGATGTTGACAGTTAGTAGCCAGATGTGCACCCTTCTCCATAGCTAGGAACAGCTTGAGCAGTGCGGTGCGTGATATTCCCGCATTAACATAGAAAAGATGGATGAAGCCGTCGTCTGCCATGGCGCCTGGTGCTGCCATCAGGTCCTCTGCCAGGTGGGACTGGTACATGGCCAGCATGAGGACAAAGTCTTCCTCTGGCACCACCACCCAGTCACTAGGCAGCGGCTGGTCCAGAGGCACCAGCAGGGAGTCAGGTGGGCCAGTAAGGGATTTGTTGGCGCTTCGAGAAGGCGTGCTCTCCGTCCTCCTCACTTTGAGGGAGTTGTTGGAGTGGCAGGAGTTGTGGAAGGTGTTCCCGCAGGGAGAGTCTCTGGACGGTCGTCTATGCACAGAGGCCGGACCCAGGGAGGAGGCCTGATTGTTGCAGTGAAGTGTCACATTATTTCTCAAAACCTCCTTGTTGTTGTAGTCCTCGGTGGCGGGCAGGTAAGCCAGCTTGCCCTTGTAGACGCGGAGAGAAGCCAGCCTCACCAGGGTGCCGACGGTGAAGCGGGCAGCTCCAACGTGACGGTACTTCTCGCTCTCTATGTCCACGTCCGCTACAAAGCCCCAGGCCAGCGAGAGAAAGGAGAAGAGACGAGGGCTGGACGAGAGATGGATGGAGATCAGGTCCATACGGGACACGAGTCCTTTACAGAGCAGGAAGCCACAGCTGATCAGGAGCTCCTCACTGGACACCGGCGAGGCTCTGGAGGAACGAAGGAGGAGAGTTAGTCACAACAGGCTGGACTTGATCATAGATCCAAAGTGGACACCAGTCCTGGGCTTCAGCCAATGATTCTTTTCAGTTTCACTTTGCTGAAAATGTCCACCATAACTTCCTGTAGTCCAAAGTCATGTCTTTAAATAACACATTTTTATCATTCATCAGCTCAAAACTCAAAAGCAATTTAATTTACAGTTATATAAAACTGAGAGAGGCAGCCAATTCACATTGTATTTTCCTTAATAAACAAATAACTGATTGATCTTTTCAGCCCTGCACCAGACTTCTGGAAGGAGACACAGTTAAGAATCTAGTTTAAAATATACGATGCAGACACCATAATAAAAACAGGAAAGTGCACTTAATATTTCTGGGTTAGGAAGTGGGTCGAGGCTTGTGTGTATTTTGGGGGAGTGAGCTATAAGAGGAGTGTAAAATAATGAGGTAACTGTGACCTTATTGTGTAATAGTAAAAACACAGAGAAGAGAACAGAGGTAGACGATGAGGGTGGAGGCCCATGGAGCTATGAAGGGAGTCGGGTGAGGGCGGGGGGTTGGTTCAATACAGCAGAAGGCTCAGGGACAAATCTTGGAGGTGGGACAGAATCAGCTTATGGGCCTTCAGACATGACAAGCCAGTCTGACAACAAAGACAGCCCCATCTGGGAGAATGGAAGCAGGGGTGGAAGGTCATGATAACACCCCTCACTCAAACACACACACACACACACACACACACACACACACACACACACACACAGATTTGCCTGCTGTTACCACCCACAGCCAATTACAGTGACGACTGGACGTCTCAGCGGAGTTCACTGACAGTGGCCCTGCAGACATCTCCATATTCATCATCCTGAATTTATGCACCAGTCTGTTTATCCAAATAGTCTCATCTACATTTCCAGCTCTGTTTCTTTCTAATCATTGTCTGTAAAAAGGTCAAGCAATAATAAGATTTCCAACTTTACCATTCACCATGTTCACCATCTTAGTCTAGTCTTTGCTAATTACCAATAAACACAAAGTACAGCTGAGGTTGACGGGAACGTCAGTAGTTCTGAGGTGTCCATAAACCAAAACACCAGAGGAAGTGAAATTTTAATCTGAGACATTTGACTCTGGACCACAAATGTCGACCCTAATGGCTGTATAGGGAAAGCCAGGAAATTAATAGTTGTTGATATATTTATGTGCACACAGCCTGACGTTGCCATCTCTAAATCCATGGGACAAGCATCACTCAAAATATGTGATAAGCTTATAAAATATAGGACATTATTTAATACTGTCACATGTCTCAGATGTCTGTGTTCCACCAAAAGATTAATTCCTCTCTTAACTTCTCTTAGATTATACATTAATATAAATTTGTTGCTTTTGTTTTGTCTGTCTTTTCTGCTTAATGAGTTCTTTTCCTTTTGATACTTCAAGCAAACTTTTATGTTAATACTTTGTATATAGAAGCCTATCAGTATGATGAAATACACTTTTACACAACACCACAAACTACATCCTCCAAAGTGAGTCAGCACCTCTCAAAAACAGTTTCAACAAAATTGAATCATACCCTTCATGAAAGACTTATTGCAGGACTGTTGTATTAGACTGTTTTAGTTTTATCTAGATGAACCTGATGAACGGGCAACTGAGATTAAATAGGTTCCTTATATTTCCAGATCCCATCCATGTATTTTAAGCTGTTTATGCAGTGTCTGTAAACGACCAGGGGAGGGAGACTCTCACCCACATCAAAGTCTCACACCTGTCACTTCAGAAACCATCACGTTCAGCCTCTGCAGATGATGTTCCAGCTCGTGCTCATTATGTTTGTGTAGAAAAACACATTAAACCCTCACTCAGCGAACCTGTTCACTGCATTGCATAATACCAGATACATTCTAGCTGTCACTCGTTTGATCCACGTAGCCTCGGTGAACCCTACATTCAGCCAGGAATAATACCAAATACACTCTGGCCAGGGCCACTGCAGGACAGCCTGCAGCAACCAGAGAGAGAGAGCGAGCGAGAGAGAGAGACACAGAGAGAGAGATTTTCTGGATGCCCCGGGAGTGTGAGAGGAGTGTAAACAATACAGAGTCTGGTCCCTTCCTCTCATTGTTGTGGTCGCTCTGGCTGGAAGACCATTGTTTAATGAGAAGCTGATTGGCAGATCAAGATCAAAGTGATGAATGGATGTGTCTCTTTGCTGAAGATAGAACCATCAGTGTTTTGATTAATATAATTTTATTGTGACTAATTTATCGTTTCTTTAGTCAGGATTGCTACCGAGACTAACAAAGCTAAAACTGCTGCACAAAGGCTTAAGCAAAGGCTGCCAGACGCCAAGCAAAAACAATAAATACACAAAGATGCAAAATGACGGATTACAGAATAAATAAAATAGTAAAAGGGCAAGATAAAGCTCAACGTGAACTACAAAGAGTAGGAGGCAGTGCCTCGGAGCGCCTCAGGTTTTTCACTTTAGAAAGGGCAAAGTATGTGAGACAACACAAACAACAGAGCACAAGCCGAGCCAGCAAGCAGCCCAATAAGCGACGTTTCCATGAAACAACATCAGCTACCTTCACTCAAGCACTGGAAGAGAGAGGGCCAGTCTGCTCTGAAATAATAACTCATTTCTATGACACAGTCTTGGAGATTCTCTACACAACAGACTGTGAGGCTATTAAGGGAGTTACAGCTAAAATAAAGGTAAAATGTATGAATATTATAAAACATATTAAGCCCCCCCCCCTTCCTCTGAAGAAACTCACAGTGTCCATGGCAGTGATTATGCAAAATCATGATAACTCATGAGGGTTCAAAATGTCAATTTACTGCTCAATATAGATTAAGCTTCCACATGTCTATTATAAAAGGAGTAGTAGATGAGTGATATCAGACGCAAGTTCTTTGGAACTGGAACTTCATATCAGGAATGGTAACTTATTGTTCATTTGTTCATTGGTTTGTTCTTTCTGTCCTTCAACTTCTCCTTCTCTACGCTTCCCTTTGTTCTTTGTTCTGGTTAAATGAAGTCCAAACAATCACTCAAATGAACAAATCATTAATAATTAACACAGGAGATGAGTGCATTTACACTGAAAAGCACCAGAAGGCAGGACCATGTGTGAGTGAGACTGTTATACAAAGGACACTACATCTCCATTAAACGCTACATCTAATTTATTTAATCATTACATCTTCATCCAGATGATGTGTCTGGAGCTGCAGTTATTATATTTATGTACAGTTGAGATGCTGGGCACTATCAGTAGTATAGGCTACACCAGACTCAAGGGGATTATGGCCATACTTAGATGTCTGCAAAGCTTCAACTGTTCATTCTGCATGTAAGAATAAAAATGGACAGAACTACTTTATTTGACAGCTGCATTGGTTTCCTGTTTCTTCTTCTTCTTCTTAAAGCGCAGGTAGCTCTGTCTGTTGGGGGATGAACTGATATATTTGAAGCATATATTGAACTAACAACACTGTTTAAGCGTAAGGCTACTAAGGCCTTACACTTATAAGGCTACTTATAAGGCCACTCATTACATAATTTGATTTAAACTGGATTTGCAGTATGTACACACAGTTTACATGTAAATGAAAGTAACAGCTTTGCACCTGGAACAATGTGGTCCAAATCAAAATTGTAGACTGATCGTTTCTATTTTAATAATGTCTGATCATGGTTAATGGAACTCGCCAATAGCCAATCTGATCGCCAGGGGCTGGCAGAAGCTACACGCCACTGAAAGGCCACCATGGACTGACTGTTTCAGAATAGCTTTGTTAATGCTTGATTAATACCCTTTCAAAAGATTAATCAATTAATCATTACTCTACTACAATAAATCAACTGCCACTTCACCCAGTGTGTGCAGCCATGAGAGAAACAATATCAACCTTCATGGTAAAGTAGATTATATAAAATGACAGATTAGAAGTTTAGGAGCAGTTAAACAAGTTATATGTACTGGATTTGAAACCAGTCATGAAACCTGCACTGTTAAAACTACATCAATACACTGTCGGACAGATCAACGCACAGTGCTGATGATTGGTTTCATTTAGGTTTCTGCATGTGCCTCACCCAGAGTAGTGATTTATGGATGCAGCCAAGGCGTTGCCTGATCCACCAGGAAGGATACCCAGCGGGGTCCGGATGGCCTCCTCCCAGTCTGGTCTCTCTAGCAGACCATTTATCACCTGACAGAAACAGAACACACAAGTCATCATGGACTGAATCAGATGGATTTTTAATCAAATGCTTGCTGATTTAAAAAGGTTATTTATTTAGGCAAATTTCTCAAACGGCTGTTTGTGTTCAACCTTTAAAGAATATAAATTTCCTACAAAATCCTTTTTCATTTAACAAAAGAAGCCAAAGGTACACACTGGCACTACCTGGAAGGTAAATATAACCTGTACATTCACAAGGTTAATTGTTTGGTCTATAAAATGTCTGAAAATCTGCCAGGAATTTGCTTGTTATGTCCAACTGTGATGACCTCTGGTCTACTAACTTGTATCTCTGTTTGCTCTGCAGGTAGCTGATTAATGCTATCTGGAGCACCTGTGGCGCCCAGTGTGTTCCTGAGTTACATGAGTCCTGGCTGCAGACTAATCACTCTCTGCTCCTCTCCTCAGGTACCGCATCTTTGTTTGGTTATGTTGCCTTAGTTTATCCTTATGCACCTTACAACACCCAAATCTTTCACTCATGCATGTTAATATTCAATTTGCTATCCTGATTTGGTTTAGTTTGAATGAACAAATCATTCTTTGTTAACTTTTAAACTTGGTATGTCTCCCTTTTGTTGTGGCTTTTCAGACAAGTCATAACAACAACCGTCCAAAACCCAAAGATGTTCAGTTTACAATGATACAAAACAAAGAAAAGTAGCTTGAAGCAGACAATGGATGCAGTTTTTTTTTTGTAGAAAACAATTTCTAGAGTGGGCTTGTATAGGAATATAGTGAAAATGTGTCTCTCTTTACCTCAAACAGAAGTCCATCTCCAGACATGATGACTAAAGCATCCCACTGTGACAGGTCAGCCTCCCTCACCAGCTCTCGAGCGTGGTTCTGCCGCTCTGCAAAACACACACACAAACAAACACAGAAATGTAAAGATCATACTCATGCAAGCGTGTCTTTCCGGTATAAGAAATCTAGAATAAGGAAGACTATGATTGTGGCAGAGAAACTTATCCTATCAGCTTCCTCCTTCCACAAAGAGGTCAGAGATCACAGGAGGTTTGAGAGACATTCCGTGTCTCACTCAAGGACATTTGTACAGGTTTCCTATTAGCAGCTCAAGTGACACAAGACACTAATATGCATGTTATTTAAATAATGACAACAGGAGACAATTGAGATCTCAGGTAATAGAAGACTCTGCATCCTCCTTGTAGTCTTGTTGCCTTTTTCCCTTCAGTCGCCAATTTAAGGCATCACCGTGGGAGGGAAAGCTGATATATGGTCTTAAATGAAGCGCCTACCACACTGCCAATTAGATCAGAGCAACTAAATTACCCAGGAGCACTCTGTCAAATTAATCTGGGGTTGAATCATCTGATGAAGTGGGGGCCTTGGTGACAGGACCAGCATCCTCTTTTTTTTCCCTTTTGTTTTTTAGAGTCACTGGAGATTGTACTCTATCACCTTTCACCTGTATGTGAGGTTCAGTTGTGTTTGTTCCACTTGAAAAAGTAGGGTTTCTGTTCTTTACTTTATCTGGACACTGTGATTGAACTGGTTTATAACACATTTATCTAACTGCATGAACTCCTTCATCCCTTTGACCTAAGTATAGCTAAACATGTGACTCACTTTTAACATTTTGATTTTCTTGCATCAAAGACACATTATCATCTTAACACAACATCTATAGATCTATAGTATGTTTTTGCATGTGTGTGTGTGGAGGGATGCATCTCTCTGTCTCTCTGTCTCTCTCTCTCTCTGTCTCTCTCTCTCTCTCTCTCCTTCTCTCTGTTTGCAGTCTGCCTGTCCTCTGTCTGGAGGTGAGAGGGCAGAAGGAGTGCTGTGAGGTGGGAAGCAAAGTCAGTCAAGTGCAGCGGACTGTCACGACTTTGGTCACAACTTTCACCTGCTGAGGCTCAGCAACACTGAAGGCCATTACTCTCTCTCTCTCTCTCTCTACCATACAGACTACCCACACCTGTATGGGAATGAGAAAAGCTACCAAAAATAATTTATTATTGGCTGCAAAAATGCTAAAAGTAGATTTTTTATCATTAGTCCTAATAGTAGGGATTTATCTCTGCAAAGGCAACTCAATAAATGCTCCTCTTGCTGGAAGAGCTGAAAAGAGCCAAGAGAGTTGTTTTTCATGCAGTATGTATGAATTTTATTTTTGCCCAACAGTAACCCGGTGAATCACAATGTGTATTTATCTAAGCTGACTAGATATTTCTGTTGCTGATATTTTTGACTGCACTGAGCCAAGAAAATTCAGCTTTTAGACATGGAATTTGAGCAAAAGAAAGTTTGAGACTAACAGGATCCCAATGGACTGCTGAACTATCATTGCACAGTGAGATCACAGGGCGAATCTGTTCTTAACAATATACAGGTGGTCATCCTAATTATTCCAGGGGAGAGAGAAATTTCACCTGAGGGAGGTGAGTATGGAGCTCACCTCTGGTCTGTAGCTAAATGTCTCTACAGGTTGTCATTGGCTAACCCACACCCACTTTTAACAACCCAGTCACATCTATAGGATTTGGTTCAAATCTACTGTGACTAAACCCCATCCCTTTATCTGCCGCTAACTGCTCTGGGCGCCTGACTATGTGGCCCATCACTAACATTTCACCCAATAACTGCATGTCTGTGTGTCCTGTGTCTGCATATATGTATTTTGGGCCAATGTATTTATAGTGTTTGTATGAAAATAACGATGGAGTGAAAAAAAAATGTAATTCCCCCAAAGCGGATCAATAATAATGAAGTAATTCTTCTTCTTCCTTTTTTAATATTCTTTTTCAGGATTCACAAAGTAATCATCTCTCAGTGACCATTTTCTGTGAAAAACCTTATATTGTTACATTTGCAAATAGTAATACTTGAAGTCAAGTATATGAGAATATGATTGAAATTCTGCATTTTTAAAGGCACATATCATCAAGTTTTTTCACAGACTTTTCAAGAACCTGAAAATAAGTTGTCCTCTTTGGTGTAACTAACTATTCCCATTAATGCTGCCATTGTGTTAATGTCTTAACCCAACAGAAGAACAGCACAGTTATTCAATCCACACACACACACACACACACACACACACACACACACAACCACGGATCTGATTTCTCAGCCTCTCTTGTTCTCTTCCCTTTCCTAAACTCTGCAGGATAAAGAAATCAATTCCTCCTTATCAGTCCAGTCACATCACATTTCCTTATCTATGCAGAGGCTGTACACTAAAAAGGATTGAAGGGCCCCAATCAGCAACAAAGCAGTGGGGCAGGGACACTGCAGTGTAGTGGGAGGGGAGCTGAGAGCAGTTTTAGTATGCAACTCTCCTCTTCAGTTAGATTGATAATGGCATAACGAAGCAATGAGGGAAAACAAATATCAGGGATGGAGGGATGGAGATAAGTTACAAAGTGCTTGTAATGATGCTGCAGAGGAAAAAGAGGAGGAGAGCAGAGCAGAAAGGAGAGGAGTGCAGTAGTTTTGTCCAGCTGAGCTTCTCCCTGTGGGTAGAGGCAGTGGATTGTGACTAACTCATTACAGTCATGCAGACCTCTGCTTCATTACTGGCCTCTGGTCACAGCCTGGACAGGGACTGTGGTGCACGTTTTCAAAATGTCCTCAGAAAGATGAGTAACCCCCCAAGTTAATGTGAGTAAGTAAAACTGCAGACCAGTGTTAGGATTTTGAAATTTCTTCCGACAAGCATGCATATACAACTATTTGCAAGTAGCATTGTTCACATATTCGTACAACCACTAGGGGGCACATCAGGGTCACATCCTCTCTGACTTAAGAACCTCAGATTTTGCAGGAGAAAAATATTAAAATATGGAAGTTACTATCTTGATAATGTTGAGTTCCTGACTGAATCTTGTGGATAAAATAGCTAATCTCTGAGGAACATTGTAGAGCTGAAACAATTATTTGAATAATTGATTAGTTGATCTACGGGGAATTAATCACGCCATTAGTTACTGACATTGACATTTTCTGACATTCATAAAGCAAGCGATCCATTAATCAAGAAAATAAACCAGTTAACAAGTTAACTGATACTAAGTAAACAAGCAGCATATGTTGGGCAGCAATCAATGTGTTAATATTGCTATTATATTTCCAACTTTGATTTAAAACAAATGTAACTCTTTTGTTAATCTAATAATATTTCAATATTGTACACTACTGAAGCCTCATATTTGCTTCAGTCAAACTTTAGAGTATGGATCTTGTGCCATTATTAAAATAACTATTTTAATGTATAGATGAGCTTGTGCATATTGATTTAATGAGCAACAAATTATTTATAGCCATTTGATCACATTGATATGTCATCATATGTCATAACTAAATTGATATAGTGAATTTATGGAGCAACATTTTCATTCCTTTGGAGTCATGTTTCTGGCCACTTGATGAATGTAAGTCAAATATTATCTCTCTTGTAGCTCTGCTGTTGTCTCTACCAATTCCTGAGGGAAATTCCAATATGTCCACCAGCAACTTGCTAACTGTGTCTGTCTGCTGTTTGGACAGGTAGGGTAAGTGTTTTTTCTTTCTTTTCTGAAACAACTGCCTGCTGTGCCGATGAGAACAGTGAGACAGTAAAGTTGCAGCTGGACACCTAAACAACAAGCTGAACGTCACCATAAAGCTCCTTAAAGCCGATGGGAGCTGCCGATTCAGGTGTCACATTGTTTTCACATTGTCAGATTTCAAGTGCTTTCATCATGATGGTTTGGTGTGTGTAAAGTAACAAGAAGCTCTGTCCTCGTGGTGACCTTGTATCATCCCACTAAAGGCAGCTCCAGATGAGTCTCCACCCTGCTGCCACACACATCCTGACTGCAGCTCTCTTCAAGCAACACAGTCTAATAGCTGCAGCACTCTTCCACCACAATGACAGCAGGCGATGACAGTTAAACAGCACCGCCTTTTCCATGTGTGTGTGTGTGTGTGGTGTAAGTGTGCTGTTGCAGTAGGAAACACTATAAACACTATGACAGCTTAGTCAGGCACCGGGAGATGCCTGAGGGTGGAGCCACACAGATAAACACACATTTCTACATATACACATACACACTCACACTCACACACACATACTCAATACCTTGCAGTGTTTCTATCTCACACAAGGGAGTGCCTGAGGTGGCGCTCCCAAAACCTCCCCAAAGCTAAAATACCTTTGAGAATGACACATCAGGTGAGCATCAGATGCCATTAAATAGATTCACACTGGCTGTATCTGCATAGCAAAGATGTTTGTCACATGTGTCTTTAATTGCTGCAGTGTGCACAAGCTGGCCGGTCATTATTTTTTTCCAGTGAGAAATTAGACTCACAGCAATAGAAACACACCTCATCAGAGATCCAGGGAGATTTAAATGGGTTGTGCCAATGGATACAGACTGATAGACACTTCCTGTTCTGACGCTTCCTTTAACCAAGCCTGAATCAGCTAACAAGAGTTTAGACATAGGAAATCTTTTGTGGTCTGTCAGCGGAAATAAAGTACCCAAACTGAGCAACAATAAAGATACTGTATAACTTTAGAAAGTATATTTACACCAAGCAGCAATTACGTAAAGTGGTAACAACCACATTAAACAAATGAAATCCTGGAAATGATTGTTTTTGGGTCACTGAATGATGGTGGAAAGACTTGTCCTACTTTACACTGTGTCGACAGAACAGGGATGAGAGTCATCCTTTACAGCAAAGTCAGGATGTCACAGGAAGAGAGACGTGAAGGACTGCTTCATTTAGAGAAATGAACGACAATACCAAATAATTTGGCACTTCCCCCATAATTTGGTGTCTTCCCCATCTCCACCTTCTTGTCCAAATATGGACACTTCTGGCTCTAAGAAGCCAAGATGGTGACGGCCATAATACCAAACTTGAGGATTCAAAACAGCAGTCCACAAACCAATGGGTGACATCACGGTGATTCTGTCCACTACTTATTATACAGTCTATAATCTTTCCTTAGGCCCTCCCTGCCTGGTAAATGCCCACGTCAACTTCCATAGCACCAGGATTTCATCATCATGATGGCAGAGTAAACTGACCTTCATGTGTAAAAACTGACACAAAATATATCTTGTTTAATTAGCCATGATATTTTTTAGGAGAGCATGTGGTCTGTTGCCATTAAAGAAAGAGGGAAAAAAATGACAGAGAAATGAAGACAGAAAAAAGAGCAGCACGAAGAGGTCGTTGGAGGGGATTTCTGTCTCCTCTGGTAAATATTTGTAATCTGAATTGAATAGATGAATCCGAGCACGAGGGGAAGACAAGAGCGTTTCTGTCGTTTAATTAATAATATCTGACAGACATCTTAGGGTGCCTGAGCTGTGAGGGAGACTGCCTAGGAGGATCACTGTGCCATCTTTACTACCACACAGACACACGCAGGCACTCACTAACGAACTCAACAAACACACACTCTCTCTCTGCCTCGGACCCCAGCAGCAGCGCAGTCATCCTTCATCTGTCCTCCACCGCTGGCAGTGCCCACAGCTGCTGCACAGCCAAGGATCTGATAATGAGTTTGTCTACTTTTGCTAGCATCTGCATACAAAAGACTTCCGACCATAAGGCTTTTACAGATGCCAAAAAATACATGAAATACACAAGAACTGATAGACAAGCTGTTTAGCAAGTGTTAAGGCCAAATACATTATCATAAAACACATTTTGCTTTGTTTACTTTTCTACAGTATGTTATTATGTGCTGTCATAGGGAACCTTAGAAAAAGCTACATTCAGGACTGATACATTGACTGCATAGGAGTTGGTGTACCATCAGTGTTAGACACTCTCACCTGCTTGGTACTAGGTTTAGGGAAATTTACCTGAGATATGTTGGCTAAACTCCTCTGCTCATCTCATCTTTAAATACTCAAAACTGAAACATATTGTTTAATAAAGCTTAAATGTAGCATAACATTTGTGTTGTAAATAACACTCAAGATTATTCTCCTCCTTTTCTACTCATTTCGTCGGGACATCTACTTGTAATTTTACAGAATGGTTTGGCTGCTTCTTCTTAAATACAGAATCCTAAAATAATAGTACATATCTGAGCAGTGTTACATAAAGTTTCTTATTGTACTGTAGTATAACACCAAATCTGCCTGTCATAGTTGTCATTATAGCCGGAAAAAATTTAAAGAATTAATTCAGTCTAAAGATGAGAAAACTGTCTGTGTCTACTTCTGTCTGAAGTCAAGGACTTTACAAAAAGACCATAAGATTCTTTGGATTAATCCTCATTAATCTTCATCAATCATTGTTATAAATGTGAACTGACAGCAGCAGTAACTAAGGGGGCTGGCTGAGCAAAGGATCAATTCAATTTCTGCTTGATGGCGACAAATTGGCCACACAGATAGAGAAACTGATGGATGCAACTGCATTGTCTTGAAGTTTTGCTGACATGTTTGTTAAAATCTGGATGACGAAGCATTGCATGTTGGCTTCCCCCAAATGGAGCAAGATGTTATTGTTTCACCTTTGAGGAATTCGCTCCTCCAATGAGAAATCAGTGACACACTGTTGTGGCTGTTTAGGAAACAGTGTGTTTTTCTTTGGCATGCTTCATGAGGGTGATACAGCTTCTCACTCACTCACTCACTCTTCCTGTTTACTGCATTATCAAATATGTAAATGCAAATTGAGAGTGATGAGCAAAACTGTCTTTTATCTAAAGCAAAGTATATCGATACTCCAGACATATGAACAACTTTGCAAAAAGAGTGATGTACTCATTTTTTTGTACAGAACTGTCTGTTGTGTTAAATGTTTGCTTTCTAATAAGACACCCAATAAAATAGTTTGGAGTTGTAACTGATGGTTTTAATTAAGGTTGGACATTAGCATCTGCCACCTGCCAAATGCGGGTGAGTCTGTGCAGTGGTGGGTGAATTTGCATGAAATGAAACTCCACTTTCCAGCAGCAACCTCTGTGGGAACCAGTCCAGACAATACACAGGTGTGATGGCGCTCCTCATAGATGCATATCATTGTATAACAAGACAATCATTGTATAGTCTCTCTGTCAAGATTCAGTTACAGCCTTGGAGGATATGACTGCCATAAAGGCACTAACCAGTCGGAACACAGCCCAGTTGGAGAGGATGAGCATATTGAGTTACTCACTGCCGCCAGTTAAGAAATAAGATTGGCTGCTAGATTTTGGTACAATCCACCAGCCACAGTGGCAGGTGAAAAAAAACAACACATTTTTAAAAAATAATAGTTAATAAACCATTTATGTTTACCAGTTATGTGTTGCAGGTCAGTTACAAGTCATTAATGAGACCAAAGTTTGGGTTGCCAAGTTGAAAAGTTATTTTGGAATTATCCCTTTAAAGTTACAAGGTCCACAGTTCACCATTAATAATAACCCCTGATATCCATTAATTCACCATACTAGATATTTACGTGTTCATGAAATGGGGCACAGCAGAGCAAGATCCATTATATGGTCCCTCCAAAATGAAATAAAAAGCTCAAACAAAGGACAGAAATTACTAGAAGACGATAAACATCGGCCAAAGGGACCTGGGAGCTTAAAAGTTATCATTATTGGCTTAATAGTTATAACTTATTAACCCTTACTGAAAAGTGCTACAAACTTTTAAAAAGATTTTTACTCTCACTCTGTTGTCATTGACTGATGAGGTAACGTGATCTCTGGAAGGTAAGTAAGGAAGCTGGTGGGTATCAGCTTTATTAAAGTGACAAACCTGGTCAAACCTTCTCAACAGCAAGGGACACACAGTGTCTCCCTTGAGCGGAGGATGTAATGAAAAACATGATAGACTTCAGCTATAAAACGGCACGCAACTAAAATTGTTGAGACTGTGTATAAAAACCAAAGATCTTAATACTCTTCTGCAGAGGCATGATTCAGGGCCGGGGCCATTTGGCAGAGATTAGAGAGAAGGCTTTATTTTAGAAGTCTATCTATCAAAGAGATTGTCTCTCACTGTGGTGTCCACATTTCCCTTTCAGCAGTCATGCTATTTTGTATAGATGTAGATCTTGGGATTAAAATTATTGTTATGCATTCTCCAGGATTATCTTGTCAAAAGGTATATCTCAGAAATGACAAAAAGCTTGACATTTTCAGCACAGCACCACATAGCCTCTTCCTCTCTGTGGTTCTCTCTTTCTGTCTGCACTCTCTTCTCTGTCTGTGCGATGAAAGACATATTTTTTGTCTGTTATCTGACACTGCACTGATTTATGAACAAACCAAGGCAGAGGGTGAAACTCAAAATAAAACACAAGGGAAAACTCCACCGAATAACTGGAATGATCAGGCACAGAGCATCTGTCTGTCCTGATACAGTATGGGATGAGTGAGTGTTTCTAATACTATGCTGCTGTATGATTATCACCGTCCAGTGATGATTATGAACACATCAATACGGAGCCCCCGCAAGATTATATCAAATCTAATCATGGGGTTTTTGTGCAAATGTGCGTGCATTTATCATGAACGTGTCTTTATCCATATGTGTGTCTGTGCATACATATATTTATTACATAATAGCTCTGCAAGCATATAGGGCAGAGGCATTTGATCAGCATAATGATGGTGACAGCATGAAAACACAAAGAGGATTTAAAATGGAGGGGGGTACTGGGACATAGAGAGACACAGAGAGAAGCCTGGACATGGAGGGAGAGAGTAGGAGTGTTGTTATTGTGGCTGTGTATATGATTGTGTATATGTGTGTGTGTGATCATCGACTGTCCTTTACTGTCATACAAGTGGGAGATGGATTTGTAGAAACTAAGCAGGAAGATTTGTTTAACTTATTAGGGTCAGTTTCAGAGCAGGTAGGGATTAAATATCTTGCTCGAGGACACTTGAGCACGTCTGTACTTGTAGGGAATAGAACCTGACCTCTTTGGATGGATTGTCTAACCACTAATTTATCCCGCAGCCCTCCCAGGTGTATCAGATGCAAAGGACGTTTTTGGCTAATTTGACAAACACTGGTGAAATAGAAAACCAATTAGCAGGGAATGTTAAATTACAGTTTTCAAATAGAAATTTTTCTCCTTGAAAGAATGTGAGCAGATTTAGAGCTTTTGTACTCTTTTCTACACTTTTGATGATTTTGTTTTGTTTGGACTCATGTTGTACTGTGTGTCCAACTCACCAGTGATAACCAGAGTGTGTGGGACTCCTGCCTCGATGAGCATTCGTTGGATGTGGTTGTTGTAGAGAGTGAGCGCCTGTCCTTTCCCACTCTGCGGGTTCACCAGTAGCATCATCCGGCACGGACGAGACAACTCGCTCATTGACATCCCTGCACAGAGACAGAGACAAGACAAATGATGGATGTCTGCACCAAAAAGATAATCAACAAAATAACTTAGCTGCAATCATACAGTAAAAATTTTGAACAGGTCTTAGTTTGACAACAAAACGTAAAGCAGGTTGATTCTAATCTAAGGCTCAACACTGCTTTAAAATACTTAATATCTCAGCATAACAGAATGACTATAATCCTAATTTCTGTTAAACCTACATTTAAATGCAACAGGTTAATAACATGGTCACTTTGACACAACCCAAAGCCATATTTTCAAAACAAGGGTGGCCTATTTTATGGTACTACAGCTTGCAAAATTTTTGTTGTAGAACATGTAGACTGACAGCACAGTGACAGGACAGACTTTGTGTTTAGAGAGCATAGTTTTCATATCTCCCTTCAGCTTCTGAAGCTTCAACCTCAAACTAAGTTATTTATATTCAGTACTAGATTCAGTTGTACATTTTGATTCATATATTTAGATACATGCGCAAAACCACAAGTCATTATCTTTCCTTTCATCTCTCTGTACTGCTGTGAAAGCCATACTTTCTCTGTCTTTAGTCTTGTAAAACTCCTGCAAAATTCACAATAAGTTTATTAATTTATTATTAACTTACTAATTTAAGTTTCTCCATCAAAGTCTGTCCTGTTTAACTTGTTTTTTTAAGTGTTCCTGAGCCCATGTAGTAATAAAATAATCAAATAAAATTATAACAATTTTTTATACAATCCTATGACAAAGTGGTGAACCTCTCTCCATCCTTGCTTGTGAACACTGAGCCTTTGCAAGATGAACCTTTCATACCCAATGATCCTATCACCTGTTACCAGTGAACCTGTTTACCTGTGAAATGATCCAAACAGGCGTTTTTGGATCAGTCCACAAATTTTACAGTCTTTGGCTGCCCCTGTCCCAATTTGTTTGATACATGTTGCTGCCATCAAACAAATTCAGAGTAAGCAGATGCATTAAATCTAAAGACTTTGTACTGCTTTCAATTGAGTATATGTCCAAAAGGATAAGCAAATTATCATTCTGTTTCATTTATGTTTTACACAGTGTCCCAAACTTTTTGGAACCAGGGTTGTCCACCACCACAGTACAAGACAACGGTATGCATCTTGTGCACATATACAGAATGTTATCCCCTGAGATAATGTGGATTAATTATTAGGTGATATTTGGATGCCTTGACTCATTTCTGTGCATTAGTTCAATTCATTCCTCCACAGCAGATTGTGTGAGCAGTTGAACCTGCAAATTTGTTCATGAAAAGTTTTTGTTTATTATTTGGTGATTTCAGGAAACATTGAGACAGAGGGGTATGACATGCAAATAAGCCCATACACAATATCATATTCCCTGCTGTAATAACCCAGTTTCATTCCCATCTAATCTAATGTCTATAGTACTGTATGTGTTTTGGAAAAACGAAAGCTGTGCAAAGAATTGACAGGAGATGTGTGTATACAAGCAAAAACCATTGGTCTGTTGCACACCATCCAACACATACATAAACTAATCCTACACTGCTTGCATCTAAAGATGGATGAGTACAGAGGCAACAGCCTCTTTGGTAATTTTTAAACTGGAGGGTTGATGCAAATTAGTGTTCCAAATGTCTCGGGGATCAAACAGATTTCAGAGGGTTTACGCAGGGTTACACAGATCTTACATTACACTGATCCAAAATCTTTTTAAAACACTCTGAAGATTACAATCTCTCAGAGGCACAGCATGGGGCTGAAGAACTGGAAGAAGCTGGTTTTGGCCTCCTGTCCTGCAGGGTCTGAGCAGGATTAATCTAGTACTGCATGAGGCTGAGCTTTGCCAAAATATTATTCAATATCTGAGACCAGACGGAGAACACTAAGCAGAAACATAGATGGATGTCAGAGTGTGCTGATAAAACTGTGCTCATGATAAACTGGTAGTTCTGATTGGGAGGTGTTAAAGAAGATAAGGAGATGGTATCTCACATGTTTGAAAATCACATGATGAATTCCTGTCAGAAAAAGTTAGGAAACTATCTTGTCCTCCCTATAAATTTGGAGGAAATCACTTATCAATATTATCTCCTCTTTCTCCTCTCTCTTGAAAGATGTTTATGTAATGTCTCCGCAGGGAAAGAAGTCAAATAAAGAAGAGAGAATGGCGACAGGAAGTCATCAGGCACACACACTGCAGCTGTGGGGTAATATTACAGGTAGGTACACAAAGTCCTCTCTGTTTCTGTCAAAATGTACACTCCAGTGAGACTGTTTTTTGTGTCACACGCACACAAAACCATTTCAGTGAAGCAGTCTGAGGCAAAAAGCCTGCAGTGAGATTCCTCCTGGAGAGAGATCTCACTTTGTAATGCAGTCTGCTGGATTTTTTTTTTTTAAGATCAAAACACTGTGAGTGTGGAGGGAGGCGAACCATCCAAACAAGTCTGACAGCTGATAAATGAGTAAGGATGGGTGGGAACAACTGAAATACAGAGGCTCCAGGGATAGGCACATCTAACTGGTTCAAAACCTAATTGGCAGGGGTTGTTTTAATGGCTACTGCACTTCCAGCTAAGTCACAGTGATACCACTGGAATGCAGTAAAGCAGGTCAGAAATATGTTCACACGTTAATGCACCTTAACCTTTTGTTTTACTGACCTGCGTCACTGGAGTTTGATCTGACTCATTAGTTTTTCAGACCTATTGTTCTCTGTATAATCCTGAATGTGACTAAAAGGCTGTTATCACCTCAGTATCAGCCAGGTCCCAGTTTATTAGGTACAACTAGCTAAAATTAATGTAGTTTGATACAACAGCTGTGCAATAAACATTACCTTCATGATGGTTATAATGTTCAGTTTTTTTGTTTTAGAGACATGTTAATTCAACTGTGTGTTCAGTTTGTGAGACATAAGTGTGCCACAGCCATCAGCAGAATGTGAATCACTGCAGTCACAAAATATTTTCTATTTAATTTATCATGTGAAGTAAGGGATATGTTTTTAGATATTAATTGCATTATCCATTCACTATGACTGCATATTCCTGTTTAGGGTGATAGGGGGTTGAGATGCTATCCCAGCATGCACTGGAAGGGTTGGAAAAGACTGTAGTGTGTGGCTTGACATGAAACCCTTTTTCCAGATCATGTGGTCCAGTGTCCAAACACAACACAATTTGTTTTGGTTTTTTTGTACTCCTCTTTTAAACATTTTGGTCCCTAGACAACCTGAATTTTTACTTTTTATTAATAACTTACTTTTTATTTAATAACGGGAATATTTTGGGAGGCTTTTTTTTTTTTTGGCATGACGCACCTGGCAATAAGCCTTTCTGGCAATAAGTAAACATTAAATTATACTATATGAGTAATTGAAGGAGTGCAATTAAACAGTTTTGTTTCCAGAAATAATAACAAATTACTGTAAATTAATTAAAATACAGCAAGGGTAGGAATCATGTATGTCTATGTATACTTTTTAACTGCAAATTCACATTTCTTGTATTAATTAGACAGGTTTTTAAAGGTCTCTCTCTCTGCAGGAGGAACATTTTGATGGAGCCATCTCAAAATCATAGCGACTGGACTCCTGGGGGACAGCCAAGCAAGTGCCCTCATGAATCAGCTGGCATGACAGCTGGCACTGAAGACCCTGACCTTGCTCTCTGTGTGCCCCCACACCCACGCAGACCATGTTGGCTAAATCCAACCCCATGCCACTTCCTGTGTGCCACCCCTCCCCTTTTCAAAACATTCCAGAGGGCACTATCTATCTACTTGTCTCTGTCCGTCCAAGCTCGGGGTTTCCTTCTACTCCCTCCCCTAACCCTCAATCGTTAGCTCTGCTGCAGTAACCTCATGGCATGGAGCCAAAATGTGACATAGATCTAATAGGGCAAACCAAATCCACAGAAACACATAGAAAATATACTTTACAATCCTCCACAAAGAATAAATATTCTTTTTTTTAAAAAGAAAATACAGGTCATTATTCTTCATTGAGGGCTGGTGGTTGGTGATGGTAGATAATGGGCCTAGTTTGTTTGTATAGGGAAGGTGTTTCCAAGTTGTCAAGCGATGATATACATTGCTACTGATGAGCATATAAGTCAAAGACACTTATTTTTATCCAGTCTTTTTCTAGTTACATTACTAGTTTGTTAACTGAGCCAAAAATTAAGCCAAACAATGATGACTCAGCTTAGAAAGGCATAATTACGTAGACTAAACAACTTCAGGAAAAAGTCAATTACTGTCTGGGATGAAGTGATACAGTGGATGACACCAGTGAAGCATCCTCACTGAATCATCATCCACATCCTCAGATGAAAAACAACAACGCTCAGCATCTCAACTGCATTCACTTGTTCTTTGATTACAGACGTCTCATCTGCGCCCTTCAAACCAAGAGCATGGGAACTGTCCCAGATCTTAATGCAATAATCACTACTGAGGTATTTGCCATAGGAAATGACAGCCTAAATGAAAGGGGAAAACCCAGGAGCTGGAAAAAACACATTTTCCGGCAAGGTTCCCTGTAATAGCAATCTGGGTGCATATAGAGTCTGAGAATATACAACTTTGTGAGCTCTGTCTGACAACTCTCTAGTCTATTCAGCAGGATGTCAGCTTCTATTAAGCAGACACAGAGATGAAGGTTTAACTAAAAACATATCCCAAGAAACAGTTTGTTCCATTCTCGGCACCATAAAACAGGCTCCATTTCCATATTTTCTCCATATTTCTATTTTCTAGAGATATTTTATTTACCTATGTCCACACATTTTACATGAAATGGAAAAGGGTGAAACAGAAACGTTACTCAGCATGTTGCATCCTCATTACGCAAAACAAAAGCGGTTTTCTGTGACCTTACATAGTCACTGTCTCTATCAAAAGGATCGTCATTGCTTGATGACTCACGCTGACTCATTGTGACAACCTGCGCACACATCAGTCAGTCATGCTGGTGTCTTACTCCACTTCCTCTGAAACAGTCCCCCATCAGCACTGAAGCATGACAAAGCATCAACTGTGTGTGTTTAAGGAATGAAGCAGCAATTTTGATAAAATAGTGCCAAGGCTCCCATCACGTTTAGCTGAGCCCACACTACACCACTCAGCCAGCATAAATTTACAACTCAGATGGGACCAGTCCCACTCTGTCCAGATTTGATATCATTGGGGATTCAAAGGGAGAGGAGAGACATAAAGACACGTTTTGCTTCGTGTTTGTAAGTGTGTTTCATTTCTAGGAAAAGATGACTATTAGTCTGTGTTTGCGTCAAATCGCTCAGAGCTTAATTACAAGCAGCCAAGTCAGACAATCTGTATAAACCTACAATATCACTCAGTTAATGAAATGAACTACGGATGTGTCACTCGCAACATGGCTGCAAAGTCACCATCACTGGCAATTACACCCAAATAAAATTCAATATTAACACTAGTATGATTAATAAAACTAATCTAAAAAGGAGCTATACTCTGTCCCATTAGAAGGGCGCCTCATAATAAGGCTAATGAGGTCTGAAGCACTAGGAGGAGAATGGGTCTATGTTTTTGTGAGAGGGTTTTGTTTGTTCTTGCGCATGTGCATAAGGATGTGGGTGAGTGCCAATGTTTTCCAGTGTTTCACGCTATTCCACTGATCTACAGGTCTCAGTAACGTGCCAATAAATGCACCAATGTGCCAGCAAAGCCCATGAAGAAGAACAGGGCATGCTTGTAACCATGAAAGCAAAAAAAAAAAAAAAAAAAAAAAAAAGCAAAAAAATTAACTCAAAGACACATACAAGATGTCTTTGAAAGTAACACTGAATCAGAAAGTTGTTTCCACAGGGCACCTTTAACAAACCACTCCAAATAACACAACAAAGTTATCAAATCTAGATTATTTGATAGGCGTACCTTCAACTTTACTTGGCTTGCACAATCTGGGAACAATGTTTGAACACTCAAGTTGTAATAAGAAGTTGCCCTGTTCCTCCCATTCTGCCGACATTGCTCGAAAACAGCATTGAAACTTGTCCTGCTTCATGTCAGCATGCATGTGAACCAACAACACTGAACACACAGCTGAGCAGCGCACGGCTCATAAGTGCTTGTTAAAGTTTCCCCACCTGTTCTTTGTCCTCTATGTGCCACTTAGTCATCATCTCAAGTTGAGTTATTGTTGGTTTAATACTGTTATCTTTTGTCAGTTGGAACAGACCATCAGGACATGATTGAAAATAAAGAGGAAAATGTGATATCAGAAGTATGTTTTCTGATACAAAACAGACCTTAAGCAGAGGACAGAGGACCCGCGTCTACAGCCACCTACTGCACCCACCGATAGGTTTGTGTACTAATGAAGACTGCCGTTACATGTCTGCCTCCTGCTCAGCGGTGATGTGGGCTCTAAGCCTTGACAAACACCCATTAGGAGGGAATCCAGTCTCCACATTAAAGGAATTAATGGATTAACATGTATTTGACCGGGTATTTATACCCTGCCTGCACCCTGCAATATGACAGATATGTCCAATCGCAATCTACTAAATGTTAGCTATGTCCCAGGCCAACTGAGGGCAAAAGCCAGATATTCTCTCACATTTAATCTAGTACTCTGTATCTCATGTAGTGTGATGGATGTGGAAGAAACAAAACAATAAGAAACACAACATCACAAACAAAAAATATCTTGGCTGCCATTTGGTGGCTTAAGCTACAAAAGTTGCAAGTGCAATGAAAACTGTGTAAACAAGCAAACTATAATCATAGAGTCTGTTTAAATCTAGCATAACACAACTCCAACAGTTGGAAGATTTTATGTATTGTTTAACTGTCAGTATCTGAATCCAGCCTGCTGTGCTGATTTTTTTCTAAAAACATTCTCTTTGCAGATATGAGTTTGTCATCTGATAGCAGTACTGTAGTTAAGCACATACCAACTGTAACCTCATGCTAGCAATTTAGAGATACAGCACAATGTCTGGGATGTATCCATCGTGATTAGAGGTTCAGTTCTTTTACTCAAATATCATCATTCATGGTAACATGCTTTATTTTGGAGCTCTAAGGTTTGGACCCAGGCCTAATTGTAGACCGGAGTCAATGTAGACCAGATCATGTGTCACTATACTGTGTAAGGATGTATTTTGTTGTGTTTGAGTGGTGCTATTGTGATTACAAGGGCCTACATTGTTATGTGTGTAGCTTTCATTTGGTTAAATGACAGTTCATTTATATGGCACTTCTTATATCCTCTCAAAGAGCATTTTCATTAAAACAAAAACCAAACAAACAAAAAGTCACTGTCTGGGAAAGCAAGTCCAGTGGCTCAGTGTACTGTAAGTACATTTACTTGAGTACAGTACGTATGTACAGTTTTGAGGTACTTATGCGTTGCTGGAATATTTCCATTTTATGCTACTTTGCATTTCTACTGCACTGAATTTCAGAGGAAAATATTGTTCTTTCCATACAGCTCACACAATATAACAGTAAGTAATTTTTACACACAAAACTACCAAAGAAAATATAAAGGGTGATAAATAATGCTTTTTCTGCATAATAAGCATTTTTACTTTTATTACTTATTACTTGTATTTTTACTTCTAACCTCAAGCACATTCTTTAAGTGCTTTTACTTGCTAAGATCTTGAGCACAGGACTTACTTGAATAAAACATTTGAATATGTCTTCCACTCCTGTATATATTACTGTAATATATACAGGAGGCAGTTGGTAATAAAAACTATTCTATAAAGGTGCAATTGTAATAATCATAAGACACCATTCATGTCTACCTTTCCCATACCATACCATGATTAACTTTGTCACAATATTAAGATCTGCAAATTAATATCACAATCATTGATCATTTCCACTTTTAACTGTGCAGGTTCATTCAAATATTATTGGTGATTCTCATCTCATTTCTCATCTGATTATAAAGAAATGTGGTCATGTTTCACTGCTTTGTTTCACAAACTTCTCTGCTAATCCCCCATCCATCGGTTTTGGATACCCCCCCCCCCCCCCCACTTTTTATTTTTTTTTTTTACAGCTGAATAGCTGACTGCACTTTAGGTATCTGATATCACTGGACTGAGCGGCAATAAATATTTCGTTGCAGTGAGGTGATAACTATTGTCCATAAAGCTGTCTGTAAATCAAAGAGTGGAAGTTGCTCGAGCACACAGCACATTTTTGCTGAGCCAGAACCACAAAGGGTGTGGAGGGAGGAGGAGGAGATGGCAGTGGTTAGCTCGCTGTAGATCTATATTAGGAAAGGCAGAGTTTATGACATTGAGGTTTTTATTAAAATCATCCTGCACTGTCTGTCAACCACTTGTCTATAATATATAATGAAGAGATGCGTATGTTGTGAGACAGGGAGGTTGGGAAAGACAGAGAGGATGTAACCACCATCTGTCTCTTTGTGGGACGCTGTGAGTCCCGTGTGTGTATTTTAAGCTGCAGGGTCAGATCAGGGAGGGGAGGTTAGGGCTGCTGCATGAAAACAAACTTTCCGAAAGTCACTCTGTTATATTGCCACTAATTTAATGTTTAGTTTATGTTTTCTTTGAATCAGAACTGCAGCTTAAATTTTTAATTAACAACAGCTCAGTTGGCACTATGTTCGACTGTTCGTTCATTTCCTGCCACTATTAGTCCGCTTTAAATAAAAAGCATAAGACATGAAAGTAAAACATGAGGTTACAGCAAACTGAGAAAAAAAGCAGTTAAATGCATATAAAATATGCTGTGTGCTAGTGTATGGAGGAAATGGACTTCCCACCATTAAAAAAACCCCACAACCACATGTTCTTTTACCAGGCAAAGACAGACTTTCTCTGAGGTGAACCAGCTGCTCTGTAGGCTGAATGGTCAATTAGTGGTTGTTGTTGTTGTCGGCATATCACAGAGTGACTTGAGAGGCTGTTTCTGAGAATAGTAAACTGGGTAAGCACTGAATGCCTTTTATGCTTGGTGGTATAATATACAGAAAGTCATACTCCAGATTGAGATGTAGATATCCTGCAGAAACAACTGGAGCAAATGTTTGATGGGGCTCAGGCTGGAGTGTGTTTTGCTAAATTTCACCAGTATACGCCATCATTTAGATTGGCTCCTGGTGAGAGAGAACGGGCATGATACCGTCATTACAGACACAGAGCTGCTGTGAGCCCCCAGAGCTGAACAAAGCTCCAGAGAGGCTGCATCAGAGGCCTCGACAGCATGTCAGGCTCTATCACAGCGTATGTCCAATCAGGAGGAGTCCTCAGGGAAAGGACTGCTCTTCTTTTTGCTTACATCTGTGAAATTGTGTGTAACAGGACATAGCAGCCATTGACCCAGCTTAGACTCTGTCTCAGCCAGATGTTATGTATTGGTAATAGCATTGACTGGCTAAGAGAGAGGCCTGGATTTTGATGCTAAAAGGAGCAACGTCGGTTCCCCTGAGGATGTCGAATAAGGTGCTTCTCATGTGACTTTTCCAGTTTTTCTTATTCAGTTACATGACATAGCACGAGTGAGGATCCCTGTGATGATAACCTTCCCTTATCAGTATTTTTCCCTAAGTGTCTAGCCTAATCTCACTCTCTCACTATCAGTCATAGATCATGTTAAATGAGGACCTGAACATTTAAATACAGTTATAGTAATACTAATCATACTGCTAATGGATTCATTAACCTATTAGACAGCCCACAATTTACTCAGCCTTTCACTGTTGCTACACATCAGCATGGTAGTATCCTTGATCTAGTGATATTACAAGGGCTACATAAGGAAAATGTTACTGTGTGACTCAGATACTAAATAAAACAGGTTGTGCCTGTTTCTGCTGGGTGACAGTGGTTTGTGATTGCTCAGATAATCTTGGTAACCCCAATGGATTAATTCAAATTACTTGCTAATGTGTTGTAATTCATAGTCACTGGACAGAGGCAGCCAAGTGCTCAAACTGGATGATAACCCAGAATCATTGATTTAATCAGCGCTAGTAACTCGCTGCCTGCTGCCATCACCTGACTCATGATAATGATAATGCTGTCCACAGCTGAACTGAATCCATTTATTGACAAGCCAGGGTCAATACTATTTAGGAAATACTTGGCAATGCATCTGAAATGTCAATTTTTAGAGCAGAGATGAAATGTACAGGGAACTTGAGTCAGCGCCCCCATACGCAAAGCATGAGCGCTAACAAAGCCTGATGCATGTGTCACCCCACATGGTCTGTTAAAAGTTGCACTTGAACCAACAGCTTGCTGACTACAGCATGCAGTATTTTGCACGCTTCCTCCCCCTGAAAGCACGTAGCTAGTCTGCAATCAAGTGGGTCAAAATCATTATGAGAAAGACAGAAAACAAACCAGGAAACCACATTCAAACTGATGAATCAATTGATTCAGAATACAAATTGAGAATATTTTTAATAAAACCTTGCTGCATTACTGTAAAATTGCTTGCTTTGCACTGGCATTATGAGTGCAAAGGGGCGCCAACAGCATCGTTGGCCTGTTGTCTGTGTCCTGTCAGACAGCTCTCTCACCAACTGCCTCAAACACCAAAAATGTGCAAAAAGAGTGGCCAAAGGCAGCCCAGCTGTGCCCCGGGGCCAAATGACATCTTGTAGTGTCAATCTTAAATAGATACTTGAATCATTATCATGCAAATTAATACAGATGCCATGAACATGAAAGTGGAGTCAGTTCCTGTGCAGAGTCTCCTATTAGAGCAGAGAAGCAACGCTGAGCAATCTGAGCATGTGCAAACACACCCAATACCGGTTTGTGTTTGAATACAATATATATAAACTATGTCACATTGGAGGCTTAAATCCAAGAATGTTATGATTCCCTCTTAGGAAGTGTTTTGAACTAGATGTGGCCTTGCATTGGTCTCTACCTGTCAGATGTAAATGGATCTAGAGACAATAGATGCTTTCTTTATAATTCTGGGAGTACACTGGAAGTCAAGCCAATGACACATGTACCAGTATTAATGGAGAGGTCAGACAGGCAGCACAGACCTCATTTAGACTAATGGTTTGGATGCAGAGCTCCTGAACATGATTTAGTATGGTTCACAAGGCCTCTAGCATAATGAGTAACTTACTGTAGACTGGACAGGAATCCTGTCATCACATTCCAGAGGTAGCAAAGACCCTTGCAGTCTGAGTGAGGCTTGAAATTACAGTCGCTGACCACAAAACTGCTCACAAATTTGACACTTTGGCAGGTAGCCAAGAAGTAGAAATATATGCCCATATTTCTGTTCAGCACTTCTGGTTCAGTTTGACTCTGTATCCTCCACACTGTTTCTATGGCCACAATAAATTTAAAAAAGAAAAAACCTTGGTCAATAACTTCCGGACTGTAAACTCTCAATGGAGGAAACCAAAAATCTTAAAATATGACCCACAGGTTTCAGTTGGGCTGCAACAAATTATTTTCATTTAATCTGCCAATTATGCTGCTTTAAAATTCAAACATAAGTTCCCAGAGCTGAAGGCGGCTTCAGCTTGCTTGTTGGCCCAACCAACAACACTAAAGATAGTTAGTTTACTTTCATTGAAGCAACACATCTTTGTATTTCAGCTTCGGGAACCAGCTATTTTTTGGGAATTTTCTGACTGGTTTACATTTAATATCCAGTGCAGATATTGAGAGAGCAGGATATGCCTGATATATCATTCCGATATCATGTTGTTGTGTTTTATCAGATGCAAATTAATTAATTATTTAATTGAATAATTAGTATTATTATTAATGAATGAATATTTATGTAACACCAATGTATTATTCACATGAACACAGAAAAAAAACTAAAATAAAAAAATGTGCATTGTCTCCGACATTTCTGCAGATATTTTTTGTTTTTTCAGCCTGGTGACCGGAGGCATCAGCATTAGTCTGCTTGTGTTTACTTCTGTGTTGGGTGAAGAAGCCATTGTAAGAAATATGATAGAAATATGTGCCATTCAAGAATAGAAAGCTCGACAAAACAACAGTGCCTAATCGAGGGTGGAGCTTAGTGAAAATTGTTTCAGCTCTAGATTACAAACATTCCAATTTGTATCCATGTTAGGATGCAACTAAGTTCTTATAAGCAAAAACTAAAATGATGTCTGAACAAATGGCACCAGATACAGCAGGTGTTTCAGAGCAAAGAAGCAGGTTTTGAAGCGTGGATAGCTGGGTGGAGGCAGAGGTGCATTACATGAGTTCAAGTGAAGCTAAAGAGACATTTGTGTCTCGTTCTCTGTCTCGAGGTAGAAAACTTGTTAGGTCACTGTCTCAGGTTGAGCTGTAGGCAGTGGAATCACAATATGTGTCAAAGCACATAATACTGTCTTGAGTTGCTAAAAGTCTGCTCTTTCCTCCTCTGACAATGACAGGCAGTATCGAATTGCAGCATATTTTGTCTCGTTAAAAATATATTTGTGCAGATGGGGAAATGCTATCTGGGTCACAGAGTGCCAGTGATATTGTGGCTGTGTGGAGGAAAAAGTTTGTGTGAGGTAAAAACTTGCATTGTGTTTTTCCGTTAATAGAGCCAGGACAGCTTGGTGAGGAGCACAAATAATGAGAAAACGTATCTTTAGAAATCTCCAATTACAGAACATTTCCCACTTATAGTAATTATACCTCTTGGCATTACATGAACTCAATAGCAGTAACGATGCTGCATGTTTCTCAGGTGTATTTTATGATGAAATGGTTTGTTTGCAGACTCGAGTCACTAAAATGTGACACTCATATAACTCATAACTTATATAACACCAGTCCTATTGTTTTATTCATATAACAAGTAGGTCAGAGGTAATCATATCCTTTGACAGATAAGAGACGAGAACCCAATTCTATACAGGATAAGATAAACCTTTATTCATGCCTCAGCAGGGAAATTTGCATCACTGAAAAACATCCAGACGTAGTGTGAACTTAATAGCAGTAATACTGGCGCATGTTTTCAAGTGTCTTTTATATTAAAAAGGTTTATTTGAAATCTAGAGTTACTGAAATGTGAGTCTGTACTAGAGTCCTGTTGTTTTATTCATTCAAGGAGTAGGTTAAAACAGAACAGAACAACAACCTCCAGCAAAGGCAGAGATGATAAACTGGCAAGAAACCAGCTGTGTGCAGAAAATAAGCATTGAATACTTTTAGTTAAGTAAATAGCTGTAAGGCACAAACAACTTCATGAAAAACCAGGATAGAGTTTTATAGTATGTTGTAGTAGAAGACAAGTATAGGTACATGTAGCCAGTATGGCAGCAGCCGTAATGGAGCACCCATGGGACCTATCCTCACTACAAGTCATGGAGGTCATTTCCTTAAAGTGAATGAAACAGCAGAGTTGAATCAATTAATCCATTGGTAGATCATCAAATAATCCAGTCCATCCTGACGAGTGATGACTGTTTTATCATTTAAGTAATTTTTTCCAGCAAAAAATGGCAAAGACACTCAAGTTCCTGCTTATCATCTGCGAGAATGTGCTGCTGTTATTTTTTCTATATGTGATATTAAAGTGAAAGCTGACCATATAAGTATACATATTATAATTATACAATACATATAAATCATTTGATTAACCTAGAAATTGACCAGCAGATTAATCAGTAATGGAAAAAAAATGTTAGTTACAAGCTTGTCAGATTTGTCAATTAATGTCAGAATTTGTCGGCCCAATCAAACTTCAGCCTGTTATGATAAAATGACTGGTGGCTAAAAGAAGGCAAAGACAGCAGATATCCCAAGACCCCAGACCCACAGGGGGGTCCTAGTTCACTGAGTTTGTCCTGACATTACTGAACTGGAAGCGTGTTTGTTTATACACTGGACTTCAAGGCCTCGTGTTGTAGAAGGGCCCCTGGTTAAGATCTAGTCTTTACTAATTATCACAAACTACTGGCTAATGAACAATGGAAGAAACTGAGAGTTACTCCCGGGTTAATGACCTGAACTAATGTTTGTTTCTTTTTCACATTTTCACTTCATAAACACACGTGTACACAAACATACCTATTTTTGCCTCGTATCCAATTACATTTAAGTGTGTTGTTGCGTCCTAATTGAACTGACTCGCTGCGAACTCACACAGTAAAAACTTCTCCATCTTTGTCACTAAGGGACAACTCACCGTCTCTTAGATACTGTTGCCGGGCAGAGCGCTCCCTGACGGCGCGAGCCCACTTCCTTGCCTCCTCCATGTTAGCGCGCGGGTCCTGCAGCGCCGCGAGACGGAAGCACTGCTCCACTCTCTGCCGCGAGACCCCGGAACTCACCCAGCGTCGCCGGAGCGGGTAGAAGAAGGCGGACAGGTAGGCTGCCGGGTCCGCGCTGTCGTCCGCCCGCTGAGCCCGACAGCCCACACAGTCCTTCAGGCTGAGCACCAGCTTGTTCCGGCCGACAGGTGTTGAGGTGAGTCTCTGGACGATGAGGTCTCGCTCGGTCAAACTCACGGCGTACCTGACTTTCCTGTTGCCGGGAACGGTGAATTCCCCGTAGAGCGAAACCGGGTTGATGCCGGTGTTGCGGTCCGGTTCAGCTCTCCTAGAGTCCATCCTGAGCGGACGGAGGAGACCGAGACTCGGCGGGGGGTCCGGGATAGAGCAGCAGCCACGCTCTCACATCGCTCCCCGCCTGGATAGTGTGAGTGAAGTGGAGACTACCGGAGTGTGCTGACAGTCTGCTGCTCGGACCGGTGTCAAGGATAACAGAATCAAACGCTTCACATCCGCTTACATTTCACAATAAAAGCCACACATTGTCCCATATACAAGCTGCCTGTAGATATTTTATATGATTTTTTCTGTAATTAATAACATACATATGGTGGGTGATTCTAGTACTTTCATACTCAGTTTGTTCAATTATCACGGCTTTGTTGCCAGTTAAAACAATTAAATTGTGTAGAAGGATTTCAAAGAGCATTGGACATAGTAAATAAAGATATATTAAGGATATATTAGTTTGATCAAAACCAAACAGTTGAAATAACAAATGAAATATGTAGAATTTTAAAAAAGAGTCAGTCTTTTTGGTATCTTGATACATGTTTGATAAAGAGAAAAACACATATATATATATATATATATATATATATATCATGTTATTGATATTGTTAAGATTTAGAGGTGCATGTTCCCAAATAACATTCCAATTAAATTAGCACAAAAAAGCTTATGCACAGTAAGCCTCGAGAATGTCAATGGAGCCATTTTATTCACGCTTTTATTTTTACGGTCATAACCACCTTTTCTCTCAGTTGTTATTGGTACCTCCTGCTGACTTGACGCATCTCTATTTTGCTGCAGTTTACATTAAACTTCGATGTTCAGTAGTTCTGTACGTCCAAAAGAGGCGCTATGCTTCCCCCTAGTGGTGCTCTGAGTAACAGACCATGCTACAAACCTCATACATCACCAATGTCATATTTAATGAATTTTGGACTAATTAACTGTATTTACTATTTCAATATAATAATATACTTCTCAGAAAACGGCTTGAGAAGATGCTATGCAATTTATATGTAAATGAAGACAAACCCTCCTTCATGATGTGAGATGTGACGTTAGAACAAGTCATGACAGTGTGACAATGAGTCAGCATAAGCAACACCCTGAAACTGAAACAAATGTAATTCAGCTTTCATTGATTGTATTACTCACCATTGAGCTTTTCTACCTGTGACATGTCAAAATGTCTTCTGTGAAAAAGGCTTAGTGAAAAACTGACCTTTACTTTGGAATACAGTTCACTCTATCAATACAGTAAATGTTAAATATTACTTAGGCTCGCTCAAACACTTTCTTTCTTAAAATTATAGTTTGCTATAGTTTGCATTGTTAATTGTGAACGTAATTACAAAAAATAGTGCTACATGTAAAATTAAAATCAATTTTCACCTTAGATAAATGATAATTATTGCTATCACTCTTTATATTAATATTACAAAGAATATTTGTTAGTGACCACTTCATGCACATGTATCTGATTTAGACATTACAATATAAACAACACAAATGTATCTTTATGAGCATATTATTTTCTAATTAAGTAAAATGCAGATATTGATTACTGACATTGAGACAGTATCACATAATCTGTAACATTTCAGTTTTCCCTCAGTCTGATGCAATGTACTTTGGTTCATCACTTCTTAGAATTGGCCTTTTCTTTTTAGTCTCATCAAAAAAGTATTTTGTGTTTTAAAGTTTTCATATTATATCGGTACAGTAAGAAAGAGCAAATTCTAAATCAGAAATTAAAAATAAATGTCACTGTCTTGTAGCTGCATTGTCTTCAAAAGACAGCAGTTTCTCTGCCCTTCAATAATGGATTTCTCTGTGCATGTTTGTTATATATTATTATAATAGTGGTGCACAATTAACACTGCAGCAACAAATGACCTCATGATTTGAATTAAAGCGTGCAGCTCTCTGTATTTAATTAGTTTACCCACATGCACGCAAATGCATTTCAATCAGTGTTAACTGGAACCAAAGTGCAGATTTGATGAGCAAAAAAAGGATGATTAAAAATGTAAATTTCATTGTTTTAGTGTCCATAAATATATAAGTAAAAATCTGCACACATACTTCCACATAAAGGATGACTGCGAATGGAGAAAATGGCATCAATATATTGGTCACAGAATAACTGACTGAGATTTATGGACTAAATATGCTTCAAATGATTTCAGTTCATCTTAACTTCATTCCTCCTCAGGCAGGGAGGATTATAATTGTGTGGTGGTCAATGAATGGATCAAGAAGAATGATTGTTCCTGCAGCACAGAGAGAAATATCAGCAGCAGCAACAGAAATAAAGTTTTCTAATGTGCTCCAATAACACTCTAAGGTTAATTTTTTGAACTTCAAAGTATTTCAATGAGCGCCCTATAAAGGGTTAATTACTTGCAGATCTTGCAAGCAAACATTGTGTCCTTATGTACTAAGTGATTGTCTACATTAGGTGATTGTATACATGAATACATTTTGGATTTACTTAAAGGTCCTATATACTATCATGTACATGAGGAAGATATGATGTAGCAACATGGTGATTTTGACTGGTAAGTACTATTATGCGATTATGAGTGATATGCTTAAATCAGCTAGGAACTAAATATTCAGCATCAGTAATAAAGTTGTCAAAAAATGTTTTTCAGTACAAGAGAAGATTATTAAGATCATGTCTAGACAGTGTTTATGTGGTGTAAGTCAGTTACAGCCTCTGCCCGCCTGAACAGAAATGAGTTTGGTCCTTTTCAATACAAGCTTAATGGAAGGAAGAAGGTGTACTTTTCATTTTGTTATTTTACACACACAGGCCCAAAATACACACATGCACAAACAGGATTGATCCACATGCATTAATGTATGAAGAGATGTCAGAGCGAGACACTAGTTGGTTCGGTAGCACCCAGGCAGTGTTCGGGAGGTGAACTGACACCTCTCCAGCTACCAGTCCTCACTGGACTTGAACCAACCACAACCACTCCAGTTCCCACGCTGAGCCCTAGCAGACAGACCTACTGCTAACCCCATACAAAAATTTTGTGGACTTTCTGTTCAAGATTTGGCATCAATCAAAAGACACCTGTGGGCCAATTTATGCTGAAGTGTTTTGTCCCTTATTGTTTGGACTTTCTCTGCCTTAATATGCAATTAAAGATTCACACATTCTGCACAAAAGAGCAGTTACTTCAATCAACCAAAAGATGGCGATGTTGAATTCCGAAAAGAGCAGCTTGACAATCACTATCCACAATGCATTTGGTTTGAAATTTATTTTTAAAACCTGCTTTAAGATACTCTAACAAAGCAGCATGGGGTGAAAACTAAACGACAGACTGAGCTGTACTGCACTAATTAATTTGAAAATGGAAAGTAACTTGATACAATTAATCTCAAGTATGTTTTAAGACTCTTTATTTGTGAGGCATCATATGTTGACTTCACCACATTTCAGTGGGGAATAGTGCTTGTCTTACAGCAACATGTGCTGCCTTACACTTACAGGCATGCATACAATATGTTATAACAATTTCTCTTCAAGTATGTTTTGTTAAAACATGATTACAATCATAGTAAAAGATATGCAAACATATAAAGGGAAAAAAACGTGGATGTCCCATTACCTGTAGTCAAGTGCCACTCCTCTAAAGTTGTCATTGTTGGGATTTTGGATGATTAGTAACAAGCTGCGAGATCTTGACAAGCAAAAAAACGTACTCTTTCTAGTAGGTGCAGGGGATTTATAAACTCATTAAGCCACAGGATGGCTGCAAACATGCCTCCATATTTCGTCATCAGTTCCAATATAAAATTAATTACTGGCAACCTCATTTATCTTCATCATTGCAACAGTGATGCATCTGAGGAGTGTGTTGCTTTGAGGAAATAACAAAGAAGTTGTCTGACTTCTCCTTGGTCAAATCAAAGTCATTCTTGCGTTCTTATTCTGCTCTAGGCACTGGCACATGATCCACAGAGACGAGAAGGGGAGTGGGAGGAGTAGGAGGAGTAGGAGGAGGAGGTAAGCATATATGCAGATGGGAATTAGTGGTCCCAGTAAACACCTGGAGCCAGAGGGGAAACGAGATGATCTTATTCACATGCAAGTCTTGTGCCACAGATTATCACTGCTGCTAAAACGCACTGCTTTTCATCCACTTCACACCAGGAGATAGGTAGACATCACCTTAAAATCCTGCTATGGCTGTGAATGCAGCTTTCCCCCAGAGCCATTCAGGCTTTACTTTGAACATGAACATATTATGTAATTTTCTGCAACGGGAGAAAATGCCTCTGAAAAACGTGCATGTATCTTCAGCGTGAGATCATTATACACACTATGGGCTTCACAACAAAAGAGGCCTTTCATTTCAAACTGCAGGGTAGATGCTGATTTCCTAAAAGCTATTGATTGAAAATGGCACAGCTGAGGAGCGGGAGAGGAGCCATGAATGGAGACAGTGGATTCTCACTTCCACCGCTCTCCAGCTGTGAGCTCTATTGCTGCCTGGCCTTGAAGGGGGGAAGAGGGCCGTCCCCGCATATGGTGTTTTTCATGGGATTTAAAACACAGTGCTGTCACTCCCATATGTGCTTGAGCGTATAGTTTTGAGAGGCGAGAGAGAGGCGATGAAAACAAGCCCGTTTTCACTGCATACTTTCTGCACACATGCCCCAGTTTGCACTAATTGCCATCACTGGCATTCCTCACCATCTGGTTTCATCTCCTGAACATTAAACCATTGACACAAGCTTAATAACTGATAAGCAGCCATTATCTGTTGTTAGAGGCAATGCAGTGCAGATGTCAACTTAGCGAATATCAATAGGGTCAATACATTAACCTAATTATTGCTTATATAACATACAACTCACTGAGCCTGCCTCTGCCCTATCACCAGCCCACACCCTTCACACACACACACGCACTGACAGATAACTGAGTGGGAGGCAGCAATGTCATATACCTCAGCATTTAGTTAGCATTGGCATCCAACATGACAGATTCTCCGTCTGGGTCGCTTAGCACTGATGGCTTGCAGAAAAGGTTCGCCTGTCTGCCTGGCTCTCCTTCACTTGCCCCTTAATTCTGCTCTGTTTCTTCACATGCCCACCCCCTTTGTCAAGGCGCTGCCATATTTATATAAGGGTTATGCAAACCTGTCTCCTGCTGGCAAACAATGAAACATATCGAGCTCTGAAATGATGAAGTTTAATGGTGATAGCTAGGAGAGATATATAGCCGCATATTGTGAGATTCATCATTTAAAACTAATAAAGATGCCGCTGCCAGGATGCTATGTGGAGCATCATCATTTTGTGTATAACTTGATGCAAAAATCATTCTCAGAGCACTGTCGATTAGCTACTGTGAAAACTGAAAATGTAATTTAAAAAAAAAGTGCTATCATTTGTTTTACAGATGGCGACAGAGGAGAAGTTATCATTTAGAGAATTTGCATCTTTCATCTCCAAATCCTTTCTCTAACCTCGTGCACGCCACTGACTATGCTGTCTATGGTCATTTTATGTTTTTATCACTTATTTTATGTCTCTGTTTAGTTGCTGTATGTGACATGCTGATGTTTCTGTTTTATGACCAAAGCAATTTCATCAACTATGAAATGGCAATTAAGTATTGCATCCTGAATCTTGAATCTGTAAGAGAAAGGCACAAAAGATCTAGAATATTTCTATTTTGGAGTCTTGGATTTGTTTGAATATCTCTCCCAGAGCAAACATCATGTATTTTCAATTACGAACTGCAACCACCTGATACAGAATATATGAAATAATGTTAGAGGATTTTTCCACACTTAAAGCAAACAAGGAAAAAACGGACATATTCATCTTGCTTGTTTTAGCCAACCAACAGTCCATCAACAAAAGTTAGTCGATTTATTTTTACTTTGCTGAAGAAAACAAGCGAAAATCTTAACTTTTGAGGTGATGGAACCAGTGAATGTTTGGTTTAAAAAATATTTAAATTATTGTATAAAAAGGTTCCTAATTCATTTTCTGTCAGTCAACTTAACGAATAACAGTTTCAGCTCCATCTATGTTAAATATCAGAATAGAAGTTGTTTTAGCCATTTTCCCCCTATGTTTTAATGTGTTTATTCCTCATGTGGACAAAACCACAAGTGAAGTCCAGCATCCAGAGAGCACCAGGACAACAGAAGCAGCTTGCAGGGCCCACCAGGCCATCTTTAATTCAACTCTTTCTCAGCTGCCACCCAGCAGCCATGAGCTGAGTCACTGAACTGAAGATATGCCAAGAAGAACAGACAGGGGGAAAGCCCAGGCCTCTCCCTCTGCAGCGGGGAATCACTCCTCATTATATGTGGACGTGATTTATTGGGTCACCTCAATTCTTGCAGCCTAGTTGTTGGAGCATGGTTGTAGGAGATTTGAATAGAGGCAGCTGGATTAGCATGATGATATGAACACTGATACTGTATGTGTCACAGGGGGTGGAGATGCAGTCTTGCAAAATGACTGAACCAACTTGCCTGACTCGATTAGAGGGAGTCCATGTAACTCTTGAAATGCAGCATTGTTTTAGAAATGCATTGAATATCGTGGCCAGTGGGCATCACTGACATGAGCATTCGCTGAGATGCAGTCATGTGTGCTGGAGATGATATAATCTGTTGGCTGGCAGCAGTCAAATCTCTGGATGTCACCTTCCAGATTGAAGCAAAAGTTTGGACATTTTTGACAATAGATGACTGCTGAATATTAATCTTCATGTTTTTGGAATGAGGTCTTCAAATATCACATATGAGTATTATGCTTGTCTCATTAGAATGATGAAGCTCTGGTTAAAAATTAAGACATATTATGTGTGTCTGCTGAGTCTTGCCCCTTTTCTTTAGTAGAGTGTATCAGTTAGGCAATCACTGCTGTGGTTTTCCATCCATCTCCATCTCATTTCCCACATCGCAGTGTCAACCACAGGGTCATCTCTCATGATGCTTATACATGACCTATTAGCAACAGCCCCTCTGTCTGCTCATTTCCTGAAGTGGCGCCCTGGTGGTGCCGAGAGAAGAGAACAAACATATCATGCCAGTAGAAGGGACACCTTGCTATTCTCACAACCTCTCCAACCTACTTTAGCCACCTTACAAAAGCACAACCTGTAAAACAGCTGAGTGTGTGTGTATGTGTAGGCGCTTCCATCTATGTGTTGGCAGGATTGGTTAGGAGTTTTTGGAGGACCGTTATTGCTGTTGGTGCATGCTAATTGCCTGTGAGTGGCATCTTACCAGACGTTTGTTCTCACTGCAGGAGGCTGCTGCTCACTGCATCAACCTGCAGCTGATTATGAGCTGTTCTCATTATTGTGTGGATTAGCACAGAATAACATTTATTTGCAGGTGAAAGAGAGCGGGAGAGGTGTTCGAATACCTCTTCCATTCTACATGGACATGATGATGTTTTGTGTTACTGTTATGCAAACATTCATTTAAGAAATGGGGAAAATGACTTTTGCCCTGGGGTACAAGTCTAAAGCAAACTGTTTTCTAAATGGAAAAATGTATTTATTCTTAAATATATAAATAGAAGAAACAAGGCATACTGAAAACATTTAGCTTTGTGTTTCCACCATGTCTGCACGACTCTCCGGTGAACAATGCTGAAAATACTGGCCTGTGGTTGAACCTATTTACTGACCCCTGCTTTATGGTATAATAACATGTTCATATACATTAAACAATGGCTGTAGGCTACTATGACTCATGACAGATAGCTTAAAAGCAGGTCACAATATTGACTTGATGTAGAAATGCCCTGTATCCTTCTACTGCCAGTGGTCAACAGCCTGGATATAATCAGCTTCTCAAAGCCAATAAGTTCACTTCGCTTCCTTTGATTCCTCCCAGTCTTTGCTCAGGGTTTTTTTTTTTCTATCTCGAATCTCAAAGTCTAGTAGAGAGATGATTAAGTCTGCAATACAAGTGTGCTGCCCCAATGATTGGGGAAGAAAGAGGGGCTCTGTATTAGAGTCTGTATACCTCCCGGCTACTCTCTCTCTATCTGGGGCCATTAGAAATCATGGCTTTCTCCAGCATCATTAGATTAACTCCCATGGTCTGCCAGAGTGTGCAGGAAGATCATACTCATTATCCAAGCTGCTCTACTTTACCGAGCACACAAAAGCCCCGCTTTCACCTTGTAATTTGAGTCAGACTGGCTCATTAGAGCAGGAAGCAACATCGAGATATGGAAGTGTCGCCGTTGCTATCGCCTGATATTCGTGTCCTATACCTCCTTGATTACACAGGCGGATTTAGAGTGCATGCTTGGCAGAGGCGATGTTCCTGGGGACATATTAGGCACATTAGTTCCCCCGGCTTCTGCCAGTGTTGAATTATGGCTGGAGGGATTTGGTACGCAGTTGTTGCAAAGGCAAACAGACATTTACAATAAGAGAGTTCTTGATGGAGCACATGCATAACACTCATAAACAGCCATATTGTTGTCACAGTGGTGGTGTTTGTCCCTTTTCAAAAATAACTCTGTGGTTCCAGTGGAACATAAATTGAATGCACACTGGTGTCCCCAGACAACTAACAGGAAAACAACCTTAGAATGAACAAGGATTCAATCATTTATGTAATTAGGCAGGAAATAACAAGATCTCATTTGTCTGCAAAGGAATGGTCCAGGTCATACAAAGAGGAAGAACTGCATTAATTCCAGAGATGGTTATTACATGTGATTTGGTCATCATTTGACATGCTTGAGAATCCAGGTGCAGTAAAATGTCAAATGATACAAGAGAAGAACCTTGGTGGAGTGTTCTTGTGCTGCCGACAGTGTGGGTGTGGATTTCCCTTCTAATAAAGACACAACAGGCCGTGCACATCACAGAAAACAGTTGTTTATTTCTGGGCTGGCAGCAGAGTAATGACAAACCATTAGCAGTCGTTCCAGAGAACCTCAAGTTGGAAACAACTTTTCATTGCTTATGGGACAGTTGAGTAATGATACACTCAGGTGTGAAATTACTTTCCTCTCCTGAATGTCAAACAACAGTTTAAGAGAAACGATCATTGCACAAGTGATTGAAACAGTCGATTTTCCAAAGAAAACTGGCTTCAAACAAATCAAAGTCAGTTTTTCAGGCGACTAATTTTTGACAACATCCTTATTTTACTAGTAAACATTCAAAACAATCAATAGGAATGACTTAAACTCCTTCTGTTTGGGAAATGTCTGATTTATCCTGATTTCTGCTTTCAGATAGTTTAAGAACATCTAAAGCCACCTCTATGGATCTGCTGGTTGACTGAGACTTCTGTGGCTTAAAGAAGATGGAGGACACCCTGTGCTGTTTCCACTTTTACGAGGATATTTCTCCAGAGAAGCATTCTGGGAATGGGAGAAGGTAAGTTAGTTTGACGCTTCACTGCCCACAATAAGGTACAAACAATCACATTCAAACACACATAAAAGCCTCAAATAGATGCTTATTTTATTGCACATATTAATTTAATGTATCTTATCAAGTTTGTAGATGATTCACTCATCTATCCAATCATATTACTATAGTCAATATTGTTTTGAAATGGCTCACCAGCTGTCTTTGCATGGACCTGAGGACACCTTCCACATCTGAAACCCACATCTGTGTGAAAGAGATAGAGAGCGAGAGAGAGAGAGGCAGGGAGGAAAGGGGGTAAGAGGAAAGCGGCAAATCAAGTATTTCATCATTTAAAGAGAGATGTTGCACAGTGTAATTGGATTGTGCACCTTTTGATCACAGGAGACCCAGTTCTGAGGGACCAGAGTGGTTTCGTATTTTGGTTGATAAAATATTAAGCAAGCTCCAGGAAGTGTTGAACCTTCCTGCACTTCTAACAGACAGGTAGTTTTAGGTGCCAAGGATGACAGCTTTTACTTAACGATGCAGACTCAGCATAGAAGGCCAATTTTCTTATTTTTTTGGGACAGACGTTTGAAGGCACTCTAAATCTATCATAAGACACAACACACAATTTCAGCAAGAGATGGAAACTGTTTTGGTTACATTACAAGAATGATGTTGTACTTGGTTCTAGCAGTAGCAGGAGAACAAGCCAGTAAAGCATATCTAGATAAGCTTAGGATTGTGGGGACCCAAATTTGTCCTCCCCAATAAACAACAATATTGTCTGGCACTTGAATTTTGTGTTCACCTTTTCAAAGACAAGCCCTTCCCAAGTTGATTGGTAGTTTTTTTTTTTTTTTTTTTTTTATCATTATTTACATGCATAGCCTATAAAGACACCAGAATGCAAGAGATGAAGTAGGTAGGTAGGTAGGTAGGTAGATAGATACTTTATTTATCCCCATGGGGAAATTCGCAAAAGTGTTAATACTCATATTTTCCTGGGGGAATACCCCCCAAAACACACACACACAGACACCCACCCCCACTGCTGACCTCTGGTGTTTTGGACGATGACAATCAAAAAATGAATTTTACAAAGAGGAGTTATAGCAAAAATGGGTTTTTGTGTTTATTTGGGAACACATGCAGAGGCCAAGTTATCTTATGAATAACAATGTTGTTGTCTGTCAGGCACTCGGGTGGATAGATATTAAGTTATTTTGGATATTTACTTTCCAGATAAATTAAAAATTCACACACACCTGGAGACGGCTCTGTGCCGCCAGGCAGATTTGTCCTTGTTTTGTCTGGTATATTTACTGGGAGCACAGCATGGTGCAATGGCGATTCATAATGACTGTTATGTAATACATCTGCGTTAATGAGTTCATTAAGTAAGCTAATTAATACAATAATTAGTACAGATTTTTTTAATGTCAGTTTTAATATTAACACTATCAAAAAGCATTAAGGAAATGCAGGTTTTAGCTCTAAAAAACCTGTCAGATCATCAGGCCTGCAGGGAGAACCACAGGTGTCTAAGTCTTTTAAATACTGATCTTGAATTATTGTCTTCATATGAGGACAAACAAATATGCAATCATTACATGTGGTCCCACACCAACACATGGAGAGTCATACAATATATAAGCAAATATACAACACTAAATGCATAATGGGCTGCTTCTGAAACTGAATTCGTTGCAGTTCCCACAGCGATGGGAGTCAACAGGAAAAGTCATTTTCATTTTTGTAAACACACAATTAATAGAGCTATTACAGAAGAGATGCAGCACAGTTTAGAGATAAGTAAAGGAGCACTGACAGTGATTGGTCTGCTGGACAATTAGAGGAGCTGTATATAGAATACATATATCAGGCTGTCTAAATGACTTAGTATTGACTGCACTGGGAGAAAACAACACACAGCAGCTCTGAGTTCACTCTGTTCACAGTTAAATGTGCAAGAGCTGTAAGAAAGACTGTTCCTAGAAAACAAGACCATAAAATGCTCAGCCAGTGTGAGTAAAGACATAGAGAGCGAGCAGGAAAGAATTGGTTCAGAGGTCAGAGACGGTCTTACTCTGTGGTTTTCTCTCTTCTCTATGCTCCACTCTCTCACATCCCTCCAGTGCTCTGGCAAACATGCTTCAGTTGCCCAGCTGTCTCCCCTCCTAGCCATGATGTCCCCGTCCACACAGTGTGTCACCAAGCCAGAGCGCTGGGTCACTGCACTGACCACGGCCGCCCCCTCAAGTGTCCAACAAGGTTTCCAACAATGTAATTTGATTCTAGAAACTGATCCTCCTCAACACAGAAACAAACTGTGGGTGGTAACGGCGCACAGGATTGAAACTATTCTGCTGGTAAGATATGGTTAGAGTGTAGATGGTATGGTCACACTGCAGTCCATTATCAGTCCAATAAAAGCTGACAAAAAACACATCTTTAGATTCTAGATTATCGTTTCACGGCTGTGTTTATGATTAATGGAAAAGGTCTTGACTGTTATATGTTATAAACATTAGAGGATGTCAGTGTGACGTTGACACAGGTTTAGTCAGAATAATGCAGGTCTCACCTGTTGAGCATGTTCCTATTGAGGCTGATCTTTTGAGGCTGCCTAAATATCTGTGGAGAGGCAAAACACATTCATTTTTTAGAATAATTGTACTTTCAGTGTTACATAAGTGCATGTGTTCCTCACTTATGCTGTATGTGCTATAATGTGTAGGCTATTCTTTTATTAAAGTTCAACCAAAATATATCAGATGTTTTAACCTGAACATCACATGACAGCAACACTTGAAATGTTTGTGGACAAAATAATGCAAACACAGTGCTGTCCAATTTGATGCCACCATATTGTCCAGTCTCAAAGACAACGTAGTGTGTTAAAAAATGCAAAAGAGTCACCTCAGGTTTTGATCACTGTGGTTAATTTTAACCACTTCAGTGCCATCTTTTTCCTGAATTGTTTTGTGGAAAGAAATACATTGAATTGAATGGATAACTATATTTATTTAGATACAAAAGAGGCACTCAACAGAAAGTTTATGCAAGAGAAGTTCACCTGCTTCACTTTTTAGAAGTAAACCAAAACGCCATTAGAGGATTTATTTCTAGGTTGTTGGATTTGATTAGATTCAAGCATACCTGATAAACTGGTGAGCAAGAGACATTTTTTTCAAGCCATTGGACCAATATTAATTGACAATTAAGACAATAATTGTTGCCCAGAATGAAATGAGGGTGAAATTAAAATGACTGCAGGCCTATTATTCAGTTTTTTTCAGAAAGACAATGAGAAAAGACTGCTGTAATTAGCTTTATCATCAAATACATAGCTTGGCATATTTAGATTCTTATACATCTGCCTCCAAGATTTAAAGACTCTGCATTCTTGGGAAAATCTACATCTAGTTTAATTCACAGGCAGAAATTGGGAACAGCGATTTAACTGTTGGTTAAGTACTGTCACACATTTTCATTCTGCTCACAAAGGCTCTGGCTGACAGTAGTTAGTAGTACCAGACTGGAGCAACACCAGACCTTTTTGAATGAGTAGACAAAATTGAAATGTGGTTGATGACTCACAGATCCTGCTAGGAAAAAAGGTAAAAGCTGCACAAGCAAAATAGTTTAGTGCTGAAACAGAAGACATGCAAAGAACAGATCACACTCTGACTGTTTTTTTGAAAAACAGCTCTGACATTCCAGACTGTCCCACAAACAGCAGAAGTGACCTGGTCATGCAGGGATTGGTGACACAAGGAAGTATTCTATTTATCATTGTTTACCTGATGTGGATGGTAAAACACTGAGCCTCAGTTCTTTTTGCTGCTCTGCACACAAGGCGCCTCCTCCTCCTCCTCCTCCTTCGAGTCTTTTGGAAAGCTAAGAAGAGGAGGAGATGGATCAGAGGGAGAGAACTGTGTGTTATCATCCACTAAGGTTATAATGAATTGGTTAAAGGCGAGAACGATGAGAAACATTTGAGAAGGCCATAAGTGAAGTGATAATGGTGGGATAACTGTTACCAGTGCAAGTCAGGGGAAGTAATCTGCTGCCAAACAGAGACAGTGGGGTTATGTGTCATGCAGTCTGATATAAACAGAGAAGTGCTGGTCAGTGTGTGTGCCTGTGACTCATTTTTATTTTGGCATCTCTTCAACAAAACCTCCTAATGATTTGAATATAAATGCACAGTGAAAATAACCCTGTTTTGAGGCAGTTTATTCTGCACTATCACTTTATGGACTAACAGCCATGTTATTACTGCAGCCTGTAAAGTGGTGCATCTAGCTTACACAATTACTGAGCGAGCCCACACAAAACAAATTGGATTCCCAGATGATGTCTTTTAATCCAATCAAGAAACAGTGTAAAGGTTATTTCTGCATGTGCTGCTGAACATTTTCCAAAGCACGTCTGTAATTGTTTTGTTGTTTTTTTTCATTCAAAGCAGTTAATGGTTTAAATTTATTGCACTGTAAAAATAACTTGCAGAAATGTGAAACTTTTTTGAAATATTGTACTTGACACATGATAATATATAATAATTATCAATGTCACATTTTTGTTTTATAGTTATCACAGGTTGACCTTTTTCAGTTGATACAGGTTAGTGTGACCAGTCATCTCAGTTTGTACTTTTTGTTTAGTGCTAATAAGCAAATTTTATCATGGTAACACACTGAACTAACAACAATAAAAATGGTAAACATCAGCTGATATTTCACTTATTATTCAAGCTCAAGTATATTAAGCATTGATTTTGTCTTGCCTTGAAAACACAGTATCAGGCTACAATTGGAATCTGTATAAGACTAAGTGCTGACTAATCAGTATCAATAAAAACAGACATGACTTGACTGTAATAGTAGATTAAATGAATAAAACCAATCTGCTGAAATACTGACAATGAACATGTTGCACATTTACTGAACATCTAAAAATGCTGGGGAACATTTACAGATACAGTATACCAGGAATACAGTTGTCTTAATAAATGAATTAGGAGTAGGCATTGTCAGCTGAGTAGTGAAAGACAACAGGGTTAATTCATCACTGGCCCTTGAACCAGTTGTGTATCTGATTAAAAAAAAAAAAAAGAACTAGTCCTAACATTAAAAACTCATTTCTATTTTTCCTCTTATCAACAGGCATCAGTCTTTACTTTCCAGTAGAGTTTTTTCACGCTGCATTTATGATTCAACCTTTCAGCAACTGCATACAGAATAATTGTTTTTTACTTGTTTATTTAGTTGAATGTCAAAACAAAAGGATGCCTGTTACTGGATGTACCTGTATAATTAAGTAATTATGTGGTCTGGATTTTTGTGAAATAGCATTCCTGAGAAAAATAGTGTCCAAATCCATCACGCACAGTTTTTTCAAACCCCAAGGTATAATAAGTATCATATTTTTATAATTAATTCCCTCTGAAATGTCATATTTAGGGCATATGTCTGCAACCTAAAAAAAATCATATAATGAAGTGTTTGTTCGGCATTTATGTAAAACAGCTTTCGTAAAGGGCATCTTAACCCAGCATCAATGTTTTGAGTCACCCTGCAGCTTTCAACATAATAATCTTGGCATTTGCAATCAGTAACCACTTTCTAGTCGGCTCAGAATAGCATCCAGCTGTTGGAGATTCCCTTCAGTGACAAAACAGTCACAGTGAGGCCCATCTAAGCGAGAAAGACAAAAACATTTCACAGTAATCAGTACTCGTTTCCCAGCACACAGTCACCTTGGAATCAATTCAAGCCCCAAACCGTGGTGTTATTCACACCACATAATTGCTTTATCTGTCCGTCGATGTTGAATGTTGTAATGAGCTAAAGATCCAAGGACAGACCCTGCTCGGGGCCCTGAGCGTCTGAAGGCAAGAAGGGCTCTTGGAAAATGACTCATGTAGTGGTCTCTACTTTGTCATGCTCTAGCATTAGCCGTGGATCTCCAACTGAGGCGCCGCACCTCATTACACGTAATTGTGTGGAGAGATCAATATCTGACAACCTGAGGATGATGACGTCTGAAGCAATTTTTTCTCAAACATTATGAAGATCCTGGCACATCTAGAGCAACTGAAGGAAGCAAAGCCAGTTCACTGTATTTAAAGATAATTAAATCTAAAGCTTTCAACCTGAACCTCCAGTTACTGAGTGGGAAAACTGGAAGAGACAGAACATGCATGGATGTGTTTAACACTGCTCATGACATTACTGTAGAAGACCAGAGAGTATATATGTGCAAAGATTTTGTTTTCCTTTAATTATGAGAGAGTTTAGATTCAGAAATAACAAATTTGCTTTCTTGAGATCCCAAAGAGTTGGGCTGGTTTCTGAGGAAGATTGTACGTTAAACCAGGAGTAGGCTTTTTAGGACATCTGGAATTTGGATTACCGCTGAATTAAACAAAATTACTTTCAACAAGTGTTTATACTTGCTCCTCAGGCCCTAATGTACCCCTCACTGAGATGACCAGAAGGCTCAGAGTTTATATAAACCATGTGTCTCTTTCATACACATATTAAACCAGTTAAGAGCAGTCAACATTCTATGAATCTGGATTTGCATTTCTCACGTTCTGAGAACAGCCCTGCTACAACATAGTATACAACTACAGCTTCAACAATCATACACCTAATCATAATAATAAAGTGAGGGCATTATTTTCTGTACCTTCAATATCTTCGAGTGCATAATTGAAGGGAAGCATGACCAATTAAATAAAATATCAGGTAAGCTCAGGCTTTATTGCAAAGATCAAAACTGATTGAACCAGCAAAATTTCAAGTCTTTAATTTAGAGGAAGTCATGTATTCTGGCAGTCAAGTCTTTAGTCTACATCTCTATAATAAAGTCTTACCTTAAGGTTCATAATTTCCAGGTTTTAGATGTAGCTTAACTATATAAAGGTGAAAGATCTTATATTATAACAGTACCAAAAAGGGGACATGGATGACAATCAACACCCTCCCTGCTTAGATCAAGATTTACCCAAACAACAACTTACGTCTTGACTCGGCCGATGAAACGCTGCCGCAGCACTAGAGCCAGGGTGGAGAGAATCATGATGGTGGTGCACATGATCCAGAGAGAGAGAGACCACCACCCTGCTGCCAAACAGACAGCAGGGTCAACATGAACCATCCATAGTGAATCCCCTCAACACAGCAGAGGTTTGTCTCTCCCTCTCTCAGCCTGCCTGGCTGGATCAGGAACGCAGGGAGATTAGTCAACCCCAGATTAGAAAAGATGACATGCTGCATTACTGAGGCACAGCACTGCTGCACACCTAAGCTGCGTTGTGATGTGTGTGCACTTATTGTGCATGATTCAGATATTTATTGCATAATCTCCAATGAGAAGCACCAGGCTTTTTATTTGGGAGATTTTTAGCCATTTACTATATCTTCACATTTCCTGTTATGCCCACACCACCCAGCAGCTGTCTCCAGGTTTCCCTGCTGTTCCCAAGTCACTTACTCATTACTTGCCTGTACACCTGCCCCTCATTCCTCTAATCATCCACCTAGTATTATACAGTATATTACTCATCCAGCTACAGCTCTTATTTGCTGGACTGTTGAATATGCTACACAGCCTTATGTTCATGTTTATATTGTAGTAATGCCTGAAAATCAAACAAATATGGACGCATCATGACAACCATAGTCTGCCATTCAGTGTAATGTAAATGTAATAAACACAGCTCTGTAATGTTAATGGCTCATACCCTTAATCCACACATGACAAACTCTATAATCATTCCACTTAGCTGGCTGATGACGTGAAAGCTCTCAAGTTGTAAACATGGGACTCTTAAATTTAAACATTTATAGTATTTATATTTTAGATATTTTTTTAATTCATCCTCTGGGCACCATGAATTGTTCATGTGCTGTTCATATAAGCAGTTTGCATAATTTGTTTGAAATTCATACACATTTTTTTAAGTGCTTGAAGATCATCAAATGTACAGCATGGCAAGCAAGAACCCCAATAAAAAAAACAAATGGAATGTCAATGGTAACCTTGACTAGTAAAGATGAAAAGGCAGTAAAACATTCTTTCACTCATCATTCTTCTGACAGTTTCTTTATCTGTGATGCATTTGTAAAGAAGCATTACAAAGCCTGTAGGAAATTAAAGCTTGTTTAGCTGGATTTTCAAAGCCCAGCCTTTTTGATGAGCTTGACTTACATTGAAACTTTTTCTCACAATGGAAGCTTCAAATGCAGCTCCATTTGCTCAACACATCTAAGTAACCACTACATCCACAGTACTGCCTATAATTTCTTAGCCAGATGCTTGGCTGACTGATGCATTTTATTCTCAACATGATGAAACTATTCTTTAGCTAGTCCACCTAACACTTGATTGTGTGGTCAGTTATAGTTAACTAATGTATGTAAACTTGCCACTGTAGGAAAAGTGGCTACATAACCTTCAATGACAACTCACAGCTTGCACAGCCGTGTGCATGCACGCATGTGCATGTCATAAAAAAAAAAAAGCTGTATCCCACTCAGATACACGTGCATAATGACCATTGTTTAGTGGAACAACAACAACCTGGCAACATAATGAGGATGCTCCAAGACAGATAATAGTTCCAAATACACACACACACATACAAATCAAATCCAAAGCCTCGCTATTCTCTGTCTCATTAGACTGAAAATATATTTATTGCAGACAGCAGGATGTAGATATTCTCAAGCCAGCAATGACATTCCCCGCAACGGCATCCGTGACTCTGTTGTCACCGCTCTGTCAGGAAACCTCTGGTGCATAGACGGCAGACAAATGGAAGTTCACACAAGTGGCTGTCAGGAATGTCAAGTTGCAGCAATGTGGCTGCGCATCTCATCTGCAGCTTTGAGACGAGCTCATGCAGCCTAATTGGAAAATTCTTCAGGCCACCTCTCAAGGTTTGTGTTGATGGAGAGTTGCACGGGCTCACTGGTGCCTAAAAATCAGGGGTTTTAAGTGTCACAAAGCTGTAATTTGTGTTGAACTGCATGTGCTGGCTTGTGCTGTGCTCTGGGCTTGTTTGACTGAAAGAATTAAGGGATTTATTGGGGCAAATATATCAACGTTTTGAGCAGTCAGCTCCTGGGCTCCTAAATTTCAGGAATCGCATTCAGATTGTTCAATATTGGGATGATGTATCCTACAATAGACCTGCTATTCTGTATGTTGGATTTTAGCCTGCTTGCATGCATTTTTAGCCATGTTAGTGGCATTGTTCTTGGGGTGGCAATGTTAGACAGAAATTCTCCCCATGGTCCCCAGAGAATGAATCACACTAACTTTAGCTAGTCATTTGGTCCTGGCAGGTAATGTACAGTAGGCTTCAGCTTTTCTTTACTACTACGGCTAAAGACAACATTGAGAGCAGAGAAACTGAACCAAAGAGTAAAGTAGGTAAAGTGAAAACAATGAGCTGAAAGAGGCTAAAATGCTCCGTAGAGCTGAGAGGGATTTGATAATCTTCTGTGAATTTGACACTATGAACAACTCCTTTCACTTTATACATGGCCATTTGACCCGATTTTTATTTAAAAAAAAATGACTAATGCTCTTTTAAAGAAAACTCACTTATTAGCCTCATTAGAGTTAAAATTCCCATGATCGGTGGAATCACAGTATTGATCCTCAGCAGCGAACATACTGGTACAAGTTTTCCAGCCTACCACCTGCGACCAGTTATAAAAAGCTTGTGAAGCTTCAAATTTAATTTCTTACCAAGTTTTACTCCTCTCTCAGTTTATATTTAGATTAACTGGATAATCTGAATAACGAGCTGCTGACAGAGACAGATGTGTGTGTGAGCATGTCTGCATACACGCATGATTAAATGATAAATGTCAATGCATCTAAAAGCTTAAGCAGTTGAAATCAGGTAATGTATCAAGATATTTCTCCCTAATATTTGTAGCTTCTGAGTAATGGAGCCTGTTGTGCTTCTCAAAGTTTATCTATTATTAGGGTCTCTGTGTGTGAGTTTGTCCAGGTGTGTTTATGGATCAGTTCGGTGGGATGTGATGAGGTAGTATTATCAACGGTTTACGGAAATGACAATATCTGGCGGTGGGAAAATGTGTCGCCATGGTGACAAGTCAGTTTCCCGTTGACCACGCTGTGCATGATGGAGATGCTCATGGGAGAGTGACTCTATTTTCTGACTCTCATGGTGCTGTTTACCTGTTTCACCTTTTCCTATTACTCAAGCCCGGCAGCAAGAAGGCAAAATTGATTTCCTGAATATTATATTGAATCCTGAAGGTAATTTTCAACCCAACCATAACACAATAATGTAGTTGGGGGAGGGCGGGGGGGGGGATGCTAAAATCATAAATTACTAAAAATTACTCTGAAATGCAGCATGCATGAATTCATTTTATGCTAGCAAGACAAAAATATTAAAAACTCCATAACACTTCCCTGCAGAAAACAGATATAACAAATTCGTGTTTGATGAGAAGATGTACTGTTTGAATAAATTACTGTATGGATTTGAAAAATTAGTGTCTTCCTCCCTGCATGAACCTCCCACTGCAGCCTTAGATAGACTCTTGCCTGGAGCGCCAAGCAGTGAACAGGCAACCATTAATCATTGATTAAGAACATTTACATCTCATTCCATTTAATTATCTCTTGTTCCTGAAACAGTGGGACTGCCATGAAGAGTATGTGCACTGACTACCTGCAGGCGGGAGATATGTGCTGTGCTGGGTTATCTGGGTCAAGTTCAAGTTTGGATGAGGGATCAAAAAAAAATATATATAAAAGCCAGGATTAGACTGGAGAGACAGAAAACACATGTCGATTTGTCCTTGCAGAACAAAATCATCTGAACAGAAAAGAATACACAGAAGAAGGAAAAAAATCAATTCTCCTTAGTTTCTGCTGCCAGAGTCTACACTAATGCAAGAAAGTGGAACATGTCACACCAGTTCTCAGATATCTGCTCCTGCTTCATGTGAATGTCACAGTGAAAGTTTTTGTTTTAATGGTGTTACTCAATCAGCCATACTGGATCCTGTAATATTTGATTACATACACATTCTTATGAATTCTTTTTATGCTCCCAAACTGTTACCCTCTTATTCTCTGACTTCACATCTTGTTCTCTTGTACCTACACTTTGGTACCTTGGTATGTACTGGTACAAGTACAAAAAACTACATTAGGAAGAATTATGGTATATGTAGTGTTACCAAACTTTTCTGTTTGCCATTGCCTTTTATCAATTTTAATATGTGACTCAAGCGAGACTGACATTTCCTATTCTTTGAGAATTTAGCATATTTTAATTCTTTTAATATCCTACTTAATGTGCTTTGTGTTTTTTTTTTTTCAATATTTTGCTTTAATACATTTTGCCTTTCCTGCTTTTTAGAACACCAATCCTGTGTGGTAGCTGCCGATGATGGAAGGGTTGAAATAACATCAACACAAAATGAATTCTAGTTGTAGTCAGTTATAACATTAGCAGGCTCGGTGAATAAGCATAATCCTCTTTTAAAAAATGGTAAAAACATTCTTATTACCTGCAGGGCCATTGCAGTTTTCATTTCCTTTCTCAAAAAGTGAAAATAAATCCATTTTAAGTTTGACTTTAATTAGAATTCCTTGCCCTCAATGACAGAAACACGTTAGCACATTTTAAGTGTTGAGTTCATCAACATAACTTGGCAACTGAAGAGCTGCCTTTTATTTCTACTCATGCCCTCATTCCAAGTGGTTCTTGATGAAAAAGTGAGTCAAAGGTGATGTAACCTGGATGAAATATTTTCTAGTGAGCATGGATCAAACAGCAAACTGCTTTTGAATCGACTGTTATGTAAGTGCTCATCATTTCACCAGTGATATTTCTGATTAATTTGAGCCTGAACATTGTTGGTTGTATGAAGTGAAATCACATCACATCTATCAAATTAAACGCATTCTTTAAAAAAAAAACCTGAATTGGACACTGGACAGAGTCAAATTTACAAGTATATTTTATTGATGGTCATGATTCATTTTCACCAGTTCTGCGAAGGTACAAGTCTGTGGTAGGCTGTGCAAACATGCTGAAAACACTACAAAGCAACTGCACTCGCTCCCACCAACAACGCAGTATACAATGACATATTCATATACAGTATTCAAATACATAGAATCCTTCTCATAGATATAATTAGAAAAATATAAAGTCCTAACTTTTCAACTGATAGACAAACATTTCACAACAAAAACACATAGTTCCACATATGCTGTGATGCCCTTATTTGCTGATAGAGAATGAATGTGTGAAGTGAATCAATGAGATTCAGAAAGTCTAATCTTCATCTTAAAATGATTGAAAATACAGTATATTTTGGATTAAGAGCTGCTGTAGTACGCTTGGCATGCAAGGACATGCCCCACTCCTGATCTTAATGCAGGACCATGTGTGTGTGTGAGTGAGAAAAGTGATAAAGAAAGCAACTGAGCGAGAGTCTCTGGGACGTGTTGGCACATAATTGTTTTGTGTGTGTGTGTTTAGAGTGTGACCAGGAACATGCTGCATATAGACAAACAGGGAGACAAAACCTGCAGCTTAGCAAGAGAACATCTCAGTCGTCTGAGTGTGTTTGAGGATGGGTTTCACACCACACAATGTTTAATAAACAAAATGTCCAGGGAATTCTGCTCAACAAAAACATTCCTGAACCTCAAGTGGCTCGAGGTCAGACCTCAGAGGGACGCTGACGTCAGAAATCAGGCAATGAATAGGACTAGTGTATATTACAGCCGCATTCATGACTGACAAGGGCTTTACTGCCTCCAGAGGTATTTGAGCCAAAGTGGAAATAGTTTACCTTGAGGTTTGTTTGACTATTGTGCGTATTTTTATCCATGTATCCGACTTATCACTGTGTGACATAGGCTTATGACTCTTCAGTTCAACTTGAAAAGGAACTTGTTTAATGAGAGCTTAGTAAACTATGACTGTGCCGGTTGAATGTAAATGTTAACAGATTTACAGACTCTAGAGTGGACATGGTTGTTTTAACTGTTTCAATCATTGTTTTAATTCTGTTATCTCAGGATCACAAATTAACAATTCAAATTATCGGGGGGGGGGGGGGGGGGTTTCACAGGAGGTTAATTATGTTGTAACCCAGGTTGGATGAATCTGTCAGAAAAAGGCATTAAACTATTAAAGTGTGTTAAGTATTCTATACAAATTCAATCACTTCACATGTTGGAGGGCTGTGGGTTTTTTTGCCAGCTTCTGGAAACACTAGTCTCAGCCAAGGCATAAAGTGTTGTTTTCATTTCTGATATTCATTCTTGAATGTAACGGTGCTAAACTCATTTCCCTACAAGTGTATGAAAGACATTTATAGGAAGCATTGTTGTAAATGGCCGATGTGGCGTGGCGAGTTTAAGACCATCTGTCCAGTCGTAATTGTTTTTGTTGTCAGTGGCACAGTCCTAATGGAGGCAATGGAAAGTTACAGTAGATGAATGACCATATGAGGAGGAGAGGAGACTCATTACTTCCTCATTAATGCCAGATGCCGATGCCAAGGGGGGTCAGATGGGAGATACAGGACGTCACAGGAGCAGATGCAAACTGAAGATTGGATCAAATGTCCATCCTAAACAGATTTACCGTGTAGGTTTGGGAATTGACTGGGGAGAGACTCGCAGATGGGGACTGCTGGCAGGAGTGCACGCAGAGCTCTGAGACTCTGATTACTGAAGTGCAGGTGATAAGACGATGAGGTTAAGTAAGGTGAAGAAAGTTAGTTTGACAGTATGCAGCATGTTTAAGGAGCAGCAGATCATTGAATATGATGTCCGCAAATGATTTTTAGAGAGAAACAGTGAGGAAAAAAATGACGTTGTGTTCAATAGGTCAGAGATCTAAAGAAACAGACTGATGGCACTTTTAAAGCATACATGCGTTTCATAGACCTCCAGAGTGACTTTCCAAAGCCCTTAATGGAGCACGTCTCTCAGATGGGATTTTGAAGAGATAAACTAAGTGACAGTCCTGTAAATATTAGCATAGAGGAGGTCTTATAGCATGCCTGTGTGCGGATGTGTAGTCGGTGATCGTGTCCACCTGCTGATATTTTCCATCTCACTTTCACAACGTTATGTTAAAGTGTTTGTGTGATGAAAGTGATATGCAAATAAAAATCGAAAGCATTGCTGCTAGTCCAAGACTTTTAGCAAAGAAAAGACAGCCCTCTTTAACACGTCAACAGCGTGTCAATGAGTTGTAAACAAAGGCAGAAGAGTATGCACACTTGCCCACTGTACACTTATACAAACAACACCTCTGTAAAGTTAAACAAGACATTAAGAGCACGCAATGCATCAATAGAGAGAGAGAAAGGGCCATAGGTCCCCTAAACATGAGGATATACTGTAGTAGGACACAAAGAGGATCTATTAACAGTCAGCAGCTCCATGGTCCCATAGCCGGGGCTTCAACAACTAACTGCCCCCCTCTCAGAGCTTAAAAATCGTTTCTTGTCTAAACATTTCTTAATCTCTCCTTCAAAATATCATGAGGTGTAGTCATTTGTGCGGCTTAGCCGGAAGATGCTTCTCTCACCACAGGTTTGCACAGAAATGAACTCTGTAAAGTAATAATCCGTAACATTGTCATATGAAAAAATGTCTGTTTCTGCTATCACCAGCTGACCAGTCACTAAAACCCTGAACAGGGATTGTCCAACATAACATGAGCTTATCTGTAACGAGGCACAGCCTGTCAAGCTTTGGATTTCTCCATATGATAAACCAGTGTGCTTGAAGCTACAGTGAGAGCAACATACGGTGTTCAAGAGTTTGGAAGGGGGGGTTGTTGGTTGGTTGGTGTTGTAGACTAAAACTAGCTACACTGCATAAAATTAACACTGCTCTTTTGTTTGTAGTGTTTGTTTGATCAACTGGTGAAGATGCTGTGTGTTTATTTAGCACATGTCGCTTAAGCCTTCTTTAATATCACATAGCTATTATGTAGCCTTCAAGTGCTTATTTAAGACCCTTTCATAGGGTTTATGTGTATTATGAGTTATGATATTAGCATTATGAAATAACTAACTAAATATCAATTATCTAGTTAGTCATAGAAGATAAAATCTCCTAGCACAGCTGTTACTATGGGTGGCAAAATTGACAGTGTTCAGGTAGAAAGACAAATCCATATCTGTATAAAATAAAGGAACCTGCCACAATTATCACTGTAAACTTCACATGAGGTGCATTAGACTTGAAAGCTGGACAGGCCTAATAAAAGTGACTAAAGGGGACAGGGCTTAGTGAAGGGTCAATTGTCAATGAAAGTAACAGAACAGTAATTAATAGTAATTAAAGTTTATTAAAGCTTTTAAATTTGCTTGTCTATGCACTTATTAGCTCTTTAATGTGACGGATCACATTCCACATGGAAAGTGATGTGCTGTTTGCTTTTGGCAGCAGTAGTTTGTTTGGAATAAACTGTTGAAGAAATGGATAGATAGCATTAGCAGTGATACCTTCCTTGGCTAAGAACACAGTTATTAGATAAAAGTAAAATGTTGCCTGGCTGCATTTTTTGGTGTCCAGGTGATCTCTGGGATGTGATGTAGAAACATCACAGCAGTGAAGGCTTAGCACCAAAATGTCACCAAATTAAAGTGAAGTAGTAGAGATGCACGGATTACTACATTAATCTCATCCATGTCTGTGAAACCTTCTTCACCAAACTCCTTGCTATTGAAACTCCCCCCCCCCCCCTCCTCCAAACTATTCACACCGCTGAGCTGGAGACCTGGAGCCAGCCCACCTCGGTGTAGGCCCCTGTCACATGCCAGTACAATGCTCCCATCAGTTTGGACCATGCCGTCTGCACCTCTGCTGTGAAGAACTCTGGGAAATCTTCAGCCAACACCTCCAGCAACACACCACACAGGATCTGGGAAGGAGGGTAAAAAAGAAAGTTGATTAACATGGGCAAAAAAGAAAGGAACTGTTTGAGACAGAGATGGAGATAGAAAGAGCGAAAGAGTGGGAATGTGTGGCTATCAAGATAATGGTAAATTGAGAGCAGAGAGGTGGAAATAAAGAATCCAATTCATTGTTACAGAAAAGTGGGCGAGGCGGGCGAGAATTGAAAATGATAGCAGTGCAACATGAAAGCAGTGGGTGGACAGGCCATACAAAGGGAATGAAAATGACAAAGTAGAGAGAAAGGACGACACAGGTGGGGAGTGAAAAAGTAGCAGATATAAAGGAAAAGAAAAAAGGGAAATGTGGATTTAAATGTGGTAGATGAGCATTGGCGTTAAAGTTACAGCAATGAAACATGACATTATTCATTTCTATATACAATCTGTGAGAAGTGGGAACAGGGAGCACCCCCCAAATACTCACTGTTGTCTGACTATGTAACTGTAATAACTCAGTAAATTGTATTTTGGCAAAGCGGTTCTAAACACAAGGTCCAATTACTTGGTGTTTCTGAACTTTCTTATGGCTGTGAAGCAATGGTTTACATTGCTATCATGCAACCTAAATATGGAATTTCTGTCACATGATAGCAGGTGGTCACACATGGATTAGGGGATTGTAATGTCACCCCATACCAGCACCTGGTATCATGTCACCAAAATGACATGCATCCTTGTGCACATGGTGTTAGGAGTTCAGGGAATACACACTGAGGGTAATCCATGTAATGATTTACACACAAAGTGATCAATTAAATCTTAAAATGCATTCTAAAGGCAATCGGAAGCCGGTAGAGGGAAGCTTAAATGGCAGTAATGTGTTCTCCTCACAGCTGCATTTGTTAACCAACTGCAGATGACATTCAAAGGACTTGAAGAGAGGAAGCATATGCCTCCCCTCTTCAGTCAGATGAAGAGGAAATCATACTGGAGTTTCACATTGAATATTATGCAACTATATGGCAAATTAAAGACTGAATCTTAAACATTTTTGATGATATGTTTTCTAATTTTTTCTTTTTTATCTCTACAGGTAATCGGCACTTTAGCTCTACAGTAGTGCACTGAACTGAAATGATTTATGTACAACATGTAATTAACATTGACAACTAACAACTGCTTGGATGTTTTTTGTGATGCCTGCTATATGGTGCATTTTCCTTTAATTGTCACGTGTTATGTCTTAAATTCACGACCATACTTGCTGTGTGTACATGACTCTGCACCACTACAGTCTGCTACATACACATTAGCATAGCATACTTTACATTTGTGATCTGCTCTAACATTTGTGTAACATTTGTAAAAAAAAATTAAATTTAAAATGTATTTTGTATTAATTCATATTTGTTATGTTTCAGAGAGCAACAAAGTCAGTACAGTGTAAGGTTACTCCTGCAGGGGTTAAAGCAGGAGAGCCAGAGATGAATTGTATGTGATATGAATAGACAGATTGTCTGTCAAGTCCTTACATTATATTTTACATTACACAGAACACCTATGATCAAGAAAAACTGGAGAAGCTTAGGGTGACATATGTTGGCCCACAAAACTCTATAATCTTTTTGTCATTTCTAGACTGGAACATGACATTTTAAATTTAAATGGTCAGTAGAATTAACTATGATATTACATTTGAAATATGAACATGTCTTTTGTGTAATAATGGGGCACTTTGATAATTCAGGGGGTTGCAGAAGCTACTGCTGTGCTACTTATCAAGGCAAGAGAGCACTTGACAATTATCTTTCAAGACAATTATCTTTCAGGACAATTATCTTTCAAGACAGAACCAGTCAAGTGGCCACAACCTAAAAGCAGCACATCTCTTACCAATAAAACAATACCACTGTAGGAATGAACCTAAAAGCATTGTTGAGGGTCAGGAAAATCTCTGATCAAACTAAAGCAGAATATGGAATGCAGACAGACCGATCCACCTCAGAGGTCAAGGTATATATTTCATTATAAGGTAACTCCTGAACATCACAGATTATTAATGTATAAAGACTAACAGCATCAGACAGGAAATTGTTCCCTGAAGTTACCTTGAAGTACATTGGTTCCACCTTGTGTTTGATAGCATGAGCCTTTCCCACCAGAGCCAGCACTGACGACACTTTCTCTGGGTCGTGGAGGTTCTCCACCACAGTATTGATGGCGTTCATCACTCTGCGGGCATGGTGCCGAAGTTGGCTGCTTCGCTCCATCTCCTCGGGATCCTCCATGTCCTGGAACTGGCTGAAGTACTGTTTGGCTGATGGGAAGTTGACAAAGAACCTAAGGAGGCAAACACACATTTATATCACTTTCACTTTTAGAAAAAAATGGAAGAAAAGGCAAGCGACTCTAGGGATGGCAATGTTGGCTGATTGGTCCACCACTTTGGTCCAGACTCAAACATTTCAACAAATATTGAATGCACTGGATAGAAAATTTTATAAAAATTCGTGATCCCCTGATGGTGAATCCTGGAAACTTTGACGATCCCTTGACTTTTACTCTAGCACTGTCATGAGGTGGACATTTGGGTTTTTTTGAGAAAAAGGCACAGTTACACATGGTTTTATTTAAACAACAATAGGATTCAATTTGGATGAATAGCCATTAACTTGTAAATGCATTCCCGTTTTAGTGTGTGTGGGGGGGGGGGTTCCTGATTGCCTAGTGGTTGCACACAACACACAATTTCCATGGTTCGATGCCATGTTGCATGTCATACTCTCCCAAAACTTTGTGGGAAAAAGTAGTCTAGTAAAGACAAGATAACTTTAAGAAGAGGCATGAAGTAATCTATGATCTTTTTTGATGATCAAAAGCATTGGCAATACAATTGGTAAACATTATAAGAAATCTTATAATAGTTTTGGTAGCTTTTTCTTTGCTGTTTTGCAGTGAAGAAAGGCAGAGAAAAGTGAGAGGAGGAATTAGAAATGAGCAGAGGGAAAATGCTCCTGCTGTGTGCAATTTTCTGGCTGTGTATTGTATTTTTAGGGGAACTTTACAAAGAATGTAAGAAAGACAAAATATAAAATCTTGAATATGAATAGGAGAGGTAGAAAAGCATTAGGACAACAAACACATTACACAAACAGAAAAGACTTCGTTTAACATTGCCACCATTATTTTTTCTTGAATTGTTGTTGGCAAAAAAGACCCAACAAGACAGCTATGTCATCTATTAGGCTTAACTGAGACAAATCCCATTAAAAGCCCATAATAAAGCCAGTGGAAGTCTATCATACATGCATGCATCTCAATATTTGATCAAAAGATACAAGGAAATAAAAATGTAAAAATACATATAGATACAGGGAAATAAAAATGTTAAAAATGTCTTTCCAACACTTTCTTATCAAATAATGACCCTCAGTCAGTCAGATGACATAAATTCTAATCAATCTCTTGTGATTTAATTCCTTAGTAAGTAGTTTTTTGACTAAAGAGTGATTCACACATACACACACACGCACACCCACTTTTTCATGTCTCTAAATTGTGTGATCCATCTCTACACCATCAGTGTGGCGCCTGGCAGAATCCTTTACAGAGCAGCAGCGCTCATGAGGCCCATGCCTTTGACTGTAATTGGATGCAGGTGTGCTGAAGAGTGGAGTTTAATTTTCAAGCGTGTCTGGTGCTGTTTGTGCCAGTGCATCATCCTGAAAGACACCTACTGAAGGCTCAGTATTAAACAGATTATAAATCTTAGTTTAAACAATGTATTACTCAGGTGTTTAAGTACTGTTAAGTACTGTGAAGCAAACATATATTTGATTTATTTTGATAAAACCATGTGTTATTGATATTTTTACCTTAATCTGAAGGCATTCGAGGAACACTAATGCCACGTGAGTAGTGTTGGAACAGAAGGTCCAACCTAGTAATATTGCCATCCTGACATTTTTTGTAAAAGTGCATCAGGTGCTTATACAGGAGACCAACATGTCAAATTGCCAACACAGCAAGTGTGTGTTCGAAAGGAATTTATATTTTCATGATGGAATGAAATTACATGATGGTTTAATTTGTTCTTTGTTGTAAATAATATATTTGCCACATTTTCTTTGAAATTCAATCAAACACTAACAAGAGTAGGGCTGCAGTCAGATTAAGTTTATCCGTAAAAAAGAAGAAATAAATGCAGCCCTCTCATTCATTTGAATGGAGCCCATCTGGCCAATGGAGCTACAGTGGAGGTTGGCTTCAACACATTACTGTCCATCCATCAAAAAGCTGCACTGGCCAATCACATAAATTCAAGTGCACATTCTCAGTACAATATTTTGTATTTCTTCTGTTTACATAGCAATCATCCCAACAGAAGATGCAATAGTCATCATCAGGGATATATCCCATAGTAGCTTTTTCCAGAATTGTAAAATCCTGTCTAGCATTACAAACTGTTGTGCAGTGTTTTGGTGTGTGATTAACCTTAATCACATTGATCTGTTACTCCAACTGAACATAATGGATCATATTTTTTCAGCAAGTACAGCTGAGGCTGATGGGACTGTAATCAGTTTTGCAGGTTTTTGGTCATAAAGCAAAGTATTGGACAAATTGCCATTTTGACCTGATGATGGAACAAAATGAAAAGTAAGAGGGACATTTCAGTGTGTTGGTGGACTGACTGACAACAGACAGACTGGTATAGCCATCACTAGAGTCATTGACTAATGTGGCTTAAAGCCTGGTATAGTGTGCAATATACAATAAAACACAATCTGAGAAACAGCTTCAGCCAGAAAATAATTGTTCCCGACCAAGTTTCCAGTCAGCGATGTGATTTGGGAGAAGATGACACTTATCTCTGATGTGTCTGGACTGTGTTTCCCAGTGTGTACAACCAAGGTTATTTTAGGTGCAGATGTAGTAAATCCCATACTTAAACCACCCTGGTAGATGTAAGAGGAGAAGTAAACAAAGAAAATGTAAATTGTGGGATTCTGGTTAAGAAGATTTGTTTTGACTCAGGAGTTTGACAGTTTTTATCACAGTCGACTGTGAGCTCAGAGCAGCTCCATAAGAATTAGAAAGTTTCCACGAGCTTAGTTAAAAGGGTATGTGAGAAATTTGACAGATTAAGTATTGTCAGTTTTCACAGACATAGACATACAAATACTGACTGGAAAAAATGAAGGATTTCTATGTGTACACACACTCACACACTTCTGCTCTGACCCACTTTAAATCTTGTCAGTGCTCCAGCTGACTAGAATTGCTAGTACAGTTATTTCTCAGTTGGAGTTTGGCCCTCGGCCGTCCTGCTACACTACATCCACATCCCCCAGATCCTATGTCATGCTAGGCCTACAAAGGCTCGGCTTGCCTGTAGCACTCGTAGCTTGGCATTACCAGCTGTCACAATACGTACACACTCTTCCTTGGTGACAGGAATAATATAGATTTAGTAGCTCTTTTCCTGCTTAGACAAACACGAGTTAACTGCAGTACTTTAAGGAAACAGTGCTGTTCTGATTTGTTCTTTGGAAGAAAAAAAGCTCTGTTGGTGCCTGTCTTCTTGTGTTAGAATGATAAATGTTTATCCCTTGTAAATGTTTAACAGTACATTAAAAGAATAGACGCAACAGGCACATCATTGGGAACAACTTTTGTTGTTTTAGGATCCAAATGTCTCTCTCATCCTTCAAAGTTAGATTCCATGACCCTGCAAATTTATAATTATTTATAGTTTGCCAATACTGTAGGAAGGATGATTTCTTAAAATATTCCAGTTTCAGTGCTGTGAAGTAACTAAGTACCTTTAATGCTATTTTGAAGGATTACACCGACTCATATGGGGTTTAGTTCCTAAGTGTTCCTGGTGTGTAATATATTTTCTTAATGGAGTATAGATATATATGGGGGACCACATGATCTCTAATATGTTTGAGCACTGTAATACAGCATGTATACAGAGAGATGATGAGGAACATTTCATCCCTGTGTGAGAGGAGTACTGGTGTTTAGTACTTTGGAGAGCTCTGAGTACATTCTTGCACCTGTCTCTGCATTTAAATGAAGTCATCAAAGCCAAAGCAGCACTATCAGCGTGGTTTGTTAATCACACTTTGATTAGACTGGAAGGGTTTTTATAATTCTTTGGAGTATCATGACTAACCTTGAGCCTCGCTGCTGAAACTTCAAGGACATTTTTTTCGACAAGACAAACTCTATGACACCACACCACTGGCTTAATTTTTGAAAAATAAAAATAACCCATGAACTCCTGATATCAGTAGACCTACTATAAAGCGATCTATCTCGACAACTACTGACTAGATTGCCATGAAATTTTGTACTGACATTCATGTTCCTCAGCTGATGAATGACTTTAGTGTATTCAGTTAAGGTTTTCCAGTGTTGCTCTACTATATTACATTTAACTGCAATGCTATATTGGAATGAATGTGAAATATATAAAAATGTTAATGTTAGTTACATTAGATATAAAGATATATCTTTAATTGCCCTCTTCTTGGTGAAAATGTGCTTGAGTCCTCCCATCAGTGCCATCACTACAACAGTACTGAGTGAATGTATGCAGGGTTTGATTTAATTTTTATTCACAAAGCTGCCATATGCACTGTTCTTCTGATGCCTGGGGTGCCCTCACTCTTTGGTGCAATTGCATTTGTACGCATTGGTGAGATCAACTGAGGCTATTGTCACTGTCTATTCTCTCTATGCATCCACGCAGATGGATTGACATGAAAATGCAAATCCATGTTCACATGGGGGATGTTGTGCACTGATCTCAACTGTGCAATACTTTGACCCAGTGTCAGCCTCAGGTTATGTTAGGTAACTGAGGAACTGCCAGCCAACTGTTGATAATCACACTCTTTGTGCCCACACAGAGATAGAATAATGAAAATGCAATGTAAAGTGCTGAAACAATCAGTCGAATCAATCGATCAGTGGATCGACAGAAAAGTTTTCAACTATTTTGATAATGGATTTAGCATTTAAGTCTTTCATCTAGCAAAAATGGCAACAACTCACTGATACTTGATTCACTAGAATTAGCAGACTGAAAATCTTTTGGTTTTAGACTTTCTAGTTGTTATTCTGCGCTAAGCCATTTACTGAACACATATAAGAGTGACATTGATCTCCTCTTCTCTCCTAACTATCAGTAAGAAAGTGAATAAGCAGATTTCTCAAAATGTGTAACTCTTACTTTAACTTTTGTTTTAACAAGTTTGAGGCAAATGTTTGCAAAATTAGTGAGGACTGAACTCTGGATTAGAGGTTCTCTGTTAGAAATAAATAATGCTTGATAATGCAGGCCAAAGCTGGTGGCTGTATTTGTGAATGGTGCTAAGTATGATAAATCCATAGTGAAAGTAATCATTAGTTGCAGCTCTAGTTGTGTATGTATGTCTGATCGACCTCAGCTAGGAGAGGCTGTTGTCAATATGTATGTACGACAGAGTCAGCAAAAGAAATTCCTGGATATGTTATGTGCTTGGCAGCATTGACATAACTGATTCTGATGTCATTATGACCGACTAAGATTTGTAAGGAAGAATATCATCTTTTCATCAAAGAAGGGGAAAATATGGTAAATTAGCGAAAGAAAGATATATAAGAAATCTGACAGAGAATATAAGAAAGTGACAGAGGAGAAGAGAGATAGCAAGGCACGGAGGGAGACATATAAGTGCCAAAGCTTGTTGCTGTCATCCACAGATAAGAGCATAAGACACACACACGCACGCATGCACACACACACACACACACACACACACACACACACACACACACACACACACACACACATATATGCACAAAAGATACTCTCTGCCCCTTCCACTCTCTCCCTCAGGGATTCTCGTCACCCCAAACTGAAAATCAGTTTGTCTCACTCACATCAGTCTCCTTGGCTACGACTCGCTGTCCATTTTAACAAGCCCTTAAGGGTTTTCTTAGTGTAACACTGAGACAGTTTAGCTGGGGACATTCAAAAAAATCAAGTCTTTCTTCTTTGATATATGAAAAACATGAAAAGAAGCAGGAAAAACACAGTCAAGCCATATTGCATCCAATTGGTCTGCAACACTTTGCAGTGAGCTTCAGAGAGAATTGCTGCCTGTTGAAGATTAGGCTCTTGGAGAAAGTGTTTGATTTTATGGTTATGGATACAGTATGTTTTGACAACTTAAGAAGACAGTGGCAATGGTTGAGCAACAGCTGTGGATAACATAGGAACAAGGTGCTTACAGTATATCCAAAGATGAGAATTTATGAGGTATAAGAGGTATAAGCTGTCTTATACATGCATTTTACCTAAGATAAATGTAAATGCGCAAGCCACAAATTCAACATATTCACAATCTCAAAGACATTGAGTGTCTTGTTATACTGTAGTGTGAGGAGCAGTGGACTATGGAGTATTTCTTCAGCATCTTAATGAGAGAGGAATGCAATGTTCCATCCATCCTTACACTGGTCACAGTTCAGTTACTGGTGAGAGATTGAGGGAATGGGTGCAGAACATGGTGTGTGCGTTTGTGTGTGTGTGTGTGTGTGTGTGTGTGTGTGTGTGAGGCCTATGCAAAATGCAATGCATGGCTATCAAATTCCAAACATTTTTATAATGTAGATCTTGATGCATAACAATGAGAAATGTACTCAGTATCATCCTGGGTTTGTGTTTAATTCACAATTAATGATTGTCCAAATTAACTGATATAAAACTGGTCATATTTACATATAATTCTTGAGATAAAGTGTGTGTAAAGTTGAAAATGGTTTTGTTGAGGTTGAGGTTACAGATGGGTGAGAATAGGAGGAGTTTGGTGTTGTAGGTGTGAGGAAAAACATCTGGGGTGAACTTAATTCAACTTAGTCTAATTAAAAACGGAATCTTGAACTGATCATGGATGTGAATATCATATGACCTGCAGTTCTGACTGTGGCAAAATCGCCAAGTAGCCCAGCACCGTTTGACACAGGCTTTGTAGAAGTTTGCAGAGAACAGACCTATGTATGAAGTGTACTCTGTGCTATAGTACTCCTGACAACCTTATCAGAAACATGCCCACACAACCCTAAAGCTGGCAAACAGGTCTGTCCATTCAGAAGCCACTGAACCAAATAATCAAGGAACTTTTATGGCAGCAAAACATCAGTAAACCAACAACCAGCTATAACCAACAAAAACCCCCAAAAGAAAATAAGTTGCAGAATTTGTGATGATACATTAGATTTTTAAATTTATTCCCTGAATGTCAAATATTTGTTAATGTTTTGTGAAAGATAATATGTGGAGGAAAGTTTTAAAACTTTTACTCAATCAAGTGTCCATCAATAATGTCCGTTTTTTTTAATGTGATGGTAATGAAATTTTAAAAGTTTATATCACTGATTCCTAGCACTTCTGCTAATATGTATACTTTTCATACAATATTCAGATGGGCCTATTTTGTTTTTTCCTGACATTTCTATATTATATGAAACATTTTTTGCCACTGGTCTCTTTTCTCCATGTTTGATGCATGTTATTGCTGTATTTCTTGGATATTTACCAGCAACAAAACAGGAAGGTTATTGAGGAATGCCTTTTATAATGCAACTCTTCATTGGCATTTTAGAGCAATTATGTTGCTACTGTGATATTGAAGATTTGCTTGGTTATGGTGACACCTCTGTTGCTGTTGACACTTCTCTTCCTTTGCTTTCATTACATGGTTGATGCAAATACAAACAAAGTATCATATTAGGACAAAAGAGCGCCAAATTATTTTGAACCACTAAATATTGAGGATGCACTGGATGGTGAAATAATCACAGAATAGAGAGCGCCCAGATTCACTGTGAGAATAGAGGATCTACATCCAAACCGAGCAACGGACAGAGAAAGCCTAAACAGCAGGAAAACTACTGATGGTGTTACATCAAGACACAGCTTTAAACTTAGGCATCATAATCTGCAAATGAAAACCATTTACCGATCTTTTGTTCAAAAGTTTACACCCACTGACACATATCTGAGAGTTTTTCACAGTGACAATAAAATCCTCAGCATTCACCTCTTGACAAAACTCACCTTATGAGCACAGACACCCCCACGTCCTCGCAGTTCTTGTAGACATGCCCCCACGTGTCCTGGATGATCTCCCTCTCAGTGTCAGACAGCGGCTCGGCACGCTCCGGACGATCCTCGCACTCCACCTCTCCTCTCCGCACTCCCAGCAGCTGCGGAGGTGGCGAGGGTGGTGGAGGAGACTCCCTGCGAGACATCCTCCTGCGGCGCAGCAGCCCGGAGGCTCCCAGGAGGGCCCGGGGGAGGTAGGGAGCAAGGGAGGGGGGGAGGGAGACGGAGAGCTGAGACCCCACGGCGGGAGCTGGTTGAGAGTCGGGATGAGAAGAGGAGCAGAGAAGAGGAAGAACAGGAGGAGGAGGAAGGGAGAAGGAGAGGAGAGGAGGCAGGCGGCGCTCACAGCCGATAAAAGAAAAGGGAAAATGAAGCTCCCAATCCCCCCGGTGCCACCCACCAACTCTCCCTCACTTGTCCTCCCTCCAACTAAAAACTTATTTCCCTTACTGTTTTGCTCTCTCCCCTCTTTTCTCCTCACTCTTTCCACTTCTCCTCTCCCCACCTCTTTCTCTCTCTCTCCCCCAGTGATGGAGATGCTTGTCAGTGATGCTGCTGTTGTTCTCCCGTCACTTCTACTCTTCCTCCCTCTGGTCCTCTCGCTCTGGTGGAGGAGATGAGGCGTTCAGAGGCTGTGGTGTTTGTGTTGTGAGGACCTGATGGAATGGGAGCAGGGTGGGGAAAAACAGAGACAGAGACAGAGAGAGAGAGAGAGAGAGAGAGAGAGAGAGAGAGAGAGAGAGAGGAGGGGAGTCTGGAGGTAAAGAGGAAGAGAGGGGGGGGGGGGGGTAAGAGAGAGAGAAAGAGAGAGAGAACACAAGGGGCTCTGATAACACCCCCCATTTGCACATACCTGAACGCAAATATTGACACATCCACCGAGTGAGATGTATGTTTCTACTTCTGTGTCTTTTGTTTTTAGAGAAAACATATCAACATCGAAATAGATGTATGAAGAGATTATCATTCTTGAGATAAATTCCTTGTGCATATGTCCAAAATATTTCAAAGATTTTCTGTGACACTCACCTTTATGCAGACGATGCTGTTTTTTGTGCTGCCAATTATGTACAATCAGTTATTGCAAAATAATAACTCTACTACTACTACTACTATTACTTTAACACGATCATACGTGTTAACCCAATTAACACTTCATGCCTCTTCACTGGATCAGACAGCTATCCAATCTAAAAAAAAAAAATGTTATAAATCTGCTCCCCCTCGTTTGATCCATTGTTACAAAGATATTGATTTTAGCCACCTTACCTAATTAGGTGTGCGGATGTGAATGTTCTGCTGCTTCAAAGTGTCCAAAAAAATAATTTAATACAGATTTTTAATGAATTGCAAGATGCTCTTATCAACCTTATATTAATAGTTAATGCAATAAAACAATTTTCATCCCATTGTTCAGAACCAGAGATTTAAATGAAAATAATATTCATTTCTACAATATTGAACAAGAAAAGAAGGCAAAATAATATATATTATAAAATATATATATCAAATACCATGTCGAAAACCTTGTTGGTAAACTACTACACATGCTTGGCTGATTGTACAGAAACAGAAGCAGCTCCCCTCTGACGTGTAACAACAATCTTGTTGCACCAGTTTTCCTCTCAGTTCTGGATTATGGGGATTTCCAGTATTGACATGCTGCTGCCTCCCCTCTGAGAACCCTAGATTTCATTTGCCACTCTGCCCTCAGGTTCACCACTGGAGATAATTACAATGCAGCTTTTTGTAAGGTGAAGTTGGTTGGTCTCCCCTGTCTGAGAGATTTAATACCCACTGGTACTGATACAACATGGTTAGAAAATTGCCATCTTATATCTTATCTTCGCTGCTCTGGCACCCAATATTTAACACGCTCCAGTGCCTGGTGCCTTAATGCTCCAGGAGCTCCAAACCAGAACTGGTCTAGGAAAGACTGCCTTTGCCATTTGTGCTATTCATCATGAAATAAATTACAATATCACCTAAAAATCAGATCACTTGCACCTTTCTGTAACTTTAATAATATTCAGTCTCTGCCTGTGATTGGTTTCACTGAGTCTGTGCCTTGTTTATTGTCAGTTTTCTGTTTCGCCAATCAAAATTCTCTGTTCTCATATATTTTGTTTCTGTTGTTCTATTAAAATATTGAGAGGTAAAAGCTCATGTGGGCTCAGCCAGGTTAAAGAAATGAAAATTAAAAAGTCAAAATTTTGAAAAACACAACAACAAATCAAAACAAAAAAAGAAGGTATTTCAGGCCTTATGAGCCTGCCTCAAATTAAACAACTGCCCAACTTCTCTTTTGGGCTAAGATAGGAGACTACTGTAGCAGATCATTATCAGCTGTCATAAGGCAACACTGATAACAAACAACCTGTGGTATCATATATGTCTTTAATGACATGTATAATATTTCAAATTATAAAATTACCGTACATGGAGATTCTGGCATGAAGGTATTTGTATAATTAGGCTGGATGGACATCTTAAGAACATTATAGAAAATGTTAGTACATCCATGAGGATCTTTTTTTAATGTTCACTTTTGATAATTCTTCTAATGTAACTGCTTTGTATTATAATTTCCTTTGCTTTCTTTTTCTCTATCCACTATTTTTCCTTATCTGCAGCATAAATCTATTCACATGCAAAAAAGCATTTAAATTGGGGGAAAAAAGGAAATTATACCCACTTGTGCTGAAGAGATGCAGCTGCAATGGTGAGAGGGCACAAGCTCAGATATACAGATGTGTGTGCTTCTGTATAGACAAAGTATACATACAGTTCGACACAATGAGATGGTTCTGCTTCTCCACAAATTCTTCAGGTTGCCAGGTAAAGAGGAAGATGTGGATGACCTGGGATAGGAAAGGAAATAGTCAGAATGTTATTACTGCAAATAGCATGGGCTGTTACATAATCACAATATTTCACTGTTTTTTAATACTTCAAATTTTAATCTGCCCCCACTGTGAACATCTTATTCAGATTCAAACTGTCTGCAAAAGAACTTATTCTTAACCAGTAATTTTTGAGTAAGAGAGAGGATTTTAGAATTACTGAAGTCACAAGTCCAATAAATTGTCCTAAATGTTCACCAGATACAAACATCTAAACAATTTCTTGAATAACTTGCCTTTTTCTTATTTTCTTTACAAAGTCAACTGCTTGATTATATTTTCTCAAAATTGTATCTTCCCACATAATGATCTAAAGGCTGCACCAACACCCTCTCAGCACTGTCAGGAATATAATAAGAGTCTCTAAACACTGGAATAATCCTTTAATAACTGCAATCTTTTGAGTCCTGATTGCTTCGAGAATTAATAATTACCGTAAAAAAGGACAGACCAACAAATGAAATCAAGAGCAATGGCACTTGAGCCTACAGTAAATACTATTTCAAGCCACATGATTTCTTTTGGAAATTGGTGAAATAATTTTGCCCCACTGAAGAAAATGTGAAATCAATGACAGACAAAATGACTTATTAAGATGAAGATTTTTGCAGAGAGGAAGTTCAAAGAGAGCACACCAATCTATTTGTGTGCAGAAGACAGTGCCCAAGGAGGTCAAACATTTATCTATATCCAATCTGGCACTGGGGTATTGAAAACGGCACATTTGACATTCCTTATCTGCAAAAAAAACAAGAGGAAAAAAAGAAAAGAAAAAAACCTGGAGATGTTTGATAAACTGCTGTCTAGACAAAAGCAGAAGAGGGATGGTGGAGGACGATGCTGATGACAGGTCTATTATGCCACAGAGGCGACTGGAGAAGCCAACAATTGAGAGATGGAGCTGTCACAGCATTTTGCAAAATGCACCACACACCAAAGGGTGTCACTCTGTCACTCGTCAAGACAAGATGAAATAACTCACTCAGACATCTTGCATCTGTCAGTCAAGTTATGCCAGTGCACAGTATGTGACATTAAATTTAGAAAGAAATATACTCAGTCTACTATTGTGAGTATTTAATGTGTGTGGCAATCCATAAGTGGTTTTTATACAAAGTGATACTGTGAGTGACCACAGTGGAAGATATGAGGACAGCTGATACAGAAAATACCAGCTACTCGACACTTGTGTCTGAGAGAAATCATTTTGACTCTCATGACTTTAAAAAGTGAATGAATTAAAGTTTTGTAGCTGTCATATAGTAAATGTGAAGATAAGATATTCCTTTATTCGTCCCTCAGTGGGGAAATTCACCATCTATTACAATATGTAATTCAATATATAAGATTAACAAAAGCATAGGACAGCTGTCTAATAACCTCAACTGGATCTCTGCCAAGCTGGATGTCTGAAAAGCTTTACCTTTACTGCTGCTGCCCTCTACTGTCTGCTGCACTTCAAATTACATTATGCAAATTTGTGTTGAAATGTTATAATGACTGTTGTTTAAAAAAAAATGTTTGAGGCTTATACTAAGGTGTGCAATTTGTCATTTTCAATTTCCACTGAAGAGAGGTGCTAACTGGAAAATTGGATTTGACCAATGAGCTTTAAGGGAATTCACAAAACCTATGTGTATTTAACTAGTTAATATGTGTACTTCAAATGAAATACAGTACAAAACAATCTATCAATAACAAGGTACTATGACTTTGAAGTTGCCTTATAGGGGAACTGTTTGCGGAGTAGTAGGTTTTTTTGGCTTCAGAGGGAGCTGTGCAAAATCTGATAAACTGCCTCAAGTGACACCACTTGAGTCAGTGGCAATTGGATGCAGCACTTCTGAAGTTTTGCTTAATGTTTGACTTTTTTCACTAGCCAGTGTTTTTTCTAGCTTTGCGTTAAGGTTAGCTCTTTGACATTTCATACTGTGCATTTTGCCTAGCATGAAGTTAAGCTACCTAGCTAATATTGTCTGCTGTGTTTGGAACAGCAGTGCCTGGCTTTATAACAAATACTGTTATTATTACTATTATTACTGCTAATTTTGATTTAATGAATCCATCAACTAGCAGGTCCTCTTGCCTCAGACCTTGCTAGCTAATATATCATTTGTCCCAGTTGTGCCTCTCAGGTATTAGCATGCACTCAAAAGTTAAAACATTAAATATTATTCTGAAGGTATTTTCAGAATTATCAAGGTTTGGATGAAAACAAACATTCAGTCCACTAGAGATAACAATGATTTATATGTTTTCCCTCATGTTGGACTGTCTCCTATCCAGGTAACCAATGGACAGCCATCTTTGTTGAGCTATTTTATACAGTCTATGTTTAGGAGCAAAGGCTAAACTGAGAAAGGTTTCAATGGTTTGTTTGTTTTGATTCTCTATCTTGCATCTTACCATCAGAATAATAGTACATAATTTCAAAAAACTTCATCTGTTTTTCAAATATTGCTGCTTAAGTAATGTATCTTTAGAGAAAGTGGTGATTACCTCTGTGAGTATAATGTATGTTAAGAAACAACACAAACAAGGGTTTGTGAGTTGCAGTGTCTCACCTGGATGACCAGATATCTTCATGGTGTTAAACAGAAGCGTGGCTCCATGAGGGAACAGGGTCATGAACACATAATGATGATGCAAGGTGAGCTGGCAGCAGCAGAGCCAGGTGAATGGTAATTAGCAGGAAGTTGTTCGTTTAGTTACAAATATACCAAGTTATAAGTTTAGTTTTTTTTTAAACCAATTACTGGAGCAGTAAATTGGGTTTTATCAATTAATTTTATAATCCAAAGTAATCTGCCCGAGGGTCCTCACCATGACACCTGCATCGCCTTTATCAGCACCAATGAACAGCTGTTCTCTGGCACCATCTTGTGGACAGGTAGAGTTAGCACAGAGTCCTTTATAAATCCACGAGTCCACCTGAAAACACTGAATAAATATTGCAGATGCTGCAGAGCAAATGTGGACAATATGTGTTCACATCAAATAATTTTTTGTGGCGCTACAATAGCATTTAATAGATTCATTATTATTTTTAAAATATTAATACTAACTTAGCAAATATTATTAAATCAACCAAGAATTCAGTAGTTTGTAGAGCTAGCTTCTTAAAACCTTAAGATCTCTAGTGTTCGTTTTTGAATTGCATTAAGATGACACTTTAAGGTGGACACCAGGATGTGTAAGGAGAAGATCGAGGATGCTGCTGCTAAACTGCTACAAGAAACAACAAGACGCATGAAAGACAAACTGTACTGTTTCCTGTGACAAAAATAATAGTCCTATATTGGATATGTGTAGACTTGATGTACCAGTCCCAAAAAGACATGCAATGTATTTGTGTCTCTCTCTGTGTAAATTTGGTATATTCAGATTTGGAACAGAGGTTATATGCGAAATAGGAGAACTTCTTCCATGAGCTTTTGGAGCTGGAGGGTGCGTCGGGGCTCCATTTTGAAGCTCAGCTACTGTCTGGTTTATTAAGTGTCTGCATAAGCCATGTTAGTATGAAAAGGGGTTGGGAGTTGGAAGACACAATATGGATATTACCCTCCAAAGAACATATGACAAAACACCTGAAAAAGGACAATCATTTATGACTGACTTCAGTCTTAATTGGGTTAAATGAAAGTCTAGTAACTTAAGTTTAATGAATACAAAAATGTACGTGGGAAAAAAATGCAATTAACTTTGATTAAGACTGATTCACATTTAGGATCTCTGAAAGATATTTGGTTTTATTTCCAGAGTATCAATCCCTCTGTGCTCTCTTGTTTTGTGTTCTCTTCATTGTCAAGCTATTTTACATGGAGGCACGTGGACGGAATTGGTCATGTCTATCTTTATCCAACAGAGGGCGCCATTTCAACACACTAAAGTTTGTACTGTGAAAATCGAAGCAAAACCGAACAGCAAAGACAGCATTAATTTAATTGTGTTTGCAGGATATGTTGGATTTCTGGGTTTGTTGACAAATGTTGACTGAGCCTTTACAGTTAAAACTCCCAGACTTTTCAACACTCTGTCAACTGAGATAACACAGGGTACAATTCTGAAATGTCTTTTCTTCAACATGTTATTTTATAAGCAAGCTTTTGTAAAATACCAAATATGTTTTTGCGGTTCACCTTTCCATACTTGCAGTTTTGCATTACCCTTTTACGTTCAATTTTATCCTCCTGTGTCTGATGATCTCATGATTTATATATATAAAATACACCATATAGTATATTAAATCAAAATATATAACATAAAAATACAAATGAGATAAGAGATTAGGTAAAATAACATATTGTTGATGGCCAATCATAAACCTATTATAAACATAAACGAAACATAGAAACAATAGATACAAATAAAATAAAATCATAAATGAATTAAAGTTAAATAGCGATATGAAGGAAACTGCAAAAATAAAATAAAATAAAACAAATAAATCGAAAAGTAGTACAATAAAATAAGATGTGTCGTTTTCATTTATTTGACCATATATGTCTATATAAAAGTGACAAATACTCACTAATAAAATATGTTTCCATTACTAAAAAGTCGATCTTATTATCAGTGACACATTGAATATCCTACAAAGCCTTAGCAGCATCCACTTCTCTGCAGGTGTTGATCTCTTTGGGCGGCACACGTCAACTATCAAAGTTTTGGGATAGAAATAATTTTGGACCAATCGCGGTTAAGCATGGCACTTCGAGAGCCAATCACATACCAAATTTGTGATGTGGGCGTCTCCCAAAAAGAGTGCGGCGGTACGGTGCATCCTCGCTGGCCGGCGAGAGTTCGGTTGAGAGGGTGCTGGATGGTGGGGGGAGTACCACTGATGAGAGAGAGGGCGAAAGACGGGACTGTTTTAACACGCATTGGAGGGTTATTACACTTATTTACTGGATACTGTTAAACACCTAGGCACGGTTTCTTCATCTACTGTGTGGTAAGTTGAGCCGAAAAGCCAGGGCCCGTGATTTAGTGAGGATGTGAGTGGTTAGCAGTAGTAACCGTTAACGTTAGCTAGCGGATTATTGTGCCATGACTTTTCAATGATGGAGGACCATCAGCTTTGCTAATGTTAGCCGGCGCCGCAGAACCACCGTGCCATTTGTATTCTTACAATATAATCTTAAATTAATATTTTATTCCATGTGTCTGTTCAGTTCAGTCAGTCTGTAGGAGTTCAGTCTTTAGGAGCCACAGTGAAACGGTGTGGTCATTGTCCGCTTGCTTTTATCCCCACCCAGACGTCTTTGAGCCACCCACACCCATGATGGGATTTTGCCTGAGAAAGCTGCTCAATTCATCCCTTAAACTCTCATTTGCATAGAAATTAGACCATTTGGGAATTTTTGTTCACCTCCTTATTGCTGTAAAGGAACAGAAGTGCTAGTATAAACCTTCCGTTGTGTTTAGTTGGTTTAGGAGAGCTGTCGATTCCTTGCAGGCATCTTTTTCAAGCGGGTGGGATATGAAGCACAGCACGCCAACTTTGAGCTAACGCTAGCAAGCTAACCTAGCCGCTGCAGCTGTTTGGCCCAGCCGGGGAATATCAGCTCGAGACGAGTCATTGTCACATCTAACTGCAATTTCTTCACCGTTCTCTGTGGATATATTCCACCCGAAGTACGATGTGCGGCATATTCTCATGGTTATAGAGCTGAATGTGGGATGAAAGTTGGCGTTTTGCAGCTCAGAGTGAGGGGATGCAGTTATCAGCACCACTGATCCCCCATCCCTTGACCTGACCCAGATTCGTTTCTAACCAGCGCCTGATGGGACTTGATTGTAGGTTAAATATCTCTGAGCGTTCATCAGCTGATGTTGTCTCAGATTAATAAGGAGCAAGCTGGAGTGCTGCTTTCTGTCATGGCTAACATTCAGACTTGTCCGTGCATCAGCTGTTGAGGGCATCAAGTGCCAAATTTTACAAAGTTGCCTGTTCTGTCTGGTTTAATCTCAGTGTCTGAAATTGTATGCTTTTATACACGATTAAATGATATAGCAGTGATAAAACAACTCACAACTCACCAGTTTTGTATTACACGTGAGACTGCAACTGATGGTTATTTTCATTATCGATTAATTTGCTGATTTATTTTGGTCTTTGAAATATCAACCAAAGTCTTTTCTTTAAAAATCACAGTTTAGTTAAACTTAAAGCAACATCTTCAGATTGCTTATTTTGTCTGACCAACATTTTAAACCTTAGAGATATTCAATATACTATCAAATAAGACAAAGAAAAACAGAAAACTCCACAATATTTAGGTGACTAAAAATCAGTCATCTAAATAGTTGCTGATAAATTTTCTGTCAGCCTGCAATGTGACAAATTGAATAATCATTTGAGCTCTAATTATATGATTTGGAAGGCCATTCCACAGTTCTTCCCTTAAAATAAATTACCCTGTCTTATGGTTAGATTTCTGCTTTATTTTTATTACACAACACAGTCAGGGTTTCCCTTGACTGTTGAAGAGGCTCAGATGCTGAAGATGCAGTACATGTGGGTTGGTTATGCACATGGATGGAGGTGTAAAGGCTTGAAGCTCACACACCAGTCTGTGTGGGCAAAGCAACTCCTTCTGGAAACATTGCAAAAGCCATGAAGCAAAGGAAACAGAGCAAATAAATCCAGCTAAAAGACAGAATACAAATAGTTCACTTTACATTTTTATTTGGTTTTAATTTCTCTCATTTGGTAAAAAAAAAAAACCCTGTCTTGCTCCTCACAAAAATACAAAAGTAGTGTAACAGGTGCTCCCTCTTATGCTCGTTCTGTCACTGTTTCTAAGATGATTCTCTACTGTAAATGCTGATGGTGATGGTAGTCTTGTGTTTTATGCTCACTCACCTTTTTTTCTTGACACAGTGCATACACTTACTGCATATACACACAGATACACAAAGTTGGGTTTCAGATGACCTACATTTAGTAGTGCTTTAATATAAGGTTAGACAGTCCCTGCTGAGATATGACAGGCGAGCAGCAGCCACTATGGATGACTCTGATAAGCTGTGACACTTGTCAGTTCATCAGACATGCCTTGAACTTCTTCAATGAAACAAACTAATTCCTAAAATTGTAACTCAGGCAGATGTTTGAGTTGATGGCATTAGCTAATGAAAGTGTAACTTCCCGTTATGTGAAGAATTTCAGTCACTTAAAACACAATCTGAGTTTTCTTAGAGCCAGCATTTGGCAGTCATTAGGAAGCTGCATCATCCTAATGGCACTTTACCATCAACTTCAACATCCAGCTGTATTGATTGTCTCTTGGCTGAATCAATGTCTTACCAGAAAAGGTCAAAATGTTAGTCATGGTGCTACTACTGCCCAACAGTTGGATCTAGTCTAGGTCGTTTGACATTAGGAGTGGGCAATATGACAATATATAATGTGATATCAACAATCAGAGATTTTGCTGTACCTATTGTGCCATGGTAGCTCTCCCATTAACATCTCGGGTCAAAATTTGGCTATTGTTGCCATATCTGATTTTTGCATCCATTTTAATTTAAGACATTCTTGTCTGCTTATTTTACTTATTAACAAACTATCATTTGCTTTTCCAGAAAACCTGCTTTATTGTGATAAGAATTGATGTTATGATTATAAAATTTCATTTAGTATAATAAAGGATTGCTACATTCTTGCAAGTCTCCCACTCACATAATAGTGGCCCCTAAATGTCAATGATTTGAATCAAAAGTCACGTAGCCCCCAAGTTGAATCTTATTTTCCAAATTGAATCACTGCTTTTATTTAATTTTTAAGCTGCTTCATTATACACGGAGGAACACATGACAACAGCAAAGCAGGCTGTAAGCTTTACAAACCTTGCCCTGTCCCTACAAAAGTGAATGTAGTGGAAACACAGAAGGCATCTCCCTTCTGTGTTTCCAGAGGCAGGGCAGCTCTTTCCTACTCCAACACTTAAAATATTAGTATGGTCTGCTAAACCAGTTTTGAATGACATGCTGGTTCACAGGTGTAAATAATGATAGTACTGATGGCTGAATTCCATTTAGCATCTTTTGATTTAAGTTCTGGTGTTGTGCATGCTTGCTCCTTGTCATACTGTCATGAGTTAAGGCCCTGTGTCAATATAGCATTTTTTCTGAGCACCAACTTTGATAAAGAGAATGCATATGGCATTATTACAAGGGTTTTACATAGGAGTCTTGAGTCACACTAGTGATCTCATCAGTGCTCTACAAAGTGAATGATGTGAGGTTAGTCAGTTGTGTTAAATTATTTGTAGCATATTGTTGGTCAGTTAAACATTGTACTTTCTCTTCTCCCCACAGGTGAGCTTGTGTGCTCTGCTTCTGGTGTCCAGCAGCAATGTCACAGAGGGGTGGGCAAGAGGACCCGGAGCGGTACCTCTTTGTGGACCGCGCCGTGGTCTACAACCCGGCTGCACAGGCCGACTGGACTGCTAAGAGGCTAGTATGGATCCCGTCAGAACGCCATGGCTTCGAGGCTGCCAGTATTCGTGAAGAGCGTGGGGATGAGGTAGTGGTGGAATTGGCAGAGAATGGGAAGAAGGCGGTGGTCAACAAGGATGACATCCAGAAGATGAACCCGCCAAAGTTCAGCAAAGTTGAGGACATGGCTGAACTCACCTGCCTGAACGAAGCCTCCGTGCTTCACAACCTCAAAGACCGCTACTACTCTGGCCTCATCTATGTAAGTATTTGTCATTTACTCGTAACAATGTGTAATCATTACTTTCCACTTTCAAGAAACCAAATTAAAGTCTGTTTAATTGTATCGATTTATCATTTTGTCAGCATAAGTGTCCTTTGGCTTATTAACAAATGCAAACTTAATAAGATATGTTTCTTGATTTACATTAAAGGGGCTCCTTTGGAAGCCAAGTTGGTTAGTGGGCTGCAATGTAGTGTAGTTTACAACATTACTGAATTCCCTCAGGATTCCTTCATTCAAAGAGTGTAAAATTGGAGATAAGTAATCTCCAGTTTCCTAAAATGATTAGTGGCGACATGACAATCATCAATGTAAAATGCACATAATATGCTTATTAAACTAACCTGGCCCCTTCTCACAAAACATATACATATCTTTCCTGTAACATTTCATACTTGAGTCCCTGAATTTAAGAGACTAAGAAACACTTTTCCTTCAATGAACAAGCCATCATGTCCTACATAAGCTATCGATTTCCCCTGTGATTATGACCCACTTAGTGACATGCATTCCTGGAATAGCCCAGACATGGAGCTTGTGGGCCACCTGAGACTTCAGGGAGGAGGCAGGGGCTGAGGGCTTCACACTTAGAGGCCCGGTCACAAAAAGAGAAATGAGCTTGTCTTAACTGGATTTTACTTGAGTGTGAGAGGAATGGTCTGTTTGAACATCTCTCTATTCATTAAGAGACTTACATAAAGTAATATCAGAAATAATGGTTCTAGCTGGAATTGTCTGAAATCATTTACATCTTAACTGTGCATAGTTTAAAAAAATATTTCCTTTTTGGTCAAAGGATTATATTTGGTTTTAAGGCTAATGAGCTTCGGTTAAAAGTATTTTGTGGTTTTCTGCCTTGGCTGTTGAGCCGGGGTTTGAGAAGCTTTATGGATGAAGTCATGACATTTGAAAGGTTAATGAAGACACTATGCATTCTCTGTGTTGATGAGGCGTGATTACATCATTGCCATCATCCAGGAGACAGCCTGCCAACTCATCAGTGTAATGGTATTATGTCTCTCAGTGGAATAATTAAAGCAAAGAATGCATTCGTAGGTATGCTTCCTCCGTCTAGATTCATACCGTCTGTGATATTCAGTTTATGGCAATACTTGTTTTGCATTAGTGTGGGTATTATATCATTTTACCCATTTTACTTGACCTGCATCATATACTTTGATTGTCTACACTTCCTGGATGTCTGTATGGATATATGTAGAGTTGGATTCAATTCTTTATCTATCTGTCTATCGATTAATTGTTTGGTCTATAAAATGTCTCATGATTAGAGCCCAAGGTGATATATTCAGATTGCGTGTTTTGTCCAACCAGCTGTTCAAAACTCAAAGATGTTCAGTTTTCATAGAAGATGATGAGAACCAGCAAATAGACATACAAGAAGCTGGAACCAGTGCAACATTGTTGCAGATTGTTTTTTATCAATTGACTAATCATTTTAGTTCAAGATAAGATAGAGCATGGTCTATTGAGCCTACAACATGTTGTGTCTCTTTGTGAGTAATATCAGTAAAACTATGTGTCTATTTCTTATTTATAAATATATTTGATGAGAGTTTCATGCTGCACAAATGAAAATCCTTAATGAGAATGGCACCTTTCAACATAACAGAATCAAAACCAAAATCTATTACTTTGCTTTGATTTTTGCTTTTTTTTTGTATCGTTGCTAAATATAACATTTAACCACTGTATAATTATTGCAATGATTTGTTGGTCATGACCAGACAAGTTGTGGCAGCATAAACTCAGCCATGTCCTTCGTCACTGCTGGCTCCCTGCCAAGAGAGTGCTTGCTCTGTTTGTATCTCCTGAGAGCAGAAGTTTTTTGCCACTATATTAGATCAACAATTGACCTAACAATGACCATCACCTTACAAGAATTTCCAAAAGAAATTTTGTACAATGAATAATTTTGGTAATCTCTTTTTAGACCTGTGGACTGAAGTTAATGACTGGTCCCAGATTATTATTCTGAATGTACTGTAGCAAAACTTTTCTATTTTCCTACACAAGCCACAACAGTGTTGTCATCAAGTTCAGTTTTTATTTTTTCAGCCCAAGTAAGAAGAATGTCTTTGTATTTTTCAGTATTTTCAGAGGGCTTTTTAAGGGAGAAAGAAGTGACCCCAGTCCCATGTTTGAGCTCAGGGAGGCTTGTGCTGACTCACACTGTAACCAAACCGCCTTAACAGAGTTCTTTGTGTTCTCTGATAAGCAACAGCTGTCTGCTCCAATAACTGAATTTTTTCAGTTTTGCTGTCAGGCAATTTATGTTTAATTAACAATCAATACATGTCATCTTTTGAATGTTTTTGCTGTTCTGCAACATGCCTTTCTTCAGTTTTTCAAGCTAATTTTTTGTGTGCAGCTAAATTACCATCTTTTTGATTTAATCCTCAAAGTTCCCAAGTGTGAGGATAGTGAACAACTCTTAATAACACTAATGTTGGTCATTTGCTTTAGCATTCCCAACTTCTTGCCCTTCTTTTAAGGATTATGTGACCTTTTAAGTCAGACCACTATAGCATTGCACTGACATAATGCTTTTGCAAACTTGTTGACATTAAAACAAAAAAAGAGAACAGAATTAAGAGAGAAATTATGAACCCAATAAATGGACAATGTCCTATACTCAAAACATGTTTCAGTCATTGAAATCTGGTTGGATATATAGTGTAATTTCTGGCTTTTCTGTTGGTTGACCAAGGATGGTTCAACCCAGTGCTTTAAGAGAAATGATGACTGGATGTAGTCATGATGTCACTATGATGTGTTATTGAATGCAGGCCTCTATATGCTCATCTTTTGTTGCTTTGGTGGTGCAGAGTGTACATCCCTGAGAGGGTGGTTGGGAGCTCCAGGCTGAGAGCTTTATGTGGATATTTGTCTGCCTTTATCCGAAGGCTGTTTCTCTGATCGTTAAGCATGCCTCTTACTGGACCGTGGATCTCTTTGTTCACAACCAAAAGCTAGACACTATTCTTTTTTATCTGTCAATGGTTGCTATGCTGGTCTCTTTTCACATCTAGACCAGCCACAGCATTATAAATCACCACTAATGGTTATTATAAATCCATTTCATCCAGCTCTCGACTTGATTGTGACTCTTTTGTCAGTTTGCTGGGTTTCCTTTATCCTGTGTATACTGAATACTTTGGTAAAACCCCAACTCAATGAGTCATGTGTCCCAGTTTCTGCAACATCACTCTGCCCTGTTTACACATAAGTAGAGTTATTTTGCTTAATGGAGGCACCACAAGATGCTTGCTTTTTTAATGCTGTCATCTTCCTTGTTACCCTTAGCATAGTAGCATCCATTCCTCTCGGCAGTCAAAGCTGTTTGAATTTAGGTTAGCTCCCTCTCCTAAGCAGTTAAAAGCACACAGTGATGACAGGTTCGTCCTTTTAATCAAGTGCTGTTGAGAGAGATTAAGAGCACCTTAAGATTTAGAGCAAGTACTGAACCACGAGAATCTTCACAGTCCGTCAGGGCACTATTGGAAATAATTAAAATGTGTTGTGTGGAGCCAATGCATTTCTTCATTTCCTTGGGAAGTCGCAAAAGATACTTACATGGTCTTTAGGGTTTAAAAGACATGGTAATGCCCAGTTAGCCCAGTTATGTCAGAATGCAGGGCACTGATTCATGCAATAGCAGAGACCCCAGAAAATGTTTCCCCTTTTCCCATTGAGAGAAGCTGAGGCTCTGTTGCTAAGCACTGCTTGGTTCAGAGACATTTATTTGGACATTTCCGGAGGGCTGGGAACCCTTTCAACTGTGTCAGAGTTCTTCTCTATTGATCATAGTTTCTTTGGATGGTGGGATCCAGGCTGTGTTGACCAGCTGAGATCCATTTATCAGCTCAAAATTACCTGCTTTATGTACTCAAAGATTCAAATGTATTTTGGAAGATATTGTTTGAAAGATTGTTATAGTAACTTTAGAGTGAGTAGACATTCCTTCGTGCAAAGTCTGCATTTTGAGAAAGGAATGAACCATATCATGCTGGCTGGCTGGTGTCTTGTTATGCCTGGTTGTGTAGGTGTCCAAGCCCTTGCCCTGGGAGCCTTTTTAATCCCCCAGATACCCCCTGGGGTCCACCATCAAGGACAGCCAGCTGAGTCATCCCTCTCTCCAGTGCCTGTGGCCCATGCTGGGTCAGGAGCGCTGATCTGTCTGCCTGGCACTGTGCCCACTATAGGGGGCTTGGACAGGGGTTATTATGGCGTTGTTTTTAGTTCTAGTTCATCCTAAGCTGCGTGAAACAGATTTTTACCTCAGGAATCAGTAATGCAGAATAATGTTGCTGCTGGTGATTTCAGAGTGACAAATCTCTGTGTGGCCATGTTAGAAAGCAGAGCTATTTCTAAAGCATCTATGCATATGGAAGAGGTGGGAAGGGGGATATTGATGGCCATCTGGTGACATTAGCCCCCCACCCTACACATGTGGGCTACAGCACCATGTGACCACCACCAGCTACATCCCTCAAGTGTGTTACCCTTATGTATGCATTTCTGTGAGGGTTACAGTTGGTTGCAGATGGGTTACAGTAGCCCCATTTTTGCAACGTTGGACTCCATTACTAGTGGCACACTACATTAATGTGACCATAATCATCATGTTGATATTCAGCTATTTGTACTACAGTATTTAAAACTACATTTTTTTAATCACATGTTTTTTTGTATACCTCTACTGGAACAAAATCCTATGCTCTGTGCTTGACTTGAGTTAATGACAATTTGAGTGAAAACTAGAAAAGCAGTATTTGCTGTCTGGTTTGTCCACAGTTGTGTGCTTGTTGAGCTAATAGCAAATTGTTACAAACAAGCTAAACTGAAATCTGTCTTTACGTAGCCAACACATTTTTGTACAGTTCCTGTAAAGTTAGCTAATGGCTGAGATTCCAGCCCTGCCCCTCTAAATCAGGCCCTCCTCTCTGTACCAGTGGGACCTGCAGTGAATCACAGCGGCAGCAGAGGGAGAAGGACAGAGGACAGGAGGAAGGACTGATTTTTGGCATACAGCGTGATCACTTCCGGACATTGTGCTTGCTTCATAAGTGGGAATATTTGTTTCACTTTTATCTTGTTAATATCTAAGTGTAATGTGAAAATCCACGACTTGTGTGGGTTTTTAAAAATTGATATTGTAATGATAATACTCGAAAATTATGTGAAAATACCTAGTTTTTAGTGGAATAACTTTTCAAACAAATTTTCATGGGAGGGCCCTCAAAGCCTATGACCAAAGGACCCCCTCCACAGCAACCACTGCACCTAAGCCCCTCAGACCCTGGGAAAGCACACACACACACACACACACACACACACACACACACACACACACACACACACACACACACACACGCACGCACGCACACACACACACACACACACACACACACACACACACACACACACACACAGAACCTACTCTGCTCCCACAGCATGCTTTGGTCATGTCACCATTGTTCCAGTTCAACAACTGGGTTAGCATGCCCTGGGCCCCTTGCAGCCCACTGCCCACCACAGACAACATAATTAAAAGAATGTGGTTTTTGCCATCCAGCCAAGCACAGAGATCAGAAAGGTGAAAAAAGAGGGAGGGATGCAGTCTACATGATTAAAATGTACAACAAGTTGGAACAACTAATAGAACTTGAAGAGAATAAAGAGCAGTAAACTGTCAGCAGAGGGAGGAGAAAAAAGGCTGTGGATGCCCCCTCTAAATCTTAACTTAAACATGACCATGACTGGATAGATTGCTGCAGTTAATGAACCCCAAAAGTTTTTTATTGACATGGTGTATTAAGACTTTTTTTGCCAAGTCATTTATGTGTGATTTAAAAAGCCTTAATCTGTGAGTGTCTACTGTATAATGTGTACCCCATGGACTCTCGAGTTAATGGAGTGTTCCAGCAGACATGTCAGGGATTAACCCTGTCCTGGCCTGTCTGACTGCTTGTCTGTCTGCATTATACAGCTGAGGGACTGATATATTGCTGTGGATTAAAATCACAGTCCCTTACATCTCAATTCTGGAGTCAGGAAAACACTGTCTGGGTAAAATTGCTACCAGTTTAATGTGGAAAAAGGGATTTGGAGTAGTGCTGCATATGAAGAAGATAAGATGAGCAGGAATCTTAAATATTGTAGGATGGCAGTGTGTCAGCAGCAGTGCATAGTTTCCTGGCACGATCCATCAATTTATAATCTACACAACACAACAGGCCTCACAAATCTTGTTGTACTTCATTGTACTTTGTTGTGCATCTATGGTCCAAACAAAATTCATGAGTGGTCCAGAGCTGTTGAATGAGTCGTGTACAGTCTGTCTTTCTCCACAGGGGAAAAAAAACACTCATTTGACCTGAAATCGTAATGCCTCAAATTGAAATATGGTACTAAAATTAACTAAAATAAAAATTTGAATGTTTATTAATATTAAATATCTCACTCAGCAAATGTCATGTCCCTTTGACCATCTCTGCTTAAAAAAGTGTTTTAGCATATGCTATGCTGTGCTTGTTTTATATACTGTATCCAGTACCACTATAACTTGCCGTCAAAAAGAGCAGAACTGGCAGCCTTATATTCCAATTTTAGGGGTTTCGATTATGCTAATGATCAGATGAACAAACACCAGCTCATGGAAAGGTGACATTCATCAATGTATGACAGATTTGAGCAGTTAAGAGAGTTTTATGCAAACCGTAAAACAAAGCATGAAGATGACATTGATATTGGGACCCAGATGCACTGTACTAACTATTTTAATCTCTACAGGCAGCATCCTTGACACTGTTCCATCTAACTTCCTCATATCCTCATATGTCATTTTGTTCCTGTAATAATAAGGATCTTAGTGCATAGTGCTTATTCACTGTCCATTTGGTCTTCAGTATAATCAAGGCATTAAAAAGTAAAATATTATCATTCAACTATGTTTTCTTTTCTTTTTACAGACATACTCTGGGCTCTTCTGTGTGGTCATAAATCCCTACAAAAATCTTCCCATCTACTCAGACAACATCATTGAGATGTACAGGGGCAAAAAGAGGCACGAAATGCCCCCTCACATCTATGCCATCTCAGAGTCTGCATACAGATGCATGCTACAAGGTAAGTCTGAGTGTTACTGCTGTATATGGTTGCTTATCATCTACCTCAGTCCACCTTACATACAGGAATAACCAAAACAACTTAAATTGTGCCTTATTTTTAGTGTTTAGAAATCCTCTTACATTATTACAGCCCACCTGTCTCCTTTTAAAGGTCACATTTTCTCACCATATTTACAGTCTCAAGTTAGCCTGGTTAGGTCTGTTGTGTCTGCCTTCATTGGTGTGCCATTGTTAATGCTGAATGTTTCTTTGCAAAGTGTATAATCACTGTTTTTGTCCAAAATACATTTCTGCCAATTTGTTCTTATTTTCTCTATTTGCATACTCTCTGTTAACCCGCACACTTGTATTCTTCTTCATCTTCTTAGGTGTGATTTGTCTACCTGGTCTTTAAGAAGACCAAGAATGTAATGTCTCCATAGCTATTTTGTGGCACATTGTTTTCCACATCAACCTATTTACCAATTTAAATCTGTCCCGCATCTGTCCCTATTAATCTATACAAATATGACTAGTATTTGGATTGCGTCTTTTGGAGTGTTAGTCACCATTTATTTGATTTTAATTCATTTAGGAACATAAAATCTCAAAGTAATGTCTTCAAAGATTCTTGCCTGGTAGATGGCAAGCTTCCAGGCTCTATGAGCAGTGACTGACTGGGATCAGACCAGCAAGAACAGAGAGGGTGACCCCATTGTGCTCAACAATAGGTCCTTTGTGTGATTGTGAGGGCCGACCAGTGGGGGTGGTGACAAACTGGACAGTCCCGTCAGGCCTTTTAGGCTTTGCTTTCCTCATATTGGAACATAGAAAGAAGTTTTGGTAGTGTCAACACATAGCTTCATGATACTGTTGCTTTCTTAACACAAAAACCTACTGTCATAAGTGACGGTAGCTTTTGTGAGAATTTTTTTTTTTAACCACCCCCCCTTTTTTCTGAAGATGCTTTTTGTGATATTGAATAAATTGTATTATTTCTTCACAGCTGATTATGTAGAAGCACAAGAACATAGTTTCAGTATTCTCCCAGTAACTGTTGTGCATCTCTGTCAGCTTGTCATTTAGTCCAGCTAGTTTGATGTCGTTACCTTCTCCTCTTCACACCCTCTATTCTTCACACACTTTCTACATGAATGGACATAGACGTAAAGGGGCAGGGCTAGGAGACCTGTCAGTTAGTAATGCCATCGAATTTTGTGAGTTTTCTTGTTTCCTGAAGTAATGAATTCTGCCCTTGAGCTTTTCAAAGTGCTGCATGTATTTTTACTGTATGTCTCAACGTACGCAAGCCTGACCTGTAATTTTTAATGCACTGCTACGTCAACCCATTTCCACTCTTGGCCATATCAGAGTTAACAGTGTTGTTGTTGAAAAGGAGGTTTGTAGGTTGGAGATTAGCAGAGGCCAGCTGCTGTTCAGCTGTGGCCCTGAGCATTTCAGCAACCTGGTTAATATAAGTGAATATCCAGCTGTATATATTAGAACTGGGTTCTTTTGGCTTTTGTTTTGTTTTTTCCAAGTGAAAGAAGAAGTCACTGTCATAGATGCACCTAGTGGGAGTTGGATATATGGACGAAATTTTCTTTCAGGGTACATGTGTTTTGTATTGTTATACTGCATAAACAGTGTATAATTCAATAAGCAGACAGGAATGGTTGTTTCATTCAGCAAATAACTCAATATACTTATCACTTAAATGTGCGAATTGTTCAAATATCAATAATAGCAATTTTGATGAAACTGATTAATTATTAAATCTATTTATCAAGAAAAAATCCTGTCACACTTTCTAGCTTATCTCTAAATTGAATATCTTTTGGTTTTGGTTGAACAAAACAAACAATTTGAAGATGTTCCTTGGTCTTTTCAAATTGTAATGACCATTTTACATATGCTTAATTGATGAATGATTAAATGGTTAATCAAAAATTGAATCATTATTTGCAGCTGTATTCTTATACAAAAGATATTAAGTAGATAACCACCAGGGTATAATCTAACCGGCAAAATTTCTGACCATTGACAAACTCATATCATTTTCTCAGAGTGTTTCATTAAATTTTAATTAGACTCTTCACATGTCATGCACCATGTTTAGACTTCGCAGTGTCAGTTGCCGTCTGAACAGGGAAGAACACAAGTAATTTGTCGTCTCTGATTTACGACCTTTAGAGCTGAACACATTGGCGAATCATATTTATGGCTGAAGGGTGTCTAAACCTCGCAGGGACCTGTTAATTACCTCAGCATTGCTGTGAAGTCAGTCAGTGCTCAAAAGGGAGGTTAAATGAGGTGTTACCTAACAAAGATGGGGTGTGTAAGCAGACCTCTAGAACTTACTGCACATCTGTCATTGATTAGCGGTCGACATACTTTACATAATTGCCCTCGATGCTCAGGCAAAGTGAACTCACAGACGCACAAGAAGCTAATTTTATCATATCTGGAAATGTGTTTGTAAGGAAATGCTGATTCTTACTTGAATGAAAACATGTGTTAAAGGATTGGTCATGTCAGCAGTTGCAATGAATTCCAAGAGTGGATGTGCAGCAACAGCAGTGAAAGTGTCCCTAGGTGGGGTTTTGAAACAGGGGGTCTTTGTTTCATTGGAAATGGTGAAACCCCCACCTTCTTGAGTCTCTCCCTGGTGTTTAATCAGGGCGTTAGGTCAAGTCCAACAAGATCCATCTTAGCTTAGTGAGGTTTTTGCCAAAGCAGTGCTCTTTGATTTGTCTCAGAGAGGATCATTTTATCAGCAATGGTCTTCTCACCTCTCATCTCACATGTCAGCAGCATTACTGATATTGATAAAAGATTAAATGACTTATTGAAGAATGCAAAGCATGCTCTATGAAGTTTCCAGTGTACAGTGTAATCTATACTGCCAGGAATGAGCTTGGGAATGTTTTTAATGGCAAAGAGTTACACTCTCAGCAAACACTAGCACACCTGGCACCATGGAGGTCTATAGCAAATGGGGATGAAACGGTTACCAGGTTCATGATAAACTATGGTCAAATTCCATGGTAAAAAATCCCAGTGGTTAGTATTACTGTTTAAAATTTTAATTAGCATAATACTGTGTTTTATTACCACGCTTGTCATTGTTTGTCTAAGTTGCTAATAGCTTGTCAATAATTTAAACTGAAGCTTTCACTGTTACCTGCTTTTGTAAAAACACTACACGTTGTTCTACTGTGGTATGCATCATGTGTCTGCAGACTCTGTTTTATTTTCAGTGTGTGTATATCAGTACATTTTCAGCACACTTTAACAGCACTGCGATAATACTTACAACCGTGATAATTTTGGTCACTATAATTTTCAAACCATTTCATCTCTAATAGCAAGCAGTAATGGCTTTGATGGCCTTGGAAACTAAGGCTTGGTGCCAGGCTCTATTTCTCTCAAACCTCCTCCTGGGCACACAAGAGCACACTAAGCACACAGGAAATTTTTCCTAATCTTTAAAAAAAAATCCACCCCATTTCAAAAAGATGCCGCAAGGACCTGTGGATGAGAGACATTTGCAGTTATTGAGACCGTAGTTTTTTTTTTTCTACCAAAGATTCCTTTCCCCCCCAAAAAAACAACTTGACCAGATGTGATTGTGGACAGTGAACCTGCTTAGTCAGTATCTGAAGGAGCACATGTTCACAGTTTTATAAAAAAAAAAGCACACAAGTACAATTAGCACAACTAGCACAATTTTCTCTTTTTTTTCCATCTTTAGATTAAATCCAATACGACAAGTGAGTAAAACCATCAGAGAGGAACACTGCATATGAGTATATATCTGTGCTGCTAAAAGTTAAGGAGCTCCCTGAAGGTCTTGTGTGTAGCAAGCTAATGTTTTCCTTCCTGACACAGAAACCCACATATGGAAACTTTTTAAAATGCTTTTCACCAGATTTACATTCATTCACAAATTGTAACCCAGAAGCACTAATTATATATTCCAATAAAATATAAGATCTGTCCTTTAACCTCTGTTTGATCTCAAATATGGTGACACACTCTTAGAATCTTACCTCCAAAGAGAGCGCCCACAAAAGTCCTACTTGTTGTGATTGCTTGTGCAGCTGATTTCACTTTTGTGGCTTATTGTACCTCCATCCACCTTAGAAATGCTCAGATGTGGATCTACAGTACAAATACCTTCTCGTTATTGTCACCCAGCGTGAAATGATTTCAAGGAGACTTAGTTTATAGGAGTCTTACTTGTAAAGTCTCAAGTTCTTTATGTCCACACTTCACCTGGTGGCTATTTTCTTAACATCAGCTACTAGAAGGGAGACAGGGTTATGGACCAGTATTTCATTAAGCAATATTATGAGTTTAAATAGATTTAGTTCTGCTTTGTCTTTCTTGTTTTTTTTGCCTCACTTAGTGAAAGTTGGGACACTGTAAAAAAAAAAAAAAAAAAAAAAAAAAAAAAAAAGTTTATCAACAGTGGTTTTGTGTTCCCCAGACCATGTAGTGATATCCTTTTTACACTCGTGTTTCACTAAGTGGTGAATCTCACGCCATCCTCGCTTATGAACCACTGAGTCTTTCTGAGGTTCCCTCTTTCATACCCAATTGTGATACTATTCAATTCAAGTCCGTTTTATTTGTATATACACTTTGCATACAGAGCAGCATACTCTTTATAATATTCCTTATGGAGACCCAACAGTTCCCATCATGAGCAAGCTGTCACCTGTTACCAATGAATCTGTTTACCTGAGGAATGATCCAAACAGATGTTTTTAGATCGTTCCACAACTTTCACAGTCTCTTGTTTCCCCTATTCCAACTTGTTTGAAAAGGATTGCAGACATCAAATTCAGAATAAGTATATATTCTCAAAAATCAATGAACTTAATGACGTTAATGACAAAAAATATTGTCTTTGTCCTGTAATAAATTAAGTACATGGAAAAGTTAAGCACACTGGCACATTCTGTTTTATTTATGTTTCACACAGCATCCCAACTTTTTTGGAGTTGGGTTGTCAATACATCACCTTCAATATATCTTTATAATATATTTTCCCTTTCACACTCAACGATTTTCCATCTTCCTCCATCCAGTCACCTCTTCTTGGCTGCCATACAATCTGTCACCGCTGATTTATTTTGCACCTGATGTAGACATTAATATCAGGTTTCCTGAACTGTTTTCTAAACCTGTTTCTTAGCTTCAGTTTGCATGAATACCTTCAATAAAATTTAAAATCCTGTTGTAAGTGTTTTTCAAATACAGTTAATCTCCCTATCAGATTTCATTATAGACTTTTCTTCTCAGAAATGCTCCACATGTGAAACTGAGTACTCTGGATCTCCCTTGCATTTGTTTCCATCTCTAAGTCATTGGCTGAAGCATCATCCCTAGTCAGCCCATGCCAGAGGTCTTTTGCAATTATAGCCTTAAAATGAGTGGTTTAAAATGATTAACTGCTTGTACTTTTAAAACCTTATTGACAGATACCTTTGTCAAAGGATAATCCATTTTTGTCTCTAGTAAATGGTTTATGTACAGGATATTTATAAGAGACAGTTAGAGGGACAAACTTTGGTTCATGCCGCTGCAAACATGACTATAACCTTCTTTTAATAGGTTTAGAAGGCCCTGTGTGTAACTGTAAGTGTAACTGCTCTGAGGTGTTACACTAATACACAATCACAAGCTCCCTCCTTCTGTTATGAGATGGCTTTTCTGCACCACAAAGAGCACTACAGACCCAGAATTCTTAAAAACCTGCAATGATTAAGATTTCTATTCTGTTGTTATACTTAAGTTTCATGTCAACACTCCTGTTCCATCTAAGCTTAGAAGCAAATCCCATAATTACCACATGGGACACTTAACCCCTTATTCAACTTACTTTATTTTACTTGGAAAATCAAATATATATGGTAGTCCATGCATAGTCATTATGCAGTTCAGGAAGTATTTTTCTGTCTGATGTTCAGCACAGTCTTTAAGCCAGTGTTATGTCATAGTTGGATGTATGGCTAGATTTGCTGGATTGCATGAATTTTTAATTTATCACTAAAAAATATATGACAAACTCATGTAGTTGTAGTATCTGTATAAAGTATGCCACACTGAAGAACAATGGACTTCAAACAGTGCTTTTTAGTTCCAATGCTTGTAAAAATGCTTATTTAAAACAAAATTGAAGCTGTGGCTTGAATTGTGACCAAATAGTTAGTGGTTGCCACCCAGGTTCTTAAAAAATGTGTGGTTGAAGAAATAATGTTAACAATGTTTGAAATGAGTTGGGTGTCACAATTATGGGGGAACTCTTTGGAGACATGTATTGCATAAACAGGCCAAACCAGGACAACACTCTGCTGCTCCATGGTCTTTAAATTGAAGTGAAGTTGGGACCATAGATCATAGTGATGTGACTACAGTAATATAAATACATAGATCTTTTAAAAGATATTTTTATGTTGAATACCTATACAAGTAATAATGTCTCACATTTTATTGGTTTGCCTTCTTATAGACACGATGTGCAAAAATAGGTATTTGAATGGTTTGAACCCTTCTTTTTTAGTAGGAATCAGTCATTTTTGGCCAATTTTTGACAACCCTAGAATTTGTTGTAGATAATTGCTTTAGGAGAAAGGACTAAGTAAACATTGGACAGCCCTGTATGGTGCTAAAGAGGAAACAAGACCTTTGATTTTCATTTTATAAAAGTGGACACTCATTTACTGAAATAACTTAATAACTGCTAGTTGATGGCTTGAATAATGGCTTAATGCACTGTCTGTACCGAAGCAAATATAATTAGTAACATTATAGCTCCCTTTTTCTTCACAGACAGCTTAGAGGCAAAACTCTTATTTCTTTCTGCTAATTACACAACATCATGGTGCTTATGGATTTGTCTTCATTACCCTGTACATTCAGCTGATGTGTATGTACTATTGACTATCACTGTGGTTTTCTGATGGTTTTTGTCCCGCTGTGACACTTTAGAAACAGCTAGATCAGAGTGCAGGACTGGTTTCTGAGGTGAGTGTTTGCACTTCATTGCCACTCCTAAATACAGGCATTAGCCATCAGTGGCAGACACTGGCCCAGGCCCAGCGTGCCACAGCCTTACAATGAGCTCACTGTCGTGAGCTGAGATCAGCTCCCCCTCTCCCCCCCTCCCCCTCTCCTCTCTCCTTACTGGGAGAAACGCCACATGCAGAGCTGCTGTGTTTATGTCAAACCCTCAAGACATCCTCAAATTCTTCAATGTCACCAGTTTGTAAGACCATTGACGCAGGCCCTCTCTGCCAGAGGACTGCAATCTAAGATCTGACAATCTTTTTGCCAAAAAGAAAATCTGAATCTAATATTTAAAATGTTATCAGGACTTCCCAGCCTTCACTTTAACTAATAATAGTGTATATCCTGGGGGAATCTTCACTACCTACCCAATTTAATGGAGTCATGTGAAGCTGCAAGAGCATTACCAATCATGTGAAACCCCACAAAACAATCCTTCATCAAGTAATGTTATGAAAATAACAGCCCCTGTTTGAGTACATGTCATCTGCGCAGACACACAGCCCTCTGCCAGTAATCAGCACTTTACAGTCTGGAGAGGTTGTTAAGGTTGCAGCAGTGCTGGCAATTCGATGAGTGGAAGTGAACAGTCTCACAATGACTGGCATATATCTTTCCACTGTGTCTGCAGCCAGTCTGATAAAGGACACACTAGCTTTCTGAACAACGCTGTTTGTGTCTGATTCAGATAGGGGTGTAATGTAAAGAGAGATGAAAAAGAGGTAGGGGCTAACAAGGGATTGTGTTTGCATGTGTGCTGTCAAGCTTGGAGCCACAGCTGACGTCATAACATGAGAAATCCTGTAGGACCAGAGTAGCTTTCGTGTGCGAGCGCTGGCATGCATGTGTGAGAGGCCCATTCCCCTTCTTACGGTACTTAACTGCAGGAAGTTCCTGGTCAAAGCCAGGAAACCCAGGTTGTCCCTGATGAGCCATCCAGCTGCGTCCTCAGTCAGATAACCTTCCATCATTTTACCCCGCAGTCAGCACTTCAGTCTAGGAAACCTTCACCTCTGACAGACTGGTCCTGCCTGCCACTCAACATGTACAGAATGATTTGAATATTCACAGCATTGCTCAAAATGAAGCAATCAATGTTTATTTGCGATGCCATGTCATGTGTTGAGTGCCAACATGAGTTGTTAGCAGTCATTGTGTTATTTTACAGATTTTTAGAGGCCTTATTCGATGAAAGTCTCTAACATTTCTTAAAATGCTAAATTAGATTCAAATAGATATAATTTTGTTATAAATCTTGGGAACCTTTGGCCAGACCAGCAGGTTGTATATATTTGACTCTTTCTATATTGCATCCTAGATCAGGGAGCCATCAGACTAACCATGCTAAACTGAATTAGTCCAGTCAAGGGGTTGGATCATTAGCACTCTGCAAGTGTGGTCTGCTGCTCCATATGGTTAAATGATCAGCTCTTTCTTCCAACCACCTCTGCTGTTATGTATATCTTCTGGTTGTTACTGGAATGGCAGAGGAGCCGATGAACACTGAAATGATATCATGTCAGTATGTTGCATTTTCCAACTGTGTTAGTACTTCAGATCAATCAATTTGCACGCTCTTGTTGGTTTGCAACCATTTGCTCGGGGCAAACTTGAGGGCAAGGCTTTTTTTCAACCTTTTATTGAGCTACTGAATAAATTTTAGTAAAATGGTCTATCTTTGGAAAGATATCAATGATCACAAAAGAAAAAGTAAGTAAGAAATGATGTGTCTTTCCCTGACACTGACACTTATTGATGGCTTACCGAGTTAATCTACTAATGCACCAGCTTGCCAATCACCAGTAACCCCTTTAATTTACAAACGTGTAGAATCTGCAATACACATATAGTGTAAATGGTCTCTGAGATCCGTTGCCGTGATGACCAGGTACTTACTCATCAAACTGAGATACAGGAAACTGACTCAGCTAGATTAAAATTAGACGGATGCAGAATTACTCTTAGGCTGTCAAACCAATCCCAGAGTATGATGTGGTAGCATTTTTGTATTTGAGGAAAAAAAAATCATATTTAATACAATTCTTAATTGATTTCATATATTTAAATAATGTGAAAATGAAGGCTGTAAATTTGAAATGTTTAAATGCAGTACAACTGTTTTGGAAGATGAATGGATAATATTAAATAATCCTGATCTGAATAATAACTAAATAAAGGCATAGCTACTGTTACACGACTACAGAGACGTGACGTAGAGTCAGGGCCAGAGTTTTAGCTCTGAATGAGCAGCACAACATTAAGTCGGAGTGCAGAGTGAAGACAGTCTAATGACTTTTATCTAATCTATGGACTTCTTGCTGCTCAGCCAGCCATGTGACTAGACAGGAGGCCCTATCCCTATGGGGGGCCTTGATGGGAAGACAAAGTACTGTTTTCCCATGACATCACCATTATTTTCCTCTATAGGGCCTCTAGATGATCTCTCAGTCCAAGCTCACAAGACATTAAAAACTGGAATACCCCGGAGGTTAATGGAGACTGCATTAGATGTCATATTTTATTGCCACATGACCACAGTGCTAATTGCCTTCAGCACAGCAGACATTAACATTTTTAGACAACAAAAGAATTGGATCACTATTTGTGTCATGCTTTAAGTGGTTGACCCTATGTTCAGTCCAACATCTGTACATTTCATTTTAGTAATCTAGCTGACATTTTTAGATATCCATCATCATAACAGTCTACATTCCTGCACCATTAGTTCAGCTACAACACTAGTTGACAGTACAGTATGTGTACTGCTATTGCGTGTTATTTGAAGTTTAGTTTAATTGCTCTTGTATAGTTTCTATTTATTCTTATTTTTACCACATATAATTATAATTATTCATTTTTAAAGTTTCTTATTTGTCTGTACTTCATTAACCTCATTCAGTTCTGGTAGATATTAGCTCACTGCTGTATATTGATATTGCAAAAGTAATTATGAATGTCAGTACAGAAATGCCAAACTAGGTCTGGAGTTTTTTAGAAACTGTGTCACCATTAAAATAGCTTGTCAATGCAGCACCGACCAGTTGTAAAATATTCTGCTTATTATGTATCTTGGTCACAGTTGCTTTAAAAAAAGCCCCTAAATCTAAGGTATCAGAATGAACATTATTGTTTATGTTATGTGTTTATGTAATAAATATTTACTGTTGGCTAATATTTTGTAATGGAATTCTTTTAAATTCTAAAAGATTGATCATTATCAGTATCAGTTTTAAAACTCCGGTATCTTTCGTGCTATAGGAATTACGTTGTTTAACTAGTTGTAATTGCTGCCTATCTTTGCCAGGACACTCTAGAAAAAGGGTGAAAACTCAATGATACATGCCTGTTTAAAATACAGATTAAATGAAATAATATGTGTGCTTGTTTGTGTTTCTCTGTGTGTACATTTTGACTTAGTTCAGTAAAGCTGTATGCAACCTGAGTTGGACTGTATTTGTTTTCTACTGTATGCTCCAGTTCTGAGTTAATGTATAATTAAAGTTCCTCCTGAGCTGCTTCATCTTTTTTCTTTAATAAAATAATCTCTACTTGATGTAAAATCATGCATTACTGACTGTGGTCCAAGTCTCAAAATTATATCAGCACCCAGTATTTACCAATATAAAACTGACCTTACAGTTGCCTTATCTCCCTCGTGCAGTTATTCGACTTCACAGTGCTGCTTCTCTGTATTTCTGACATCGCATTCCAGGAAATACCTGTGGTGAAATGCCATGAAGCCTGCGCCTACTGAAAAATATGCACTGACAAAAGTAATTTTGTTATTTTGATTTTAAAAATGAGTCTCAGGCTGTGAAAACATGATATCTAAAACATTTGATGGCAAGCCCACAAGCACACACTAAGCTCGACTTTGACCTTCAAATCCACAATCTGCTGATAAGACATTGCTTTTTGCGGAAGCTTTTGGTGATGGGGTTGCCAATCAAACCTTGTGACAGAGCAGCAGAGACTGAATCATTGACAGACTGCTGAGGCTGACTTTTTTTCTTCTCCTCCCTTTTCTCCCTCTTGTGTCCTGCAGATCGAGAGGACCAATCCATTCTTTGCACGTGAGTATGGAGGCTCAGTCCACTACTGCATGCATTTTATTTAACGTTTTTCATTTAATATAAAGACCTTTTGTGCTTTATTGAAACTCTTGTTGTTGCAGCATAATAAAGTTATTGCTGCTAAAACAATTTTAGGTACCCAGACCCACACATTTTTTTTATGTCTTATATTGCTGAGATATTGCATGCCACTTTTCTTCTTTATGAAATAACATCACATGAATGATATTTCCCTGTGGCTTTCTTTTTATTTGCGTCTGAATTAAAATGAAATTGAAAATGACAATGAAGACAATTTCCTAATACACAAGTAATTACACAAGTTCCTAAGCAGTGCGAGTGAACCAGCTGCCTCTGGGGGGTCTGGATGGTTATTTTAAATCAGTGTATCAGTGACACTGACCAGGCTTTCACTCCTTGAAAGAAAAGTGAGAAATATGGGTATGAGAAATGCCTGACATGTCTGCTGGCATCTTTTCAGTGACAAGTGTCTGCAGATGACAGGAATGTCGCAAAGAAAGTACCATTCATGCAGGGTGACTGATGAGGTGTTTGTGTTATTTTGTCCCTTCTCCATACACATGGGGGGTCAAAATAACTTGTATTGCGCACCTTAGAAAGAAGACCACCACAAACAATTGACAACTAATATGTAAATAAATTAAACTCAACCCCTGTAACCTAATCCTAAATGATCTTTACAGATAGAATATTTACTTATTTCATGTTTCTGGATGGAGGTTCAAATTTCAAATAAAAAATAGTCTTAACATACTTGTGAGTGTGAAAACACTAAATATGGACATGCTAAAAAAATATAGATGTCTCACAAGACTAGATGATTAAGCCAGCACTCCCTGTTTATATGGCTGAAATGGGGGAGCTGAGGAATCTAACACCCAGCAGCCCAAGGCCAACAACAGAGACATTGACATAATCCCTCCATGATTACTCTCTGTTCACATTAGCCAACAGACTGACAGCACTTAAACACCCCTCTTCCAGTCTTTACTCTCAGCCACATCACACTCTCTCAATCTGAAAGCAAAACAATATTTTGTGCATACTTGGTGTATGCAAATTTGCACCTACTGTAAAACCACAAGTATGCTCTAAATGTAAACTGCTCCCCCCAAAATTTTGCATGGTTTGGAGGACTTGAGGTGATTTCTTTCCATGACATGGTCACTGTATGACAGAGCAAGGAAAAACAGGATGCACATCCATAAGCCAGCAACCACAAGCCTAAACTGGACTGACACTCAGAAAATATTGCAGAGAAAGACACACATGATTAGATACAAAGTGGTATTTAGTTTGAGTCTTAAGATTATTTTTGTGCATTTCTTTGTAGCAGAAAATAGGACAGGGCTTTTGATCTCTCCTCACCCATAAGCACCTGCAAATCTGTAAAGCTAAAGGAAGACAATGCTTTATTACTTTTATTGATCCGGTTTTTAAGATCACAGAGTGGCTAAGGTGGACTTGTAAAGGGTTCAGTTTAGTTTAGTGTCGCACATTTTATTCTGAGGATGTCTTTTTTTATGTGCATTGTCTACTTTTGTCTGACAGAGGCGAGTCAGGAGCTGGCAAGACGGAAAACACAAAAAAAGTCATTCAGTACCTGGCACATGTAGCCTCCTCCCACAAAGGAAGAAAAGACCACAACATTCCTGTGAGTATTCTCCTTTTTCATCTCTAATTTAGGTGAGCAATGCCAGAACTGAATGAGCCCATAGAAATGTGTTGAAATACTAATGTTAATGTTGGAATTGTATCAAAAATGTATGCTTAAGATCAGGTCATTCTTTAAACTTTATATAATGCTGTAATTAGAGAACCAATCAGGGTCACAACTGCTGGCGACATGGCTTTGTGCATTGGATGTGTGTGCACAGAATCTAACAATTTGCATTTTTATCTGTAACAAACAGCCCGAATCACCAAAACCAGTGAAACTACAGGCAAGTCTTTATACTTTCTTATACACCGTGTTCATGTGCATGCTAGACTCACATTTTCATTTTAAACAAACTTACTTTCTCTAAAATGGGCTCATAGAATATCTGTTTGATAGCCCACTACGGGCTCATCAAGCAGTCTCAGTAAGTTAAAAGACATTAGGAGGTAAGGTTGACACTTGTAGCAGATTTAGTGAAAATACCATGAAAACAGCATATTTAGCATTTACGTTTTCCTTCTCTGTCAGGCACAAAATGCAGTTGTAAGTACATTTTTAAAACTTGCATGACTGTTTTTTTTTTTTTTTATGTGAATGACTTTTACTTCATTGAGTCTCTGTAAGTTTGCTTTATTGTGATTCACACCCAGTAAAAAATAGTCTCATGCATGTTGTTTTTATTTGTTGTGATAGCCATGAGTTGAACCTTGGCAGTTAACGTGTGCTGTATGAAACTTAGCCATTTCTGCTGCTGCAATAAGAGATAAAATGCATATTGCACTTGTATTATTGCTAAGCATGTATCTTGTCTGTGTTTTGGACTTTTGCAAGTTAAGATGGTGATCACACCTGTCTTGCTTAAAAGCATCAGTTGAAGACACCCATAAGAATAAGACTCAATCCTGGTCATCAGGACCTAGACAGCTAGTTCTTATAGCCACTTAACCCATGACAGAATATAGTATACCTGAGCTGCACAGTACAAACAAATAACTACCTGTTAACCTAGAACACCAGCAGTAATCTGGGTCTTGACAGCCAGGATTACAGACCACTGAGGTATTATAATAATACTTGTCTCTAATTCCATCTACAGACTGCTATAGGTTGTGCTTAGATTCTGACACTATTGCATCGTCTTAAAAATGTTTAGCTTGAACAACAGGTTCACTTGTATCCCTGACATTAATGCAATTTATTATCTCCATAATAACAATTGAATCTCCCCATATCCTACAGAGTGGACCCCTGTTTTATGTGAGTAGTATGTAGTTTTTCACCTATCTCACCTCACTTTTTTAATTTTTTTTAAATAATTTTTAATGGGGTGCTTTACCCACTCTGTTGCCACCAACACTTTACCCGCAAAAATAACTATTAACACAGTAGATGCTTTCCATCTACCTTAACCCACCTGCTGTAGCTTTGCTTTAACTTCTGCACTGCATGCGCTGTACTTCTTGTCCTCAATCTGCTTGTTTCAAACGTTTACAATACTTACAATGTGAAGACATCTCCTCTCACAGAGATCAATCATTGCTCTAATCTTCATTTAATAACCTAATGGGCTACCATGATGCTGACAGATTTTGTGTTATTTATTTGCCTGTATAGTGAAGCAGTTTATTAACATTGCATCTCCCGTCTAATATCTTTCACTCTGTCTCACTTAAAAATAAAAAGTCTGCTGGTGTGTTAACACTAAGGTTTCTAGTTTGATTCCTGATGGCCTCCCAAGAGATCAGTGTCCCAGCTTGTTACACAAGTCAGTTGTCTGCTGACAAGGAATTGAAAATTTGAGGAAATGTCTACAAACAAAACATAAAAAAACCCAATTTGCTTCACACTTATTAAGCTATGAAATTAGTGGTATACTTAATATTTACAATATTCAAATATAATGCTGTAATTCCAAAGTGCTTTTATGTTTATTAACAACTGCATAGTTGGTTTTGATATCTGACCTCAATGATGACCCTAATTGATTCAAAGTCCACACATACGTCTCCCCCCTTCCTCGACGTGCCATTGTGGGTAGCCTACTGTTATTGGCGTTTTTTTTTCAGGCTTCTGATTGGTCAACATGGATTCAGGGTTAGTGTTACAGTATATTGCCACCTGTTGGGTTGCACGCTCTTCAATTGTGTTTTTGCTCTTTTATTTGAATGGATTTCTTTTTTACAACACTGCTTGTGTTGACAGGATTTGTTTGAGAACAAATGAATAACCCTGTTTTCAAACATGCCCATGTACATATGGACTGAGTTCAGCCTAAAAGCTCTGTTGGCCCAGATGAGTTCTCCACATTGGCTTGTTCCTGTCCAGATTTAAATACTTGGAGCCATTTCCCAATGAATGTTTTCCCTTTTTTGCTGATGAAAAGACCGGCTTGTAATATTGTCTGGCCTTCTGACCTCTGGAGCAGATGTTAAGCAGTGAATACACACCCACGACTACTGGCCTTGTAAGATAGTAGAATAATTTTGACTGATCCTCTTTCATTCCACTCAATCCATCCTAAAGTACTGCTCCATTGCCTGCCAAACCGCCTGCACTTTGATAAGAGACATACTTGTAGCTATATAAATGTTTTCTATCAAGGCTGAAACATTTTAAATCCATATTAGTTTGAATTAGATGGGTTCTTTTTTTTAGCTTCAAAATGACCTGGTTTGACCTGATTTGTAGTGACTGATAATGTGCCTCTTAGCAGCAACTTTGAGGCATCTCAATTTGTTTAAATTTTATTAGAGCTACACAACAATTGGCCATATCAAGTGAAGGAGCCAACTCTGTTGGCTATCAGATGTCTGACATACTCATTTTGCAATAGGAATGTGGGTCAACTTCTAATACTACTAATTTGGCCCCCCACTGTTTTTGGTAATCTGCTCTTTGTCTTTATGTGTGTACAGTGGACCACACAGATGGGTAGGGTTGCCAATGAGCAATGACCAAGTTCCACCACAGGCCCATGTTTATTCAAAAACGGCTTTTTGGTTTGAATCCTCTGCTCTCTGTGGGCTTTACCACTGCTCTGATAGCTGGAAAGAGACCTGATTTATCCAGTTCAGCCCTGCTTCATTCCAGCCGCTCAAAAACTCAATTAAAAGCAGCCCATCATGCTCTCCAGCCAAAGATCGCATTACAAGTCTCATATCCTGAGTGCAATGCCGATTCCTCATCCCGCAGAGTTCCCTTTTGTGGAAAATGGTCTCCTCAAACCTTCAGCTATTTTTGACGTAATGGGAAAATATTCCACTCAGCCACAAGTAACATTGCAGAACAAACTGTTTTTCTCTCAGCCATTTTGGATTCTCTGGCCATGACAAAGTCCACAGCGTAGCTTTGATGGAAACAGTGGGCCACCTGTCCAAACATCTGCATAAGTCTCTTATTTATTTATTCAGCCTCTTAAAGTGTCCAGGCTGACAAAAAAAACGGCAAAGTGTTTTTTTATGTGTTGTGGACACATTTTTCCTGACATGATAGAGAGGCTGTCTGGCTTTTCTCACAAAAAAATCCCTAGATCTCCCAGAAATGTACTCTCAATCACTATCAAACAGCTTGACTCATCATAAGTCCTCAGTCAGCCAGAGAAAGACTCAGTGTTCTGCAGTTGAAACTTCAAAGATTAAAACTCCTGCAAATGAATTTAACCGGACTGCGGAAGGTTTTATGATCACAGGATCAGTTTATATTTTATGTGCTTGAGAAAATACAAAAGACCAAAAGTCTCAAGTCCACTGCCAAGAACTAATGGCTTCAGCATTATGTTTTATTAAATATGATCAGATAATTTTTATAATTGGTTAGTGTATAAAATGTCACAATGTAAAGCCCCAATTTTAATATTCAAATAGCTTTTCACATCACATCACACTGACAAATATGGATTGATCCTTAAACATTTGGAATTGCTTTGATGGTTGAGATGTCACATGATGACCTTTTGACAATAATTTTACTAACTGAAGTAGGGTGTCTGTCTCATTTTAGAATCTTTTATCACATAAAGATGTTAACTTTTACTGGTTTTCAAATGTATACTCACATAATCTCTGCCTGATTTTTCTTGGTATATATTATGTATAGTATATGTATTGCTGTCACACTTGCCCTTGTTTGTTCAGTTTACCTGCACAGGGAAAATGTGTGGGAGGTCTTTCTGTATAAAACACCTGACAAGCCTTCAGATGTCTGCTGTCTTTGCATGTTAATGTTTGCTTTTTCAGTTGCCAGTGAAAATCAGTGGTTCACAATTATATTCATCTTTGTTTGTTTTTCTTGACTTTCATGTGATGACAAAGAACTGCTGTAAAGTCTTTCTGTTTTTTCAGGGTGAACTGGAACGTCAGCTTTTACAAGCCAACCCCATCCTCGAATCTTTTGGGAATGCTAAGACAGTGAAAAATGACAATTCGTCACGTTTTGTAAGTGCAGAAAAATTATTATTCATGCAGAGGGGCTGTATTTTATATATACGTCTCACAAAGTGTGCTCCCCAGCCTTGCTTGATCTTAGTTTGGCACCTGTTTCAGATTTAGGTGATGTTTTTGTGTCTTCTGGAAAGTTCTTTTGTTTTAAGAATAAGCAGAAGTAAAACTGATTGGAACTGATTTAATTAACCTATTTTTCCTGTAAGTAAAAGATGCCTGCTTGTCATTAATGATGCCTTTGATGTACTGGAGTATTTCAGACTGGAGACAACTCCACTCAGCAGACTCCTTAATAGTGATGTAGTTCGAGGGGGACATGAATAAAGTCTTGGTTTAAGAATTACTGTGCTGAATTAAACAGTCAGTCAGTATCTTCATAGAATATATTAATCAGCTCTGTAGACAATCTTGTCAGTGTTAATGTTTATGGAGGGTTTATGCTGTCTCCAAGTATATTATTCTTTAAATATTAAACTTATCAGATCCTTGCCATGAGGCCTGAGTGTGTGTTCCAGTGGAGTCATTATGTTGCAGATTGATTTCTGTCTATCTCGTCTTGTGCACTTCCTGAGTATTTATCTTCTGTTCATCTCTCCAGGGGAAATTCATCCGGATCAACTTTGATGTCACCGGATACATTGTTGGAGCCAATATTGAAACCTGTATCCTGTTTTAAAACAATTGACTAGAATTGAATAAAATTCTGCATGATGGCAGCCATTGTAATTGAGATATTTACAGAGAGGTTAGCCAGGGGTGTTTATTAAGGCACTCACAAAAATGAATCCAATTGGACACTCTCATTAAAGAAGTTTGTTGCCCATATTGAAGGAGAAGATTGACCTGTACACGAGGAAGTGTCTTATCTATAACAGAACTGATGTTTTAAGTTTTGAATCAGCATCAGGCTGACCCACCAAATAGATTTATTCTTTGACCATTCTGTGTCAGACTTGCTGGAGAAATCCAGAGCTATTCGTCAAGCCAAAGATGAGCGCACCTTCCACGTTTTCTACCAGCTGCTGGCTGGAGCTGGAGAGCACCTCAAATGTAAGTAGACTGACTTGGTGTGTGCAGTCCTTGGTCCACAAGTCCTAACCTTATTTTAACTCTGTTTCTCAATGTTTTTCCATTTCTCTTTCCACAGCGGACCTGCTTTTGGAAGGGTTCAACAACTATCGTTTCCTGTCCAACGGTAACATCCCAATCCCTGGCCAGCAGGACAAAGACAACTTCCAGGAGACCATGGAGGCCATGCACATCATGAGCTTCGCCCATGAGGAGATTCTGGGTATGCTTTCCATGACACCACAGTAAAACACAAGAAAACAAAAATTTCTCAAGGAGGTTGTTTTCACTTGTTTTATTTTATTATATGTGCTGTCCCATGTATACCCTAGTGAGATCATTTAACCATGGAGTTAGAGCAAGGACCACAGCCTTTGGTATAGGTTCATTTTCAATGTCCCTGTGATTTTATGGTTTTAAAAATTGTTTGGTTGCCTGTTGGATTCACACTAAAATGTCAGGAGCATTTCTAAGTCAGCAGAATATGTGAGCAGTGTGTATTTTGAGAGGGATTTCGTCAAATTGCCAACTTACCTAAACATTCATCCCCTCCTATGATATTGCTCTGTTAGCTTAACAGTCAGGGATGGTTCCCCTAAATGACATTGGATTGAATGAATATAAAATGAGTCCTGGATGAGTCTTCAAGAAATATTTTAACACAAAGACAAAAGAAAGTGATTTTGACATAAAAAAATAATGTTGTTTTTTTTCCCCTCTTTTTTTTTTTTTTTTTTTTTTTTTTTTTTTTTTTTTACACTTTTTGCATATACCAAGAGATAGGAGAAAAATTAAATTAGAAAATGTATTTTTATTTCTCTGGGATGTTTACATTTCTTTTAAACATTAATTGTTTTTTTGTTTGTTTTTTTTTTACGTTTGTTTGTTTTTGTTTTTCCCTTCAGTGAGATTACGATTTAATCAGGGTCTTCTCTTAATCCCTCTATGACCATGATCCAAACCTGCTTTTGTCAGGTTCACTACACATTCACATGATGCTAAAGGGATATCTCACTATAGTAATATTGTTTTCTCTGTAGCCATGTTGAAGGTGGTGTCCTCGGTGCTTCAGTTTGGTAACATTGTCTTTAAGAAGGAGAGGAACACTGACCAAGCCTCTATGCCAGATAATACTGGTAAGTATCTCACACACACACACACACACACACACACACACACACACACACACACACATATCTTTTACTATCCCTGTGTGGTCACTACATGTCCTTGGGTTGGTGTGTAGCCAGGTTAAAGTCCACGCACACGCACACACACACATCCACTGCAATTCTGTTACATCTGCTTCATAACCTCGTAGCTCAGAGCTCACAGGTCAACACATTCTCCTCCTCCTTTTCCTTTTCTCATATATACTTCAACTCCTCTCCTCCCCTTTTTCTTCCTCTTTCACACTGTGTACCTCATCCACAGAACAGAGGAGTGTCGATTTATTTCTTTTCTCTACTTGAGTCTTGTCAGCCTGCCATCAAGCCACATCATTATGAGGATTTACTCCTGAAGGAAATGAGGCACAGCCCTCCTGTATCTATACATGTGGCATTGCATATTTGGCACTTAAAGGAGGGAGACAGGGAGAAAGAATGAGTCTAATGCCAGTGATGCAGCTTGGCCAGATATTTTCAAATGCAACCAGCAGAACTCAGGACAGAAGCAGATGTTTTTCAGTACAGTTTTTTTCAGTAGTGAGACTTGGCTGATCTAGACCCGATCCTGCTTTTTCTACTTTTCCAAATGTTCCAGCCATATAAAATATGACATTTTTCCTGTTACATTTTACAAGAAAGTGTCTATGAAAGATTTGTGAGAAACCTTGATATTAGTCAGTATCAGGGTTCAGTTTCTATGGCTTTTAGAAAGGTTTGTAATAATATTGATTGAATGATCGAATTGGCAACAGTACTGTTAAAATATTGCAGGGAAAGATCCTCATCTTAGTTGAATCACTCGTGAAAAACAAACAATACCTTCTCAAGAATATACACGTCAAATATACTGCTTGAAATTTCCTACTGTGAGCTCGTTCCATTCTTGTTTAAATAAACTTTTTTTTCCCTCTTGTGTGCTTTGTCCATCTCTGTGTTTCAGCCGCTCAGAAGCTGTGTCACTTGCTGGGTATGAATGTAATGGAGTTTACCAGAGCCATCCTGTCTCCAAGAATCAAAGTGGGAAGAGATTATGTCCAGAAAGCACAGACTAAGGAGCAGGTGTGTTAGCTGCATGTTAACTGATTTCCATGATGTATAGTCCTGCTTTGTTGTTAGCTGAGATCCTCAGTAACACTAATAATGATCTATTGAATGTATTGTAATGCAGCTGAAGTAAGAGAATGTGTTTTTCAGTGCAAGTTAATGTCATTATGGAGTAATAGAGTTGCGTAATTGGAGAAGCTATTTCGAGCATCCGGGGTCTCAGTTGCACAAGTCTTTTTCATTTTCTGCATATACAATATTAGTTGGCTGGGAGCTTTGATGAGCATAAACTCTACCATTTGAATGATCAGTAGAAAAGATTATTACAATTTCATTGAATTAAAAAATAAAAGCATGAAGAGAGGAGTCAACTACATCTCCCTTTGTGCATTTTAGTGAGAAACATACAATCACTGAACTTAAAAAAGTGATCTGATATCTTACCTTGATATCTGACCTTGTTTCATATTGCACTTGGCACAAGGGAAGGTTAGTTTTACCTTCTGTGAAATTGATCCAAAGTGCATCTCCTGTTTATGAATCATTCATTGCCGTTTAAAGTGCAGTACTCTGCAGGACTTCTGATCGTAATGGCCACAGTTCAATGGACACAGCTTTGTTCTCCACTGTTTTAGATAATAAGTCTGACTCACAAAGCATGAGAGACATTGCCTGTATACAGTCTTGCCAAAATGTAGATGAGTCCATTTGTCCATTTTTGAGTAAATTTCCTCTCCATGATCTGGAAATGTCTCTGGAATTATACAGACTCAAGCCCCCACCTACCTGTGCTCACTTTTTGCCCTTTCCAGTACACACAGACACACACATATCTTTGGCCATGTCAGCTGTGTAACTCCTCATATTGTCTCACCATTACTTTTCCCACTCTTCCTCTCCTTTTTTCTGTCTCTCCCTCCAGGCTGACTTCGCTGTCGAGGCCTTGGCGAAAGCGACATATGAACGTCTTTTCCGCTGGCTGGTCCATCGCATCAACAAAGCTCTGGATAGAACCAAACGGCAGGGGGCTTCCTTCATTGGCATCCTGGACATAGCGGGTTTTGAGATTTTCCAGGTGTGATTTAAAATCTTTTCAGTATTTCATCTTTAAAGAAGACAGTTTGTCCTGCTGTAGGTAGAGGATATTTTTTTTGTACAGATCATGATGATGTTTGTTTTTGTTGTTAGATATCTCCATTTGAGATTTTGAGTTCTTGTCATCTATGCACATTTGCAGTATTGTTCTTCCTTGTATTTCTCCCCTTCTGCAGCTGAACTCATTTGAGCAACTGTGTATCAACTACACCAATGAGAAGCTGCAGCAGCTCTTCAACCACACCATGTTCATCCTGGAGCAGGAGGAGTACCAGAGGGAGGGCATCGAATGGAGCTTCATTGACTTTGGTCTCGACCTGCAGCCCTGCATCGACCTCATTGAGAGGCCGGTCAGTGTGAATGACTGATTAATACTCTTGAATTATTGAGTTATGTCAAATTTAGCAGCTAAATAAAAATGCCACATTTACTCTCATAAGTCTTTTGTTCTGTCTTCTGTGTTAACATTGCTTCAGGCAAACCCTCCAGGAGTGCTGGCTCTGCTGGATGAAGAGTGCTGGTTCCCCAAGGCCACAGACAAGACCTTTGTAGACAAGCTAATCCAGGAGCAGGGCACACACACCAAGTTCCAGAAGCCCCGCCAGCTCAAAGATAAGGCAGACTTCTGCATCATCCACTATGCCGGCAGGGTAGGCTCATTTTATCTCTTTGAAAATCACACTCAGCAGGTTTCTGTGTCCATTCAGCTCAAAACACTGTTGGTGTGTCTTTCTTTTCAAGCTGGAAGTCCACACCTGGCTGGTTTTACAAAGAAAAAATAAATTAGGTCTTTCCATAGCAATTACAGTTTACCAAAGGATCAAGCTCTCATTTTATAGAGCTTATTTTTAAGTCTTAGGCTAGAATCGCTGCAAAAAAGCACTGACCAAGACAAAGGAGCTTTTTTCCTCCATATTCCTCAGAAATATATTTGAGATATATATGGCTCCCTTGCTTCTTCTTTTACTTCTGTTCTGTGTCTGCATGCATGATTCAAAACATCTCTTTTCCTCCTGCAAAAATTGAACAGCAAGTGAAAAGTTGCTGGCGGTCAGTGGCTCAGATTAAACAATGACGCAAAGTTCTCTTGTGGTGGAATTTCAGGGAAACACTGAGTCCTTGCTTGATTTATATGAGACCCGTTGTCGGTGGTGTTATGCAATAGAACTTTTTTTCCTGCAGAGAGACCTGCTGAGCAGCACATCTGCAAGTCAGTATTTTAAGTAGGTCACCATGACGTGCCAGATGCACAAATATGTATTTAGAGAAATTTTATTGAATAAATGTTTAAGGATCCCAGACTGCAACTCTACCCTTTTCTGGTTAGTTACACAGGTATTCACTTTGACAGAGCTGTCAAGACTGATACAAGTGATACTATACTGCTAATTCTTCCTCCTTAAATTTCCTCTTCTTCTGTTAAATGGTTGTTAAAAATTTCTGATAATTATCTGTATTAAACATTTAGTATTTCATATCAACAAGAATTGGAGTACAGAAATGATAATGATATAGTTTAGATCTTCATCACATTAAAAAATGTTCTGTGTTAATGGGGCGGTTGTGGCTCTGGAGGGAGAGCTGGTCATGTACTGATCAAAGGTTTGCTGGTTTGATCCCCACCTCCTCCTATCTACATATCAATCTATCGAGCTTGGACAAAGACCAAAATTGCTCCCAGTAGTTAGACCAGAACCCTGTATGGTAGGGAAAAAGTGCTATATGAATATAGTCATTTACCTATACGTGTGCACACACCTATAGCAGCAGGTAGATTGGATTATTCAGAATCTCAAATATCAGTATCATATCTGCTGAAAAAAAAAATCCAGTATAAGTCATATTAATTTTGTTCATATCAGTGAGTGGTATCTCTTCATTGTTACAGGTTGACTATAAGGCAGATGAGTGGCTAATGAAGAACATGGACCCCCTGAATGACAATGTGGCCACACTTCTGCATCAGTCAACCGACAAATTTGTGGCTGAACTTTGGAAAGATGGTAAGCTGTTATGTACATTATCTCTCAACACTTAAAATAGCATTAAATACAATAATGAATCAATTTTTGTAATGCTGCCTTTAAGATTCATTATGTATGCACTTGTTTGCTTATTCAATTAAATAGCACATCGATATGTCAGTCACTCATGCCTACTAACAGCAACTGTCTGCCCTGTTGACCCAGGCCTACACATTTTTGATTTCTAAGAATTAACCTCACCCTCCCCTCCCTGTCTCTTTCTCTGTGTTGTAGAGATTCAGACCATTCAAAGGGCTTCATTCTATGACAATGTCACTAGTTTGGATGAGCCGGCAGGTGAATGACTGGGTCGTTCTGTAGCAGACCTGGGCCAAAATAGTAATAGCTGAATATTAGCTTTGTGGTTGAGAAAACAAGCTGCACAAAGTGCTTGGTATGCTAAATATGAGTGCTTCCCAAGCAGATTAACTTCATGAAAGTGTACAAGCATATTTTTGCCCAGATCTGGCTGTATGTTTCATGCTTTAGCCGGTGCTGTGTCCGTCATAGCTATAATGGCTCCCATTTGCTTCCAGGCTGCATGGCTCCCTTGTCTCAGCCAAAAGCAGTAGTGCTTAATTAAAGTTACATTAAAATAGAATATAGTTAACTGCTCCCTCTAGTCAAACTAGTGTGCTTTAATTTGTTTTAGTGTTTTTGTAAGATGATATGGGTCTTGTCATCTTTGTATGGCTAATAGCCCTGAAGCAAGCGTTTTGGATATAGTGCAGCTGTTTGGACTGCATAATTCTTTTTCTGTTTTTGTCCCTCCTCTGTGATGTGATACTTCCACTAGCAAATTAAGGATTTGAAGCTGGACTGAAGACCATTTAATGACATTAATTTCCCGCCTTCCTCCTTCCTAGATTGGATCACAGTAGCAGGGAATTGAAACCAGATGTTGGCATTTGCTTTGGCTCTGAGCTCAGACATGTAGAGGGTCCAGATGTAGGCCATACATCACTTCAGTTTCAATGTTGAAACTCCAGCTGTCTGTGGCTCGGCAGAAACTTGTAACTTTAATTTGGTTGGTTGGACATTAGTAAGGGACATTGGATATATTTAATTGAGTGTTAAGTCATAACTCTCGCGCTGTGTCATTTTGTCAAGCTTTTTTCAGAATGAATCTACTGACAACACTGTCAGATCAGAAAAAGATGCATGCTTTGATGGATAGGCTTGGTGATTATCTATATTTTTCTTATTGTCAAGAAAAACTAACACTGAGCTAAACGCACACCAATAATTGTCTATGTATCATAAGTGTAATTTATCTCATTCCCCACTGTTGTTTAAAAACAAATGAGTGAGTCACTCTGTCACACTGGCTGTCATGTTGCCTTTTTTCCAATGAACATTGGCACTGTGGTTTATTTGAGTCAATTCCAGAGATGCCCTGCTGTTGTAAATACCCATCGTGGCATACAATCATAGCCAGAAACAAGGTAGGGTGTACAAAAAGAGATGGAGGAATATGATTTTTCATTGGTTTCTTATTTTACTACACTCTAGCAATTTAGCACTGCACAAAAAAGTGGATGTTTTGTAAGAGACAGATTAAAAAAAAATGTCAGAATGATCCAGCAGTGGGTGAGATATCATAACTTTTAATCCCTAGTTTAGATCAAACACCAAAAAATGCTAGATCCTACATTCGCCATGATGTTGCTTTATGCCCATGTTTTTTGAGCTTGTTTGCAATGCAGGATTTTTCTTGAAAAAAAGTTTCTATATTAGGCTACAACTAACAATGACGTTCATTATCATTTAATATGCCTATATTTTCTGCATTAATTGTTTGGTCTGCAAAACATCATAAACTGTGAAAATGCCCATCGTAATTTCCATTGTGACGTCTTCAGATATCCACTTTTCAACCAACAGCCCAGAACCCAAAGATATTTAACCTTCAAATAAGACAAAGAAATTGGGAAAATTCTCACATTTGAGAACCTGGAACCACCATGTTTAGCAAATTTGGCTGAAAATGGAAAAATAATTTAAATAATTATTTGATTATCAAAATTGTTTCCAATAATTTTTCTGTCAATTGTTTTAACAGGCTGAGTGGGACTAATCATATCTAGTCAACAGATCTTCAAATGTAAAATTGGTGAAATGCCTCTTTTGATAAGTAATGAACAGTGATCTTGTAATATTTTTTGCCTCCGGTGTTTGCAGTTGGATGTTGCCAAAGTTTGTTTAACATGCTAAGAAGACAAGGTTTTCCTGGCACTATATTGATGCAGGTTTTGTGTCATGAGCAGCAAAATGTTGAAAAGCTTCTATGTAGCTGCCATCAAGCATCATCTGTCATCATCGAGGACCGGAGAAGAACATTTAATTTCTTGCAATAAAACTTTAATTATTAGTTAAGTAAGTCATATCAAAGATTGTGCTTCTCCCCAAGGCACCACAACATATAGAGCCCTGTATGTATGGACCTGTAGGCTTAGGAATAGATAGGCTACATGCTCCATCTCCATCTGCTGAAGCTAATGATAGTTCTAGACATTGAATGCTACTTTGTTGGTCTGCTGTTGTTTGACACTAGCGTGTAATGTCTTTTCATCCACCTGCAATTGGTCATGTAGCTGTATTGTTGCTGCTGCTGCTCCTAAAGTACTTCAGTGCTCTCCATGAAGTCTTTCCGCTCTAACCAGTTCTCCCCATCTCCCCACCAGTTGACCGTATCGTGGGCCTGGACCAGGTGGCAGGGATGAACGAGACAGCCTTCGGTGCAACCTACAAAACGAAAAAGGGCATGTTTCGTACAGTGGGACAGCTCTACAAGGAGTCGCTCACCAAGCTCATGGCAACACTGAGAAACACCAACCCCAACTTTGTCCGCTGCATCATTCCCAACCACGAAAAAAGAGTAAATACATAATCTAAAGTTATTTGGAAGAAGTTGTGTGTCAAGCAGTGGGAAGTGACGGACATGTAACTCTATTTATTATTTTATGATTGACTAGCAAGTTATGTCTACTGTCACTTTATATTTTTTTATATAGGAAATCCAGTATTGCTGACTCAAAGACCAAAAGAAAATAAGAAATCTTGAGTAAAGTCTCTGACCTTTGCCTTGTACTCCACATCCCTGGAATAGTACACAGAGTATATCAAGTATGCAAATGCTTGTTTCAGTTCTTAATGGTGTATTTGTCTTTTCCTTCAGGCTGGTAAACTGGAACCTCACCTGGTTTTGGACCAACTGAGGTGTAATGGAGTCCTGGAGGGGATTCGCATTTGCAGACAGGGCTTCCCCAACCGCATTGTCTTCCAGGAGTTCAGACAGAGGTAGCAAACAACAGAGACATTTTTTTGGACTCTGTAACTGGATTTTACGCAGAGGAAAAGTTTGCTGAATTTTCAGTTTATCTTTCTGTTTTCTTTTGTTCACAGATATGAGATCCTGACGCCTAATGCTATTCCCAAAGGATTCATGGATGGGAAACAAGCCTGTGAAAGAATGGTAGTGTTTTTTTTTGTTTGTTTTTGTGAACTTCATATCAGTTTCAAAACTGCTACCCTGGAAATGATAACTTGCTGTGTATTCAGTTGAACTACTGAACTGAGAATTGACTATTAGTCCTTTTCAACCAAAAAGGTCCCAGGGTCCATGGAACTCAGGAACTAAAAGTAAACTAAAACTACACCAAACTAAACTAAATTTGTGTTTGCATTTTGTAAATGTTAGTGAAACAGAATTAGGTGGTTTGCAAATCATTTAAACCCTATATTTAATTCAAAATGGTGCAAACAAACAGACTGAAACAAAAACTGAAAAAATGTCAATGTAAATACTCATATAAAATTGATGATGATCATTTTATCAACATTTCTACACAGCATCCCAACATTTTTGAAATTGGGGTTGTACACAGTATCTGAAGAACCATAAAAATTAGCAAAATGAAAAATAACACTTGTCTTTGCAATGCAATTTTCATACATAAGAAAACAATAACAGAGTCCACTGTTGCATGACTGATGTTTGAGTTTGATGTAATGAATAAAAGAAAAGGAAAAATGCAGGAGAGAGGTCAGGGAGTGACAGGAGAAAGGTTCTTTGTATTCTGCGAGAGTTCCTGCAGTGGAAACACCTTAACACAAATGCTTTGTAATGTAAATTCAGAACAATTCTTCATGTGCATTTTATAGATCCGTGCCCTGGAGCTGGACCCCAACCTGTTCCGGATTGGTCAGAGCAAGATCTTCTTCAGAACTGGTGTCCTGGCTCACCTGGAGGAGGAAAGAGATCTGAAGATCACTGACATCATCATCTACTTCCAGTCTGTGTGCCGTGGATACTTGGCACGCAAGTGAGTGTCAGATTTCTGTATTTTTATTCAAACTATTTCTTAGGTATGAAAATTCATATATCTCTGTATGGTTACCCAAAGTGCATTTAAGGGCAATTATTCAATTATTCAAACTGCCCCCAGAGGTGGTCTGAGACACAAAGCATCTGTAAATGCATCTGTCATATTGTCCCAGATGTATACTTGAAGCTCCTCTCAGGAGTTCCCATAAAATCAATCAATAAAAAAATAAATGAAAAAAGTACTGAAGTGCCTATCAGGATTAGCATTTATATCAGAGCATAAAGCAGTGCAATGACAGAAGAGACTGTTGAGTACTGACTGCTAATCACACATTCTTACTTCCTCAATTAAAGTGACTGTAATCAATAGTTTATCAATACTACTACTACTAATAATAATATATAAATAAATAATAATGTAACATAATATTATATAATAATATAAATAAAAAGTAACAATGGGAAATGTGTCGCTCGTAATGATGAACTTGCAGAGAATTACCACCTGAATCAGGATCTTTCCTAGGCTTTATGGAGCTTTACAGTGAGCAAGTTCAGCAAATCAACTTCAAAGTTGATGTGTTCACAACTTGTTTCTGCTGGCCTTAAGTAACCAAAAAACATCAGTTATTGCAGGTTTAAGTTTGATACATTTACAGCTCATCTGTACAATAAATACACCCCACTTTTGCCTTTAAAAACACTCTAGTCTATATCCACACATTGATTTGTTGCTTGTTATTCTTCCATTTTTGTTCCTTCCTTTAGGGCATTTGCTAAGAAGCAGCAGCAGCTGAGTGCGCTAAAAGTCCTTCAGAGGAACTGTGCTGCTTACTTAAAGCTGCGACACTGGCAGTGGTGGAGACTCTTCACCAAGGTGAGAACCCTGACAGCTACCTCCTCCGCCAGACTATATAGTTCATACATGCTATGCAGATACCTCTTCATTTCAGCTTCACCTGACTGTAAATTGTTTTTTCAGATGCCTCAAAAACGACTTCAGTTAAATCAGGATTAACAGATAATAGAAAAAACAACTGTACAATCTCAACTAGTCCTCATCATTAGACTGAAAAACATTTTCTATTGCCTGTTGTAGCCCATAACATTAGTCATAGTTGTTTTGTATGCGATTGTGAGCTGTTGGGAGACATTATTCACCTACCTACCGTTAAACTCACTGCTATAGTCTTTGGTCAGTGCTGACAGACTTACAGCAAATACTTTTGTAAATATGAGACAATGTAGCTCAAAATTCCAATAATCATAATTGGCAAGTGTCAATTTCACCCCCCCCCCCCAAAAAAAAAAAAAAAAAAAAACCAAACAAACAAACAAACAAAAAAAACTACTTACATTGACTTAAATAAATCCATCCATCAATTTTCTGTTACTTAGTTAAGTAATCATATTACTAGGAAATGTTGGTGTATTCCACTGAGTATTAAATTAGTAAATAATTGTCAGCCTTATTATCCCCCTGGTTTTTGTCATTCTTTGACCAGTGTGACCCTGAAACACATATTAAATTGCATTCTATGTGGTATTCTCTCTCTCTCGCTCTCTCTCTGTCACTCCCTCTCTGCCTCCCTCCCCCCTTACCTCTTAGGTGAAGCCTCTGCTGCAGGTCACCAGGCAGGAGGAGGAGATGCAAGCCAAAGACGAGGAACTGATAAAAGTTAAGGAGAGACAGCTTAAGGTGGAGAATGAGCTAGTGGAGATGGAGAGGAAACACCAACAGGTAAACATGTCCTCTGGGAATATTTTCATCCTTACTGTGTTCTAAGGATTTGTAATTGACAATTGAAGAAATCAGTTGTGTAGCAAAGAAGGCTGACAAAAACTGTCAAAATGTTCCCTCTCTCCAGCTCCTAGAGGAGAAGAATATTCTAGCAGAGCAACTCCACGCAGAGACAGAGTTGTTTGCCGAAGCTGAAGAGATGAGAGTTCGTCTACTTTCTAGGAAGCAAGAGTTGGAGGAGATCCTTCATGACCTGGAGTCCAGGGTGGAGGAAGAGGAGGAGAGGAACCAGAGCCTGCAGAATGAGAAGAAGAAGATGCAGTCACACATCCAGGTTTCTGTCTTTGCCCATTTAAACTTAACTTCTAGATATACAAACCTCTCTCCTGTTTTTGCTTTACATGTGAACATCCGGCACATTCTGTATTTAAATTAATTTGATGAATTTGATTTGTGATCTCCACACAGAACATTATAACCATATCATAATTGTCCTTGTTTGAACTTTCCACTTTGAACTTTAACTCAAACCACTTGGTTTGGCTATTAAACCAAGTATTCAGGGACTTAAAAGAGTTAAATGTGTGAAACTTAGATCATCATTTTATAAACTTCAGTGTCAACCTCATCACTTTAGATTGGCTATGAACATTACGTGTGTATTTTCCTCTTCACAGGACCTGGAGGAGCAGCTTGATGAGGAGGAGGCTGCAAGACAGAAGCTGCAGCTGGACAAAGTGACAGCTGAGGCAAAGATCAAAAAAATGGAAGAGGACATTCTCCTGCTGGAGGACCAAAACTCAAAGTTCCTCAAGGTGAGAGGATTATATCTGCACATGATGCATCAAACAAGAACCAGATAGCAAGTCCTTTAAATTGGGATGATGGATGTGATGAGATGAATATTAGAGCGATAAAACCAAATTTTGTGTTTTCAAAAATTTTTCTTGACATATTTTACAATTTATGTATGTTGGCTTTCAGTTACAGTACCAAAATAGAGTTTGTGTCAATGTTTTGTTTTGTGCCTTCTAGTTTGACTTGAACCTTTATGGCTTGCTAGTTAAGTCTTCATACTTTATCACTTCCATATAGTAATTGTGTTTCTTCAAGCCTTCAGTCTAACCCACACTTGATTGGATGCAACAGGAGAAAAAGCTACTGGAGGACAGGATCGGTGAGATGACCTCCCAGCTGACAGAGGAGGAGGAAAAAGCAAAGAATCTCAGCAAGGTCAAGAACAAGCAGGAGATGATGATGGTTGACCTGGAGGGTAAGGGACTCCCAGCAAGTTAACTGTTACTGGCTCCTAGTTTGTGTCCAAGAATAGGGAAACATTTCTTAGAACAGACACAAAATAGGCTGTAAAAACAGATGGATAGGCCCCATCCATTGAAAGTTTAGACTGGGTCAGCAGATGCTGCGCTTAAATGAATTGTCCTCACAGCAAGAGGAAGAATAAAGGTTTTCGGTTCGAGCAGAACAACACAAAGGTCAGATATAGGACATCCTGTATGACTGTTTATGAGCTTTTGATTGTGTGAATTCACTGTTTACAACAGAACAATGAAACTATTTGTCTTTAACAGTGTTCTTGTGTCAAAATGTCAAAAATGACAAAAAAGCAACATAATTTCCTGTGTTTTCCTGTTTGGCCTCATGATGGTGCAGTTTTCTCACTGTTACTATGAATTAGTTAAAGCACAGTGATAAAAAAGTTTGTTTATATTAGATCACTGTCACAATAACATGATGCACAAGCACCTGGGTGTTCAGGTTTAGTGCAGAGCAGCAGTTTCTTACTCGTACTAGTACTAGAGGGTTTTGATGGCAGCAGTTCTGGAAATGAAGATACACCTGAGGCTATTGATGACAAGGAATTTGTTTTTGTGCCATTTATGAATCAGACCATTTAAAAGCAGAACTGGAGCATGACCATGTTGACAGTTAGGACTGATTAGGGAACCACATATAGTTATCTTAGTGCTATAAACATGCCAGTAGTTTCCCAGCCAAATTTCCAACATGGGAAGCCAGAAGATCTCACAAGCACTCTACTTCAGCTGTTGTGGCTGTAGCTGGACGAAAGGAAATGGGCGACACGTTTCCAAAAGCTAATAGAAGCTCTAAAAGTCTGTAGTTTGTCCAGAAACAGATCCGCCTCCGCTGAGGAACTTCCACAAAAATGTCAGAGATGCCACATCTGTCTATTCAAGCAATACAGTGAAGCAGTGACCACACCTATCTTACAATGACCACAAGGAAGTGTATGATTATTGTGCTGACAAAGTTGAGTTTTGTAGGTGTCAGTCTATGAGACGTTACAGTAGGTTATATTAAAGATAGGACAATATAAATATATGAATACATATAAAAATATTTCTCATATCATAAATATAATTACAGTAATTGTACAAATATGTCTTTTGTGTCTGTTATTGCTAATAATATCCTTTGAAAAGTTTACAAGCATTATGATTTCAGTATATAGCTTAATTTGTGTTATGGAAGTGTCAGGACACTAGAGACCTGAGGTATGTATGAACATTTGAGAAAACATCTGTTCATTTAAGAGCTAATGAGCTGCAGAGCACCTAATCTGATTACCTTTAGTTGTGTCAGGCTGTTAGCAATTAGGTGTTTATGGTTGGCCACTTTCTGTGACCTCTTCGTACCTTGTATGACCTCTCTGTAACTTGCGACTTTTCCTATTTAATTTTTTTCCTCCTAATAATTATTGGCCCTGTGTCAGCTTGAAAATTCTTTATGATATTTATTATTGTGACTCCCATCAGAGCGTTTAAAGAAGGAGGAGAAAACACGCCAGGAGCTGGAGAAGGCCAAGCGCAAACTGGATGCTGAGACAACTGACCTGCAGGACCAGATTGTTGAGCTTCAGGCTCAAATAGAGGAGCTGAAGATCCAACTGACCAAAAAGGAAGAGGAGCTGCAGGCTGCTCTGGCCAGGTCAGTGATAGAATTAAGAATCTATAGAGTGCAACTGTCACAACTGGGAGAACTGCATCAGACACATTATGCATAACAGAAAACACTGATAAATTAAATCCAAGCATATGGCTTTCAGCAGTGACAATTTACTGCACCAACAAATGAACTGCATAGTCTCCAGAGGAGCCTAAAACAATAAGCCATCGCTTTTTCATCTATATTACATACAAACACACAGGGAGCTGCTGTAACACTGAAACAGTACTCTAATTTATTCATGCTTGGTACTCTGAGTACAAATCATATATTTAGTATTGGAAAAAGATTCTTAGAGATTTAAAGATGTCATGGTATTGTTATGAAAACACAGTTTCCATGAATTCTAATTGGACCAGTCAAGGAAGGCCTAAAATAGATGTTACAACAGTAACAACACATAAACACTAAGTCAGCTCTGGACTCTGACTTAAAGCAGCTGATGTCTGCAGCAGTCAGTGTTTTAGCACACGTACACACACCTTTCCAATCCTTCTCCACTCTCCTTTACTCACTGCTTCCAGCTGCAGCGGCACTGACGGAGACCTTTCATCTTGGAAGCAGTCGTATCTGATTACAGCAAATTGATGTTGATTGATGCTCTCAGTCTTGGGCTTTGCAGTAGTTTTTCCACATGAAGCAATGACGAACTTGGCTAAATTAGGCTGTCATTTCACAATGGAGCAGAAACTGCTATTAACCCTGTTGTTTTTCCTTTTTTCTTCATCGTGACAGGATTTTTATCTCTTATGTCCTGATGTCCTTGCCAGTTATGGCTGCTCTGCTGTTTATCCTGATTTTCCGCACAGTGGGAAAATTTCCAAGCAACATGTTTGGTGTCATATTTATGATTTTCCTATCTATGTCTTATAAGACTGCATACAGATGAGGTAAACAGCTGTGGAGGTTGTTGCTCTGAAGGTCAGTTACAATAATTTTAATGCTGGCTATTGCTGGCCAATAGTCCAGACCACAGGGGTCGGTGGTAAACGTCTGTCTGACTAATTTCACAGGCAGTAATCATCACTTTAGTCACAGCTCCAGATAATTAAGCTTTCATTAAACTTGATGTGCCTCATTTGAAATTAAGGAGCTATTTTGGGAACAATTGTTTTCTGTTTGTTTGGAAGATGGAGAATTACTTTTATATTGGAGTCATTAGTGCCTTTAATCAACAATGTGGCTTTGTGTTAATTATATAACTGAATCATTATTACATTTAATCAGTGGGTTTCTAAGTAAGAAAGGAATGTTAGAGCAGTTTTACAGCAAGCATGAATTTCTCTTCCCCTCACCGTTACATCTTCTGACAGAGAACACACACGTGTGGACAGCTTAAGCAATGAATAGTTCACCACACTGCCACCCTGTGTGCACTGGTGGCCTCATTTCAGTTTACAAGAAAATCACATTACTGACTAGGACTTACTGTTAGGCTTGTGATCTTCATCTATTTCTATGGTAAAACTAAAACTGAATGAAGTAGAAGTGGAAGTGACAGTTGAAATAGAAGTGCAGTAGAGGATGAACATTTCATGTAAGCACTGTAGGAAGTTGAAGTTTATGTGTGACTACCGAGTGATGTTGAAGTGAATGTGTGAAAGTTTTAAGTGAAAGTTCAAGCACTGAAAGGAGTTGAAATTTCAGGTGAAGTGTGGGTGATTAATTGATCTAATATTTAAATTAATGAATACTAACTTAAATTACAGAGTATAGATTTTAACTTGGTATAGAAAAAAAAATCTTTGGAAATTCAGATCTTTATTTGATGGTCTAAACTGAGGAGATATTTTTATTGTTTTCATTCCGAGGAAGACTAAGTTGAGAGAAAAGGGTCTAAAAACTGACTTTTGTACTTGTTTGTCTCCAACCAGGAGTGATGAGGAGACTGTCCAGAAGAACAATGCCTTGAAGCAGGTTCGGGAGTTGCAGGCCCACCTATCTGAGCTTCAGGAGGATCTGGAGTCGGAGAAGATGTGTCGAACTAAAGCTGAAAAACTTAAGAGGGACTTGAGTGAGGAGCTCGAGGCTCTGAAGACTGAGCTAGAGGACACGCTAGATACCACCGCTGCCCAGCAGGAGCTCAGGTGCTTGTTTAAAACTGGTTTATCAGTGATGATCAAGGGGACCTCCACCGATTTTGAAAGAAGTGAAATAAGTTGTATAAAAGGTTTCAGAGGGAGCTGTGTTAAGTCTGATAAATTGCCTCAAGTGATGTCACTTGATTATACAGTTGGATGGCTGGGATTTTATTTGGATGATAGCAGCATTAAACTCTGTGTGTTAAGATGTTTTTGTATTGTATCTTAGAAGTCCTCTTAACCTTCTCCCTTGTGTCCGAACTCCAGGTCCAAGCGAGAACAAGAAGTGGCAGAGCTGAAAAAGGCCATAGATGAGGAGACCAAAAACCATGAGGCTCAAATCCAGGAAATGAGACAGAGGCATGCCACAGCACTTGAAGAATTGTCTGAACAGCTGGAACAGGCCAAGAGGGTGAGCGGGTCAACCTGGTTACATTCAAAGAGCTTGTATTTGCCCATAAACATTAGAAGTATCACGTATAGACATACAATTTAACAGGAAATTAACAACAGCAACAATCAACAAATAGATACTATGGTTATGTCACTATTGCGATTTCATTATATTTATCCCAGTCTAAATTCAGAGCATTAAACACAACATTAAAAGTCCTATCACTACAAATATAAAACTATAAAAGCATTATGTATAGTATTATTGTTTTGTCCTGTGCAGTTCAAAGCCAACCTGGAGAAGAACAAGCAGAGCCTGGAGAGTGACAACAAAGAGATGGCCTGTGAGGTAAAGAGTCTGCAGCAGGCAAAGACGGAGTCAGAATACAAGAGGAAGAAACTGGAGGCACAGCTTCAGGAGTTTATGGCCAGGGCCACCGAGGTAGAGAGAACCAAGGGAGAGCTGGCTGAACGCTCACACAAACTCCAGGTAAATACCTCCACGAACAGTTACAGACATCAGAGATGCAAAATGAAAGCTATAGTCCCAGATTATTCTAGAAACACAAAGAATGTTTTAGCTGTGGTTTTTGATATTGTGTTAATAGTTACCCAGTTTAAGTTTCATTTGAGCTTTCCTCATAACCCCCCCCCCCCTTTTTTTTTTTTGTTAGACGGAGCTGGACAATGTGTCTGCTTTGCTGGAGGAGTCAGAGAAGAAGGGTGTCAAACTGACCAAAGAAGTTGACAAACTGAACAGCAAACTGCAAGACTCAGAGGTATGAAACATCAGCCTGTGAAAACAAGTTTATTTTTGACCATAATTTGGTCTGAAGTCCAAACACTAGTGTTGTAGAATTGTATACATATACACAATTTAATCAAGTTCACTGAAAATACAGTCCACTGTTTTAAACATAAAAAACACAATTAGGCATTTCTTAAAGCTTGATGTGTGTGATAAATGCACCTAACTTTAATATGTGCTCACTAATTAGCACATAACAGGTATCAGTTTTACTAAACTAACAGGTGTAACAGATACATCTTCCTACTTTTCTTTTGTCTGATCATCATCTCTGGTTGTGGTTTGGTGTGTAGGAGTTGCGGCAGGAGGAGACACGTCAGAAGCTAAACCTGAGTGGCCAAATCCGCCAGCTGGAGGTGGAAAAGAACACCTTGTTGGAGCAGCAGGAGGAGGATGAGGAGGCACGACGCAACCTGGAGAAACAGCTGCAGTCAGCGCAAGCTCAGGTACAGTTGTACATGGTCACAAACTTTGATTCATCTCATGAACATGTAAAGTACATAGAGACACGTACTGTATACATAAATAATCATACACACACACAAACATATGAGGCAGACACACCTTTCAGGGACCACTGATACTCGACTGAGTGCCAAGACAAGGTCCAGGCATAAGTATCCAGCTGTTTACCAGCTGTGAACACCTGTTGTTGATATGCTGAGCTGCATGCAGACAGCTGTAAAGCAGTGAGGCCTTGCAGCAAATTAAAGACCCCATCAAGTGAAAATCTGACCTCAATTCCAGATGTGTGGTTCAGATTAACAAAGATATGTAGGAGACACGACTTACACGGGTTTAACGGTGGTTGTTGCTGGCTATTTGCCAAACAGCAAAAGCAGCCAAAGTAAAAGTGCAGGATAACAATACATACCGCATTAGTTTTAGGATATAAGGGTTCATTGTGCTCCTTTTTTAAAGGGGGTGTAGACAGCTGATTACCGGTGAGAGCCCCAAGCACCAACAGCGGGAAATGTGCATGAGCATGAGCAGTAGGAAAGATGAGGAACAGCTTGTGATCAAAAGCATTGATGTCTTCCTGGATGAACTTGATGAGCTAGTGATGTCAGAAACTAAATATAAGAAATCCAGTATGTTAGGCTCAAAAACAATCTCTGTTGCTCCAGAAATACTATAGTGACCTACACTCAGTTGCCACTTTATGAAGTACGCCAAGGTAAAACTAATACCGTCTAATACAACTGCCCTGTAATAAAGTTATTTTTGTTAAGTTTAAAATGTTCAGTTTTGGTTGAAACTGTTTTAGATGGGAAACTGTTCTTACAGGTGTTTCTAATAATTTTTCCACTCCATTTATATCACTGAATGTGGACTAAATAAACACCTTAAACTACATTGTCCAAAATGTTAGTAAAGTTGAATCAACACTTCCTAAACCATTTGTAGGACTTGTTGAAAAGTTGTGTTATTTTTGTTTATTCACTGATGCTGTAGCTGTTCGAGACAAAGAAGAAGCTAGATGAGGATGTGGGAGCGATGGAGGGCTTGGAGGAGGTGAAGAGAAAACTCCAGAAGGACGTGGAGCTGACCAGCCAGCGTCTTGAGGAGAAGACCATGGCCATGGACAAAATGGAGAAGACCAAGAACAGACTGCAGCAGGAGCTGGACGACCTGATGGTGGACCTGGACCACCAGAGACAGATCGTTTCGAACCTAGAAAAGAAACAGAAGAAGTTTGATCAGGTACAGTAGGCAGCCAGAATGTTCCAGACATGATAGCTTCAGGTCAGATGTGTGTCTGTATATTTAACATCATTGTATCTTTGTCTACATTAGCTGCTAGCTGAGGAGAAAACCATCTCTGCTCGTTATGCTGAGGAACGTGACCGTGCAGAGGCTGAGGCCAGAGAGAAGGAGACCAAGGCTCTGTCCATGGCCAGAGCTCTGGAGGAGGCCTTGGAGGCCAAAGAGGAACTGGAGAGGTTTAACAAGCAGCTCCGTGCTGAAATGGAGGATCTGATGAGCTCCAAGGATGACGTAGGGAAGAATGTAAGTAACCTTTGACCTAGCTTCTGATTAGCCAGGATAATTTTAATGGTAGGTATACAATATATTCAAATCTCAAAAAAGCTCATGGTATGGTCTTGTTCCTACTGAACCTGTGTACAGGTCCATGAACTGGAGAAGTCCAAGCGAACGCTGGAGCAACAGGTGGAGGAGATGAGAACTCAGCTGGAGGAGCTGGAGGATGAGCTGCAGGCCACAGAGGACGCCAAACTACGTCTGGAGGTTAACATGCAGGCCATGAAAGCCCAGTTTGACCGAGACCTGCAGGCAAGAGATGAACAGGGAGAGGAGAAGAAGAGGGCACTTGTCAAACAGGTACACAACGCACACAATGACAGCCATCATCAATTAGCTCTATATGTTCTACCTGAGAAATTAAGACATATTTGTTAACTGCTCAGGCAATGTACACATTTAGGAAATTTTGGAATGTCAGAAATTTAGTTTAACCTGACATAGCATCCATTGTTTTACTCCTCCAGGTGCGCGAGATGGAGGCAGAGTTGGAGGATGAGAGGAAGCAGAGAACTCTGGCTATTGCTGCCAAGAAGAAGCTGGAGATGGACCTGAGTGAGCTGGAGGGACAGATTGAAGCTGCTAACAAAGGCCGAGATGAGGCTATTAAACAGCTCCGAAAACTACAGGTGGATTATTTTTTCTTACGTGTATTTGAGGGATAATCAGGCTCTAAGTCTTGGAACTACAGCTCACATGATGCTTTGGGAATGTGAACAAAATGTGTTGTGTCTGTGTGCTCTAATTTGAGTTCTGATTCTCTGCAAAGGACTTTAAAGTAATTATTTGCTGGCCAATTCAAACTACAATAACTAACCCTGTTGTCTTTACACTAGCATGCACCTGCGTGCTGCACAGTTAAAAACTTTACCTGATTGGTCACTTTTCTGCTGTCAGCATTTGACTTGGTCCACGTTATTTGTGTTCTGTAGGCTCAGATGAAGGACTATCAGAGGGAGCTGGAGGAGGCCAGAGCCTCCAGGGATGAGATCTTCACCCAGTCCAAGGAGAATGAGAAGAAACTGAAGAGCCTAGAAGCTGAAATCCTCCAGCTACAGGAGGTCAAATTATAGATTTTATTTTAAATTAAAAATTGCTTTGAATTAGAGATTTGCCAAGTGTCAAGTGTTATACTTGACAAGCAAAGTGTTAGATATATGGAAAGAATGAATATAAACTTTTGTATCAGACTTCATTTCTGTATTTGATGTCCAAGAATGTGAGTAGAGATCATACCAATCTTCTGCGCACTGATCCGATTGTGTTCGTGTTGTTTGTGTAGGACCATGCAGCGTCAGAGAGGGCCCGTCGACATGCCGAGCAGGAGCGGGATGAGCTGGCTGATGAGATCTCCAACAGTGCTTCTGGAAAGTCAGTGTCACCCTGTTTGTACTCATTTTTTAGAAATATTTGTGTATTTATTTTTGGAGAGTTTTTTTTGTCATAGGGGCCTTAGTTTAAATAATGATTGTAAATCAGTAGATTTAAGTTCAAATGAGAGATTTGAACAAGAAATATGTACATCAGGTCGTCACTGCTGGAAGAGAAGAGGAGGCTAGAGGCTCGTATCGCCCAACTGGAGGAGGAGCTGGAGGAGGAGCAGGGCAACATGGAGCTGCTAAACGATCGCTTTAGAAAGACCAACCTCCAGGTAAACTGACTACTCGAGATAATAGTCAGAATCATGTCATAACTTTGGTTTCAAAATGGTAGTTTGCTTCAATTAATGTTACACAAGACAGTCAGACAAACAAGTCTGTCTGTACATGAGGATGTTTGCATAGTGCTGATATGTAGTACCTTTGATCAAACTTTCTTCAGTCACTGTCATCTATTCTTCCTTCCCTCTCTCACAGGTCGACAGCCTGAACGCTGAGCTGGCCGGAGAACGCAGCACTGCACAGAAGAGTGAAAACGCTCGGCAACAGATGGAGCGGCAGAACAAGGTCTTGTATAGTTTGTTAAAAACATTAGCATATATAAATATGTACTAATATAACAGCACTTTCACATATTGGGATTACAAAAAGTATATATCTTATTATATTTAATGCTCATGATTCTAACAGTGGCATATTAAAAAATGCAGGATTTGAAAGCCAAGCTGGCAGAGCTGGAGGGGACTGTCAAGTCAAAGTTTAAGGCATCCATCACTGCCCTGGAGGCCAAGATCCTGCAGCTAGAGGAGCAACTGGAGCAGGAAGCAAAGTAAGTGACCAAACTCACTTGCTTTTACAAGATGCCACAGAAGACGTTTTACATCCATTTGAGTAGCTAATGTCACTCATTCCATTTTAACATCAGTAACTCATTAAGACATTAATGGTGGCAGATGGTGTTATTGAGAGTCCTATGTGAAAGATTTAGCACTGTTTATTACATGAAGTTGGATAAAACAGTATGTACAGATGGTAATGAGGTCCTGTCTTACCCTTCTCTGATTTAAACCTCCAGGGAGAGAGCAGCAGCCAACAAAATTGTCCGTCGTACAGAGAAGAAACTGAAGGAGGTGATGATGCAGGTGGAGGATGAGCGTCGTCATGCTGACCAGTACAAGGAGCAGGTATTGACTCATGAGATACAAAGCGACACACATGGAAAGATACATTTTTACAGAGGATGTTTTATTCAGCCAACCACCAGTAACCTCACGCTGTCTCCGTCTGCTTCCCCATGTGTCCGTCCTCCTGGCAGATGGAGAAAGCCAACTCTCGTATGAAGCAGCTGAAGCGTCAGCTGGAGGAGGCGGAGGAGGAGGCCACCAGGGCCAACGCCTCCCGCAGGAAGCTGCAGAGGGAGCTGGATGACGCCACCGAGGCCAGTGAGGGTCTCACCCGGGAGGTCAACTCCCTCAAGAACCGCCTCAGGTAAAAAAAAAACCCCAAAAAAACATACCTCAACATTAAAAGACTGAATAAATTGTTTAAGTATATGATCATTTCTTGATGACACAATTATCAAATGATGTGTATTGCTGAAAGGTGTCCAGCTTTTTTAGTGGCCATAATATTCAAAATACAATTTTGATTCATTTATCTAATTTAAACATTACAATTATGATAAGGCTCATTTTACTGTCTGGTCAAAGGACAAGTTTGACGTTTCAAGAAATACGTTTAATTGCTTTCTTGCAAAGAATTAGATGAAGAGAATGATCCTACTCCTATCTGTACACTAAATATGGTGCTAGATCCAGGAAGTGATTAGCTTAGCTTTGCATAAAGACTGTAAACAGGACAAAACAGTTAGCCTTACTGTGTTGAAATTTCAAAAATATATCTATCAACATATGTAATGTTCACTAAGAGGCATCTAATTTCTTTAAACCATAGACTGTATAAAATATGGACGTAGTGTCCGTGACGTCACCCATAGGTTTCTGAAGAGCAAAAATGAAGCAAATCGTAGTGCGTAGCCATCTTGGTAGCCTACCTCCGGTTACTCCAAATATGGACAAAGAGGTGGAGCGAGGGCGGAGCTGAGGCGGGTCGAATGAACGCTATTGGCTGAAAAAAGCAGCTTTATTCGAAATAATCAAACTAGCTACGACTAACCAGCTAGGTTAAATGCTAAATATCGTTGCTAGCCGGCTAACCCCACGACGATCTCTTTCCCAAACTCAGTGACTAGAATTAGCCGAGGTGACACCATTTAGACCGTCAGTGGCTAGTTGTCAATCAAAGTGGCGCCACTTAGATTGACAGCTATGAATTGTGCATAATGATGTATGCTGTATATTTTAAACGAACGCCTTATAAAAAAATTCGCCCCCCCAGAGTTGTCATGAAGTAGAAAAACAGCTTATGAGACTAGAGCCATGTTTTGAACCAGGCTGTAAATATGTTTTTTTTCTGTCGTAAAATCGGACATTTTAAGATGGGGCTCAAATGTAATTGACTCCCTTCTGCAGCCTGCTCTAGCGGCTATTCGAGGAACTGCAGCTTTTTTGCACTTCCGCATTGGCTTCATTTTTCAGCGGCGGAGGTTGCCGCTTGGTTTAAACACAAACAAAAATGTAAAAGCAAGTTGTAGTTACCTGCTACAACTTTTTCACTGCATCCAGCTGCTAGATGCCAAGAAAAAGTTCTAGCACTCAACGCTGCTTTTACATTTGTTTAGTGTATAGATTAAAGATCCAACAGAATCCAATTAGTGAGCTCTAGATGTGCTGGTGGGCATATTTTTGAACTTTGGACAGGAGCAGGCTAGCTGCTTACCCCTGCTTCCAGTTTTTAAGCTAAGATAATCGCTGCCCACGAAGACACTAAAAGCGATATTGATCTTCTCATCTCACACTCAGCAAGAAAGAAAATAATAGGATTTCCCAAAATATTGACCTAATCCTTAAAGCAGCAGAGCCTTAAGTTGTTTCATCACTATGTTCTTAGGCGCGGTGGTCCAGTCAGCAGCTTCTCCTCCAGCCGTTCAGGCCGCCGCAACCTCAATCTGGATGGTGCCTCCATCGACATGTCAGATGACGACGCCGACAGCCGCGCTGGCGACTTCAACGAGACGCAAACCACCAACGCTGAGTAAACACAGCAACCCTCTCCTTACTCACTTTTCCCCTCTCTTCATCACTTCCCACCTTCACCTCCTCCATCTGTGACCTGTGCACAGTCCCCACCCACCAAAAGATCCTCAATGTCACCACCTTCTATTCATTTCAAACCACTGACTGGACAGATGATCGGAGAGATGAGCTGTTTTTGGTAAAGCTGGGTGGAGTGCGCCTGGCAGCATGCCTCCGCCCTTTTTATATCCGTTAACACTGCAGGGAAAATCCACCGCCCTCCCCTAAAGTGAAGTCTCCAGTCCTGGAGAGTCACAGGGGCCAATGGACAATTCTGCCTTTCTCTGCTCTTCTCTGCCAAGCTGCTAGTCCTGGCTCGTCTCTTGGCCATGTATCATCTCAGTGTCATAGTGTAACCCCCCACCCCACAAATCAGGCGTGAAATTATCTGCTCAGCTTATTGAGAAAATACGCATAGGTGCAAAGTGCTTTTTATACATATGAAACTCTGCGTGTGTGATGTAGGTGGAGGCTGTGAGGTGTACACACATAAATTATGTAACGTATGTGAATGCACTCCATACTGGAAATGCAGGACTACAAGGAAACATATTTCACTCTGGTGTTGTTGTAAGTGTTCTGCTCACTAGTTGTGTAAAAGCCATCTCATACTCAACACACACTTCTTCCAGTGTTCAGACTAACTGTCCTTTCAAGATGGAAAAACCCAAAACTGAGGTCACTGTGGCCTTTGGACGGCCGCGCCGGCTGCTTTTGTTGCATGAGTCTCCCTCTGATGTACAGACTGTTTGTTGTTCAGCTTCGACAGGACAGCACTACAGGAACGTTGGGGACATTCGGGGACATGGAATAGAAAAATGTGGATTGAAAGTGTATTACTGTGAAAAAAAGGTATTTTCTCTGTTGCTTCATTTCAACATTTAGTGAAGGAATGTCAAGCTGGGATAAACTAGGAAGCTCACGGCTCACAAGACGTTTTGTATTGTTGATTATTGGGAACACGATTGGGTTCTTAAGTATACTGTCCTCTGCTGTGGATTAGTGTGAGCTGTGACTAATGCAAAGATGCTTGAAAATGCACCGAACTGCACAGGAAGATGTTTGAATCTTTAACTGGAATCCAACAGGGAGCTCTTACTGAAAGCACTAAAGTGGCACTCGCCAACATTTTCAATGTGACATTAAATGGTTACAGCTTAGGTAAACATGTAGTTTGAATAGAAATGGAGACAGATTGAAAATATTCATCTTCTTACTACATTTCAGTGTTTGTGCCAAGCCCCAGTTTGTATTATTACATTTGAGTCACAGAGTTAAAGCAGCAGTTTTTCAGAAGAAAATAAATAAATAAATAAATGAACCTCTTGATTTAACTGCTGGTCTGGAGGGATTTCCAAAAACTGACTCTTCTGACCATCTGGATGTAAAGAAAAATTCAGTCTGTTGCACAATAAAGATTTTTAACTTAAAAAAAAAGGTGCAATATGTAAGAACTGCTGAATGGCAAACAATCTCACATAGTACATTAGTACTGTAAGAAACTCTGGGGGTGTGAGTTAGAAAAAAAGTGAACTTACCAGACCTCTGTAGCTGCTCCTCATCTCTGCTTGAGGCTGTCAGCTCAAGTCTACCTCTGAACCTCTGACCCAAGTAGTCAAGTCTCATGGTGGGTGAGACGGCAGGTTTGGAAGGACATCTGGTTCTCCTGCACCGATTATGAGCCTTTTTTTTTTTTTTTTTTTTTTTTTTTGTAACTGTCCATCCCATCATGACTTAAGGACTTCTTGTTCATGCTTGCTAAAAAGTTAAAAGGGGAAAACAGATTTTTAAAAAATGTTTTAAAGCATCTAAGATTTTATAAATACCACAACAGCTGTACACATTTTTTCAGATCTGTTCATTTTTCAGGAAACCTTTTACAGTAGCTCTGTGACTCAAATGTAATGGTAACACATGATATTGATGAACAAACTAGGGCTGGTTTGTGCCATGATTTGTGAGTTGAAGCCTGACTCTTCAGACTACCAACAGACCTGAGCAAGCATTTAGTATTGGTGACAGGTTGTCTGAAAATGTTTTTTTTTTTTTTCCCTTTCTTTGCAATTTTAGCCCAAACTTCTTTAACAGCATTTTAGCAGGGTGAAGTAAGGCTCTGCTTGAAGTACAGCAGCCACAACAACTGTTAGACCCCTACAGTGTGAAAACTACCTGCCAGGATCCTCATATCCATCCATCAACTCTACTCTTATTTAGTCTTTTCCTTTATTGTGGATATGCAGATGAGGATGGTTGTCTACAGCAGACTCCTTTGCCCTTTTCCTCAAATGTTAACAGTATGTTTCTTTAAAAGTGCCTTAGACACTAAATAAGAACATAAGTGGGCAAAGATTTCATTACAGATGTGAAAAAGAAAATCCCTAAAGAGAAGGTACAACAAGGAGATAATTCAACACTTAATCATTTTTTTCTTTCTTTTGTATTTTTGCTGTGCTTCATATCATATTCGCTTTGTACCTCTGTGATCATAATAACCCGTTTGGGTCAAAAGCAGTATTCCAGTATGATTAACCACATGAGAAGCAGAGCCCTCGGCAGCTGCATTTCCCACAATTATGTCTGTACTTTTCCCACACACAGTTGAAGGTTTAGTACTGAAGTTATTTTGGGAAATGATGCCCTGCACAGGATTTCATTTGGTTGGAAGCTTTATCATCCACAAGTAGTTAACTCATTTTATTTTATTATTATCATCCAGCTGGCTGTTGACAACCAGGCATTCAACTGCAAATACTCCCATCATATTATTTCTTGTATACCTGTATTTCTAGACGGTAATTTTTTTTGTTTTGTTTGTTTTTGTAAAAGGAAAATAAAGCATATTCATTGTAGCTGTGATGCTGTTTTGGTTTGTTTTTGGGGGGGCTGGACCTGATTAATAGAAACAGAAAAATAAAGTACAAACTATTTTCATAATCAGCCAATTTTTAAAAACAGACTAGTAGACTTTCATTCGTATATATATAAATAAAATCTTATCTTATCTTAATTCTCTGCTGTTAAAACTTGAATATCTTTAGGTTTTGGACATGCATAAGATGTATGAAAATGTCACCTTGGAATTATTTTATAAACTAAACAATTAAGGAAACAACTTTATATTTATTGATAGTTAGTGATATTATTTATCTCAACAGTACTTGTGAAAAGACCAAAACTATTAATCAATTGGTTCTACCAACAAATACGGTCTAAAATACTGAGAAATGGAAAAGAACTGAGGGATGGTTGGTTATGGTTTTTTCATGGTATTTGTTGAGAGTAAGTGACTTTGACTTCACATACAGAGGTGACATGGTGGTGTAAAGCAGTGTGGATGTATGTGGCCTTACCTGGTCGTTGATAATACATGATGAACACCAGGGCTCCAGCCTACAGAGAAATTGCATCTCCATTGAAAGTTTACAGGGTCCATCCTTTTCTTCAGAGTCGCTGGGTGCAAACAAAACAGCAAAAAGAAAACCAGGGAAAACAATCCTTCCTCAACATTCAAGCTACTTTCCACGCTCAACCTCTGATCCACAGGTGTTTTCATTTAACCTGATCCGGTCCAGTCCAGCCAATCGATGAACAGCACGTGAGGCGTGAGCAGGGACCTGTAAGCTTGTTAATGGAGAATCGACATGTGGCTCCTCACAGCACCAATGTTCAGCACTTAAAGATGGAGGAAGAAACAAGTTTGTATGAAGAAAAAAAATCTGCAAGAGTCATCATGAAAACCACCTGTTTTGTTTAATTTCATAATTGACACACAAAAATAATCTACAAAAAGACCAAATTAAGTAACCAGTTAACCACAAAATGTCATTTTTATCCTCCCCTCACTCCCAAAGAAAGCACAATTTATAAGATGTCACCCACTGCTCCAGTCACATGACTTCACAATGACATCCTGCACAACCACACGTCGACACTCATGGGTTTACATTGTGGGGGAAAATGTCAGAATAAACACACGCACGCACGCACACACACTGACCAGCAACACCCCATCTAATACAAGTGAGCTACAGAACAATCTTTGGCGCCGTTCTCAGTGCAGCCGGTCAGTCAGACACACATGGAGGAGGGTGGGGAACTAGTCAGGGGAGGACAGCCAGAAACTCAGGAAGAACGGTTTTGTTAACGGAGGTATTCAGCAGAGGGAAGGTTTCTCTAAAGGTGTGTTCAGACAGACAACCAAGGGAATCTTAGTCTTGTGTCACTGTGTTTATTCAGCCCAAACAGACAATGTCTGGACTGCACAGACGTTAGCTGTGAGCTAGCTGGCAATGGACGCACCCATCGTTTCTGTGGGAGTGTGTTCAGCTCAGCCTCTAAACTCATCATCTTTAGTAGATTCATAAAAACCCTGGGTATTGCATTCATGCTATGTCAGCAGAATGGGAAGAACACACACAAAAAAAGCTCTGTTATTCTGACTTGTGTTCACACATTATTCCAAGATGGTTATTCCCACTGCTGTGTATAGACCTCAGGACAACAGCTAGCGATATGAAGGTCGGCTGCTAAACAAGTCCGGACAAACAATACAACACACAACATGCTACCAACAATATTGTTATGCGAGTGTCCCTCAAGAAATACAGTGTCTTGGTGCTCACTGCCTCTTTTGCCTCTACTGTCTCTTTTTGCTGGAAGGTTTACTTGCACATAAACACACACACACATGAAGTATATTTTGTTTTGTGGTATGCCACTATGCTACAGAAAAGTATGGGTTTAAACCTGGATTTGCTTAAACCTGTATTGCATTTTTTTTGAGGGTCAAATTTCCCTCCATCATACTTTGAAGTGGGACATATCCCCTGTGCCCTTGTGGCAATTACACACATGCTGTATAGCTACACCAGATAAACAGAATAAATTAGCTTATTTTGTTTTGGCAGCTGAATCAATTATATTAGTGTTAATAATGGATTTCATTTGAGTGACATATTGTCTGTACCAGAACTTCCTCATATCTCCGACTTCGGAGGTTGCTGCTCATAATTACAGTTCAAATCATCTGACTTGAACACAAAACCTTTTCGTGCAAGATTGTAAGATTTTCAACTTGTTTCCATTTGTGGCACCTTGGATGAACTTGAGTGTAATCACGTCTTTCTGCCTTCATTGTCTTCATGGGCTTCTAAAATTTGCTTGCCGCTGTCTGAACACACACCAGAACAAAAAGGAGTGTCAAGTGACATAATAACATCTACAAACATTCACAACTCCAGAAATGCACTGACAAGTTGAGTAGAGGTTGAAAGCCAAGCGACGACTTGCACTTTTGCATTGAGCGTTTTACAGTCCTGCATAGATCTTTTTCATACTTTTTCAATATAAACTAAGGCGTTGTGTTATATTAAGTTGGTTCGAGTCAATAAGCAGAGAAAGTAAATAAAAATCTTAACTCACACAAAAAACAAAAAAACAATTCAAGTAGGCTACAATCTTGACATTTCTCCCCTCTCTCACAGGCGGCTCCTCCCTCCAGAAGAGGAGCCCGAAACTTTTTCAATTCAAGTCTTTTTTCCAGAAAAGGTCCAGTGTGATTAAACAGCACCAAAAACACACTGAGCAAGAGAGGGGTATCAAACTTACACTCGCTCATTATTGTGAGAGGGGATACACATCCTTATCCATTCATACAAAATAATCTGGAAAGAAATTAACAGTATATTGTGTTTTTTTTATGTACATACACACATTCAAATCAACCTCACCGCGCTCTCTCTCTCTCTCTGTCTCTCTCTCACACACGCACACATCATAACATGTTTTGTCCCTGTGTAAATTACAAATAATTTATCAATATTAATTTAAGCTACTACTTAACAGTCATTTGTGGGAGCAGAGGTGACCATCAATAAAATTTCTACGGACACAACGATTCCCACATCTGAGACAAAAAGACAGAAAAATAAAAATTTTAACATTATTCAGTCCGTTTTTTTTTTTTGTACTGCAAGAACAAGAGTCTTGTTATTCCACATAAGCTTAAATACAAATTATATTACGTAGCATACTACTACTCTCATCTGTACCACCACCTCACTCACACTCGTTCCACAGTGATCAAGGTCAGTCATATGTAAACATGTTGACAAAAAAAAAATAAAAACAAACTGAACAAAAAAAGAAGTTTTCTCATCATTCACTCCGTCTTGTTCTCATACCCGGTTCATTAGAAAATACAGTTAAATTAATTCATCTTTGCCACTTGCAGCGAGGATAAACTGATTCTCCTTTAGGTCCATTTAAAAAGAGGCAGTGAAGCCCCACCCCCTCATACCACGTCACTGTCAGTCAATCAAAGTGAAGATTCCTATCGGTGGATGTGTCCAGGTGGCTGTGATGTCACCTCGCTGTTATTGGTCAGTGGGATTTCCTCTTCATGTCTCCACCCTGGCTTTGGTTCGCATCTGAGGAGAGAGGACAGAGGTTGTTAACAACTTTGACATCTGGATGTGAGTAAATCATCTCTCCAACAACCTGCTGCACCCGTTAGACTGTTTGAACCTCAGTTCATTGATCTGTGGATTAAAGATGGCCACCATTATGTAACATCTGAATGCATCCAATATACAGTGAAAGACTCCAACATCTGCCAACCTCTTTAAATTATTATTCCTTTATTATTATTTCTTTTCCTGTATTTGGCTCTATCCTTCCTAATGTTCTACTTTTATTGTTGTTTTCTGTTGAGATTAATCTGCTGATTATTTGCAGCTCTCCATTTTCTTATTTATTTAGATATTTGAATTTTTCTTTACATGGACATTAGTTGCACTCATTTATGTTCACATATGCAGGCTTATGTCTGTTTTTGTCTCTATTTGCTCCAGCAGCTATTAGATCAGAGATTAGTATTTGGTCACTGGTTTGAGACCTGATTATGTCCTTTTTATATAAATGGAAGATGAGAATTTTTAGCTTTGCTGCAGATAAACAAATCAACAAACTATGTTAATGAAAACATTCAGTGTAGAGTTTGAGGTTCATCCCTTAATGTGCTGGTGCAACAGGCTGCAGGAGAAGTTTCACAGGCTACTAGAAACACTGTCAAACAAGATTAGCTATGTTTGAGTCTGCATCTCCTGGTTTAGATGTTCAGATGGTTCTTTGACCTGAGTGCCATAAATAATCCAGATGAGACTGGACTGTGAGCTCCAAGTCTCTGTTCACAGCTATAAATACAACCACAGAAGAAACTACATACATTTATAATGAACGGAACTTCATTTCCCTGAGACAGCAGCAAGGAAATGTTTTTGATTTTTCATAATTCAAATCACACACTGCAGTTTCATATGTTAATTAGACTACTGCTCTCATATCAAACAACCATCTGCACAAGTGAATTCTCACTGCAAACGTACTGAAAAAACAACTAACTTCAATAGCTTTAAAACATGCATCTACTGGGCTACAGAGGACAAACCAGAGGCATGCCAAACACCAAATATACTGAAGCAAGCAGAAAGTTACAGAGCAAACAACACTGCAGCTGAGCGGAGGCTGACAGGTCGACTTGACACAGACAGATGGAGAGAGAGAGGGAGAGGGGGGAGAGAGAGAGAGAAAGAGAGAGAGAGAGACAGAGATGGAGGACAAAGTGGAGGAGGAATGCAGATTACCTGAGAAAGCAAGCTGCAAGTGAGGAGGTAGGGCAGCCTGCGACCCTGACTGGAGACTCTTATACAGATCTGAGGAGAGATGGAGGGAAGATGAGAGAAGAAGACAACAACAACAACAAAAGGGGAATATGGAAAAGATGATGCAGAGTGTGGAGGGGGCATGTTAAAATGGTAGACCAGCAACAAAAGAGAGGAAAGGATCAAAGCAAAATGGCAGGGAGGCACACAAGCACAAAAGGTTGAGATGACAGAGACAGACACAAAAGATAGAGAGAACAAAGAAGAGAGACAGTGGTTTTTTTTATACACATATATATATAAAAAACGCAGGCAGGGTGAGAGGGTCACAGGGAGAGATGTGGAGCACAGCAGCCACAGTCGAGGTCCTGCTGGTATACTTCAGTATCAGCACACACACAAACACACGCCAAGTAAACATACAGCTGGAATTAAACTGGAATTAAAATAAAGACTATAAATATGCAAATAGCTCCAAGTGACCACATTTAATCCCCAAATTTTTCCTTATTTCTTTCATGCTATATATACACCCACTTCTAGGTGTAAAGGTAGTTTCTTTGTTGTTAACTCCAGGGAATATCAACCAAACTGGTGTTGGGTTACTCAATTCAAACATTTAATTTAAAAATGTGTATCTGTTTTTGCAAATGAACTCTTCATATCTGCTGTTTGTCAGATTGCTGTTGCAAGTGTTTGGTGAAAAAGCCAAAAATTAATGATTTTGTCCTTGGATGTTCAAAATCTGTATAGTCTGCCAACTCACCCATTAGGTCGCTCTGTGCTAGGGGGTATCCTGAGTTGGAGCTGGGGGCCGAGCCAATGCCAGCGGCCCCTGGGGCTCCAGGAGGGCTGAAATTGAGCAACGGTGGGAACTGGAAGGGCAGCGAGACGGGCACCAGGCCTCCCAACATCCCAAAGCCTAGGGGCAGAGTGGAGGGGCTGCCCAGGAGGGAAGTGCCTGCTGTTGATACCTGCAGAAACAGGATGCATTGAAAAGAGTCATCAAAGTTCACAGTCAGTGTAAAACATGCTTTTGTCCAATACTGTTCTTTTTCAAAGAAACAAACCTGTGAGAGGTGTGACGTTGTGGAGGACGTGGCCAAAGTTCCTGAAGGTGCCCAACCGTTTCCTGCCTTTGCACTCTGGCTAGCCCCACCAACCATCCTCTGCCTCTGCCCGTGATTGGCTGAGACTGATGGTGCAGAAGACGAGGGAGTTTTGTCTGGGTGGCTGCAGACAGCTGATACCACTCCCTTGTTGTTGGTGGAGTTACTGATGATGCTACTGTTGCTTGTTGTGGACTGAGTTTTCTGGCCTCCTGCGAAGCTGCAGCTGCCCTGTGTCTGCTTCACTTGCCCCCCGCCTGATACACTAAAGGGGGGCCGGAAAGTTTTGGGAGTTTTGGGGGAGTACTGGTGCTGTTGCTGTTGGCTGGGGATCATCTGATGGGAAAGTGGGTGCGAGGGTGAAGATGACGGGGAGGGGGAGGAGGATGGAGGTGGGGTGGGCGCAGGAGGTCGAGGGGTGAGCTTGATGATGGGAGAGGAGTTGCTGCTGTGGGAGGACTTGGTGAGGGTGGCCTGCATGGGCGTGATGAAGTTGGGCTGGTGGTGGTGGTGTGTTTGGGATTTACCTTGAGAGGAGTGTGAGGTATGAGAGGTGGGAGATGGTGAGGAGGCCACAGGGGAGGGAGGGCAGAAGGACTGCAAGCCAGGGTGGGTGGTAGAGATGGAGCGAGACTGTGAGGAGGGGGAGGAAGAAGGTGTGATGCTGCTGCTCACGGCGCTGCCATTGCTGCTGATGCCGCTGGCTTTGGCACTGCTCTTGGTCAGTCCTTGAGGGGCTCCCATACTTCCCAACATCCCCACAGGACCTGCAAAGCCCTTCTGATGGGGGGGCAAAAGAGGGGAAGCTGTGGGTGGAGGCCGCTGCTTCGGAGGCGATGGGGAGGGGTGTGGATGCATCTTTCCACTCCCACCTATCACAGAGCTCGGCCTGTGATTGGCTGATGCCATTGTAACAAGTCTCTGAGTCTGGGTTTGGCCCACGGTGCCAGATCCTTTGATCGTGCCGTAGGGACCATTTGCAGTCCTGGAGGCTAACGACAGGCCTGCTGCCTGCACACGAGCCATGGAGGCGACAACGGGAGACGCGGAAGAGGAGGTAGAAGAGGAGGTTGGTAGAGTTGTTGTTGTTAAGTTCCCAGCAGATGCCACTGCCAGCTGAGCAGTCTCCACCTTAGACAGGGAATGTTGCTGCGTTGTGGATCCTACCGAGGCAGAGAGCTGAGAGGCTGAGGGGTAGTGTGGCGTGACAGGGGGAGGAGAGGAGGTGGGGATTTGCAGGGGTGGGGGCGACAAAGGGCTGTCTGAAGGGCCCAAGCCCTTGGATGCATTGCTGAGGAGGGCCAGGGCGTGGGAGATGGAGTCCAAAGAGGGAGCAGTCAGATCCTCATCCAGAGAGTCCGACAGACAGATGGGCTCCGAGGGCGAGGAGGAGGAGATGGGCTGGCGGTTGGAGGTCAGACCAGACGTGGAGGTGGGCAGAGAGGGGATGGAGGTCATTGTGAGAGGTGGTTTGTGGATCCAAAGACCCTCCTAAAGAACAGAAGACCATGATCAGTGTCATTAACAAGAAATACACTGTAGGTTTTCAGATTTACCTCAGAAGCAGAGACAACCAGACTTTTACTATTAATGCAAACTGAACACCTCCTCCGTACTAGGCACTTTTTGTCTTGTACAATTCAGTATAATGCCAGATTCCATAACATTAATTCCATCAGTCCAACAAGAGACATTCCAATTATAGCCTTTCTAAAAGAGCCTGCAGCATGTAAATATTATCCATCATAGTGTTGCTTTATGACAGAATACTATTTGGTAAATGTGTTCAGCTTAAACTATCACTGTGTCGAAAGTACGGAACTAAAAATCAGATGGATATTTTTAGATATCATAAAGTATAAGATCTGAACTATCACTCACCTTGGCTTTGGCCTTGGGCCCAGGCACCATTCTCCTCTTGACTCTGGATGAAAAAAATGCAAGCAAATATTCAGCCTTTTCTATTTACACTTTGCATTCAAGCCTAGTCTCAGATAAATCCCAGAGTAGTTACTGAGGAAACATGAACTATGTGAGATAAAGTAAATACTCACAGGTTTCCAGTGAGGTGACTGTGAACGGAAAGACTCTCCTTCAACAAAATCCTGAGCAGAGGAAACACAGAGCGATAAGAAACACATAGTGAATTTGGTCACTGTTTTGTCGGGTCAATGGCTTTTTATGCCGATTTTGTTGTTTTTATTGTCATTGTCTGATCTTCTGCCTGCATTTCTTAGCCTGTGACTTCACTCATGTTTTAGATTATCTTGCCAAAGGTCATGACACATGAACAAGAAAGAAACAAAATGAAAATGGAGCACAACAACTCCAACTTCCAAATGAGAAAACTAATGTTTGTCAGTGTCATAGCAAGAGTTTCTTCTTCTGTCATTTAAAACATAACAAGTGAAACCTACTTTCCCACTGTTTGAAATATACCTTTCAATATATACACATAATACTTTATGTATCAGATGATTAACATACAGCTGGTGTATATGAGGTTAAACATACTCTTAAAATAAAACCCTCGCTAACAAGCAACTAGTAACATAAACAAAACCAGTAAATGTAGTAGAAATTTATAAATTAACCAAAAAAATAGTTAGCTTAGAAATGCACATATCCTACATTCACCAACTGACCAAAATAATGCTACTTGGAAAAGTGATATTAACAGCCAAGACTGTGGTTCTGTCTCTTGGCATCACACGCATACACACACACACGCATACACACACACGCATACACACACACGCATACACACACACACACACTTATTGTTTCTAATCTAATTCTAGTTTAGAGGTTAACTCCATTGTTCTCACCCTGGAGAATTTTCAGTAATTGTCTTATCACCACAAAGGAATGTGTTTAGCGGCTGTTATATATAAAAGCTGTGTAAGCACAAGAATATATACACAAAGACACACACACGCACACACACACAGACCTGGCCTGCATCCAGCCCTTCGGCCATAGTGGTTTGACCTCATTCTCTAAGAAGGCCTTGAGGTAGTCCTCCACAGACAGAGAGCACTGGTTCTCCATCTCATAGCAGCTCAGCTTTACTCGCACCAAGCTGCACAGCAGGTTCCTGCACAAACACAAATATTCAATTCAGCACAAATCATGCAATATTAAACTCTAAATTAGGCTGCAGGTGTTGAACACATAATGGCTGAGGAGACTGTTATTCTTCAGTGAGTCAGAGGTAATAATGACTGTGAAAAAAAAATGTGGAAGCTGTTGAAAATGAATGATGATTGAAAAGAAGCTGTGAGAGAGTCTCAAGGCTTTTCTCATTTCATTAGGACACTAATTCTTTACTCAGGGTTTCCACATTCATACGGGCATAAAATGCAAGGTTTTCACTGTAACTTTAAAGAGGAGCTCTTTATGATAAAAGGTGTTGTGGAGTACTACCGCATGTGTGAAAAAAATGAATAAAGCCCTTCTGGTGCCACATGGACCTGAGTGAAATCTGATATATCTCAGCTCATTCACTTTCTAAACTTTTAACGCCTTATTTTTCTTCATCACAGCAACTCTGAACAATCTTTAAGGCATGTGTAAGCTCTGTTTCCTAAATTAGACACCAACAGCAAGGAGCAACAGATAAGGTGACAACAAAAAGAAACAGAGTATGAGAAAAATGAATCAAGAAACAAAGTCAAACTCTGCAGCACCACAAGCACACAGCATGTCATCAGGTCAGCCATTTCAGTCCTGGATCAGTACCTGAGCTTGTCGTCCCAGACAAACTTCTTACGTGGGCCCATCACCCTCTTCCCAGGCTTTTCCTCATCTTCCTCTTCGGAGCCATTCTTATCGCCCTCTTCTGACTGCTGTCTGCACGACACACACACATATACACAGAGTCAGCAACATACTACCAACGGTATTGTTGTTGTATCTGTAAAAATGGTTAACTTCATAAAATATCCATAATATTCAGACCTGACGAAAGGCTGAAATGGGGGGAAAAAAGGATTTACTTACTTTGCAACCTTGGCCATGCAGTCCATGTTATATCTGGCTATCTGCTCCGGCATCACACTGCACACTGCCAGCTTCAGCTTCAACAATGGAGTCCGTAGTCGGTCATCCTGAGACAGAGAGAGACAGGAGAGGTGGGTACATTAAAGACAGAGGATGACAGAGATGGCGGGAGAAAACAGGAATGAAAGACAGGGAGTGAGGACATTGAAGTCAATGTGAGGAGAGTGGGAAAAGATGGATGCAGAGTAACAATAAGAGAGAAGAATGAAAAGGGAAAGAAGGCAGGAAGAAACAGGCATGCATAGAAAGAGGTGGTAGAGGAGGGAGAGGAAAAAAGAAGAAGCATAGTAGCATGAGAAAGAGTCAAAGAGCGAAAGAGTAGAGGAGTATGTTGATGTATTTTTTCAACAATGCTACTTTAATGATCCATGACAAAAGACATTTGGAGGCCTGTTTTCAGTGGTAGTCCTCATTGCACTAATCAGCCTACACATTAAGAACTGAAGCAGTGAAGACAGCTGGGGATTAAAGGCACAAATAATGTGGAGGAACAAGAGGATCAGTTTTGGGGTTAGACAACAGGCTGAATGAAGCGACTCAGATTCTCAGAAATACACAAATACATATGCAAATCAGAAGAACACTTGTAATATTTTGTTGCTTCCTTGATTTGTCTGTTATGAAAAATGGCTAATATTTTAATACTTTGTGGTTACACATGAGCATGAGGGTTAGGCCAAATGAGCTACAAGGGATCATTCAAAAAAAAAAAAAAAAAATTACTGGCATGATGAAAAAAACAAACAGGAAGTGGTGATACGAGTACAAAAACAGGAAGTCTAAATTGCCCAAAATATGACGGATACAGAGCTCAAGTCAGTTTACTGTAATGATGCAAAGAGGATTGTGAGAAGTTTTCAAGATTGAGGTTTGAACTCTTTAGTCTTAGATATATTTTGCAATTTTACTCTAAACTCTCTATAAACACGTTTACCTACAGATGAGGTTGAACTACACTTTATACAAACTAGGCCTTTGAAGCATCCTAAATCCTGAAGTTGAGTCATTTATGAGATTGCAATTTCAGAAAGTCAATGAGTGTTATTAACTGAGAAAAGACAGGATTCACAGAAAATCACTTTTGCTAAGATTAGGTGTGACATTACACATGTGCAAAGGTTTCAGTCCTTCCTCAATCTGGCTTTTAATGACTACAGAGCAAACCACAAAGGCTGCAGTGGGAAAGACGTTTTCGAATCAGATTCTAGATGGATTTAAATTGAAGGGATTTCTCACTTCCTTCGCAGACAAGCCTCACTCACCTGGATGTTGAGACTGAGCTTCTTCAAGCGTTTGAGGAGGGCTTCTTTGTTGCACGGCACAAATGCCTCCATGTGCGAGTAGATGTCTGAACGCACCTCAGGAGGCTGCTCCTGGACCTGCAGCTCAATACTGAGAGGAGGGGAAAAAAGTCACGGTGTGAGATAAAGAAGGATCAAAAAACAAAGGGGAGGCAGAGTTATGGTGGTGGAAGCAGAGAGGGAGACAGAATGAAAGAGAGATGGGAGATTGAAGTAATGGATGGGGAAGAATAAAGGGTAGTGGAACAGCACAAGAGGAGGGTGAACAAAAAGTTGAAGAAGATTGCTGTATCTGCTGCTGTTGCTTCTAGTGTGTCCAATAATTAAGGTTCTACGACTAGAGTCCATTTATAAACTATATGAGGATATTACACAGTAGATAGAATTGTGATTACTGTGATTTATTCATTCATTTTGGTTTACTGGAAATGTCAATGATGCCATGATGACATTTCACATCATCACTTTGATACAGTGCTCTGGAGACAGGTTAATTTTCTGCCAACCTCCGTTTCTGTCAATAAGCACCAACATGACAAAAAATTCAAGGAACAAACTGTACAAAATTGTATCTTCTTTTAACAGGCCAAGAGTAATTAGCCAAAACGTAAAATGCTTAATAACAGACCCCATGTTGGTGCTATTCAATACATACTTTAATATGATATAGAATATCTGTATACTCCTATAGACTGCCATTAAAATACTGTAAAAAATTATCTCAATAACTGCAAAAGATATTGAAAGTAATAACTGCCATGTGTAAATTGGAATGATGGCACTATCTGCAAACATGTGAGTAGAATCAATGAAAAACAAAAACAAAAAATACATATATATGGAAGAAGAAAAAATAAGTATTGAAAAAATAGTGAAAAACAGAGTGAAAATAACTAAGTGCGAGCAGTTGCAGCAATCACCCAATGAGAAGCATGTAATTAACACAGACAATGAGAGGCAGAGAAAAAAACACTTGAAGACAGCAGGAAAAGTAGCGAGGGAAATCTGCTGAAAATGAGTGAGAAAGACTGAAAGGGAGGAGGAGAGCAAGCTGGGATCTGGCTGACTGTGATTTAAAAGCTGTCCTACTCACTCCAGGAGAATGTTATTCATGTCCAAGGTGAAAAATTTCTTCCTGCCCTCTTGATCAAACTGCCGCGAGGCCTGTGGGAGAAAAGGTTGAGTCAGCATATCAGGACTGTTCCATACAGTACAAATACAGACAGGTGACAAATTAACAGGAAAAACCAACATAAAGTGTCTTAGTAAGGTGTTGGGCCACCATGTGCCACCAGAACAGCTTCAGTGTGCCTTGGCATCGTTTCGACAAGTTTCTAAAGTCTACTGGAGGGATTGAGCACCATTCTTCTAAAAGATAACGCCTCATTTGGTATTTTGATGATGATGGTGGAGAGCGCTGTATAACACATCTGCCGAAAATCAGCCATAGGTTTTGAGATCTCATGACTAGCATAACATGTGATTCACATGATTTCCATACTCAAACCATCCAGATACCCTTCATGCCGTATTGATGGGGACATTATCATCATCCTGGAAGACACTACTTCCATCAGGAAGAAATGTTTCATCACTAAAGAATAACTCTGTATTGATTTGCAGTGACCCGTCCCTCTAAGGAGAAACCGTGCCACATGAATCCCTCCTATTCAGGCCTGTGCTGTTCTTTTTGTGTAAGCCACATGTGCACTTGCCCACTTGTCCAAAACACTGTGAATGATGACTCATCTGACCAGATCACTTTTTTCCACATCTCTGAAGACCACTACCTGGTTTTTGCATCACTGAACTCTGAAATGTGCATTCATCTTTGTAATAAGAGTTTATGCACTGCAACCCTATTATAATATCCCTTTCTATGTAATTAATGATGGACTTTTCTTGCTGACAGTCTGATCACAACGTGATTCTCAGTCACTGGGAAAGAGTTGCTGTTCTGTTTTTTCCTTAGATATGGCACTAATGCATGAGCATCCAACTGATCTCAATGCAGAGGTCACTGTTCCTATTGAACCACTAGCCAGTTGAACCCTTATTCAGAGTCACTTGGATCTTTTCCTCTTGCCATCAAAGAGGAATCAAAATCAGAATCAAAATTTTATTCATGCCACAGAACATGATTGGGTGTCAGCTATGTAATTGTACAATGCCTTTGCAACTGCATTTATTATGTTTTTCCACTCATTCATTCAGGTTGTTCCTTTGTTGCTACTCTGTCCATATACGTACTGTACATCTGTGATGCTGTGCTTCTGAGCACTTCATACGGACAGTAACACATTTCCTTGCTTCTCCTCTACTTGCCTGATACTGACCTACACCTAACTCTAAATTTAACTATACACTTTTACACTTCACTGATTTGGTTTGTGAAAGCCATCAATCAAACTCTGCTATAGACCAAGTCTGGGTCTCCTAGGTGGGCTGACGTGCAGTTTTATTTTGGGGGTTCAACCAGAGGATTTTGTGATTTTATGATATGATATGTGATTTTAGCATGAATTCAAATGTTAAACTACTGTTAAATCCACCTCCTGATTGTGGGAACTGTCAAGGATCTCTTGATCTGTATAGGCAATGTGTTTACACAACATATTAATCATGGTGGTAACACACATGTGCATCAACAACTACAGGCACAGATTTTCCCTGATTAATCAGAAAGTGTAAATGAATCACAGCAGCGTGTGTTGTGCTTCTGTCTTGCTCCATATTTGTCAGTTCCTCAATAAAAAGAGACAAATTCACAGTAACCATCCTCCAACTACAACTATGGGCCAAGTAGCCTGAGAGACATTTCCTTTAATTAATTCAAGAAAATACTTATATTACTTATATAATACATTATCTTTGGAAGCACCAAAAACAATTGAACACTCCTCTTTATTTCTCGGCCTCACTCCTCCTCACTCTTCTCTTCTTCACCTCTGTATCCTTCACTTGCATCATCCCTCTCTCTGCCTAGCTTTACATCTTTACCCACATCTAGAAAAACATTCCTCTGCTAAGGATTGACTCTGTGGCTCTGAGATATAAGCCCAACAAGAAAATAAGAACTTCTTCAAAGGCTGTGACGCCAACCCTGTTGTGTTAGTTGCATAAAACCCCCTTAGGGTTCAGCTTGGAGCATGTTTCTCCAGTACTTGAGAAGAGACTTTTGCTGTTGGACTAAACAATAACAATAAACATTTTGTGCCACTTCCTGAGCTGAATGGCATTTGTGTTTAACTTCAGTAAAGAGGCTTCGCAGGTAATTGCAGCTACCCACACACACGTTACAGCTGACTCACCGCCCGCAGGTCTTCGATGCGTTTAGTAAGAGGAGCAGGCAGTCCATCAGGCAGCGGAGGCGGAGAAAACAGTCTGCTGGAAGACCCCAGGCCTCGCCCTTGGCCACCTCCTCCTCCCGCCGCTGCTTTTTGAGCCGGAACACCTACTCCCAGAATGCCATTCTCCCTGGCCGCCACCATTGCGTGCTGCTGGTCAGTGTCCAACACGCTGAAGTCCAGGTCGCCGAGCAGATCCTGCAGCTCCTTCTCATTGGCTGAGCCCAGCAGTGACATTACAGCTGGGTCCGAGGTGAGATCTGCCAACGATAGGTCGTTGCCGGGTGTGTTGCCCTGCGGGTGGGTTGAATTAGAGGATAACAGGTGGTTTGTTGAGTTGGTGGAGTGGGGCTTATTAGCCACACCTCCTGCCAGGCCGGGGTGAGCCATGTTCGGGTTCCTTTTCTTCATTTCCTCCTTCTCCCGGGTGAAGCGGCGGAGCATGGCCGCCAGGTACAGCGAGTCCTTCATCAGCTTCTTTCTCTTTTTCTTCTCCGGTCGGTGGAGGTTGAGAGCCGTCACTCTGTTGGAGGGAAACACAGCAATGCTTTGTTTTTAAATTTCACTTTACTCAATCAGGCTGACAGCAAGTGCACATACACATGGAGCCAAATCCCTGTTTTTGCTTCATTCAGGATATGACATTTACATTCAACATGAGAAACCTAACGTGTGCAGGTGTGTCTTGACTTTCTTAATAATTTCAGCCAATATGTTCTGTGCCAACAAAGACTGATCGAATGATGATGAAACCTGGATGAGGGGTTTATACGCCACAGTATCCTGGTTTCTATCAGACTACTCCAGGTTGTAGAATGGGGTTTCTGAAACCAGGTTTTGATGTTTACATGCACAATCCCAGAACATTGATACTCCAAAAATCAGGATACAAGAGTGCACGTAAATATACTAATTGTGTTTTTATTAGCAGAAGTATGTCTTTTCATTAATTATTTCTTTTTGGGCGAAGTCATTTTTTTGTGCTAGATATGTAGTGCCTGACATATCAGTTTAAATAAAACTTTTCACACTGATCAAATAAATATGTCGATTTAAGAGTTGGTATTTCTGTAAGTCAATGTACAGCTCTGCAAATCTACTGTCATTTGTCACCACTTTGTAAAGCTGGCAGAATAGACCGAAAATGGGCACGGCAGCAGACCAATAAAGCAATAATTTCAGTTACATTTAAAAAGGGACACAAAGTAAGTCAGTGGAGGTGGAAAGCGAAACATTAAAAATATTTAAAACCCCTGAAACAAATAAGAGACATATTCACTGAGGTCTGAGGCATCAACACGCTGACAAAGACGACTCAGAATCCCCACAGTTCCACGCTCTTCCCACGTTTGAGAGATTAACCTGCAGTGTGCTCTGAAGGATCTGACACACACATGCCCATATATAACATCGTCTCTTTCATAATGGCACAATGGCAATAGCTGCTGCTATTTTAGGAACTTGTTTTCAGAATAGCAGCATGAGTATTCGGCCTATCTGAGCGTAGATAATGGGAGCGTTTTCTAGAAGGTGGCTAGCTTGTCACAGCAACTAAGAGCAAGTCACAGTCAGCATCCCTGCCTCATGATAGATGTATGAGCGGATCCAGACAAAAGCATAGGAGTATATAATGTCTCACAGGGTGGTGGTGGATTATTAGCACAGTAAAGAGAGGACAAATGTGTCATCACGTATTCACAGTGGCCCACATGGGTATCCAGAAGGTCAACTTTTCACACACAGGAGAAAAAAAACATGTCCATTTACATAACAGCGTCTGTGTGGTTTTGACATTTTAAAGTGACATTTTTTCCCCAATAACATGACTTAATGGTAATGAATCATTGGATTAAGTGGGAGACTTTTTTTGAGGTCTATTTAAATGATGTGTGGAATGGCCTACTGACGGGAGAGAGAGCAGGAATTTTAGCTTGCTCAGCTACTCAGGAGCCATTCATTCACCTTCTTAATTAATATAAAATCCCTTATATGAAGAAGCATAACTTCCCCACCTGGCACAAGACAACCATAAAAATAAACACAGACAGTTATATTATACCGCCATGATTCTCACCCTTGTTTAGGTACTCTGTTATTCTTCGGGTTCTTCTCCTCCAAACTGTTCACTTCCTTCTTTTTCCTCTTCTTAATCATCTGCTCCTTGTTATCATTCGGCTTCTGAAACAAGAGCACAAACACTGCTTAACTTAAATAAGCAGATGACGACAGCACGCAGTGGCAAGCGATCAATTCTGTCTGAGGAACACACGCAGTGCTCTGTGTGTGTGTGTGTGTGTGTGTGTGTGTGTGTGTGTGTGTGTGTGTGTGAATGAGCGTGCAACAGTATGTCCTTCAGAGATTTCTCTTGATGTGGTGAATGATAACGTTTACATCACATCTCAGTGAAACCAGTGAGAATCAAGCTCCTGTGGGGAGGATATTCATATGCCTCATCAGAACTGTTAAGATCCAGCTGTTTCATACGTTGTAATAACTACAGGGCAAACAAAATGGTAGTAACCACATAATTTATCTAAACACATCACACAACTCTTCACTAATGAACCATGCTTTATTTACTGCTGAATAAAGCATGGTTTTGCAATGAAGCTCACAATTCTCAAAGTTAAAAATAAAACTAGATTTTTTACTGTGACATTTCCATGACACAGTAAAATTTCCGAGACTGCGATTGGTACAGTGTCAAAGGTGTTTTTATGTTATGCACATAATTTCATGCCAATCTATCCAATGTTGAGATATTTCAGTCTGGACCAAAGTGGTGGACCGATTGACTGGACTCCTGTAGCTTTCCTAGTTTTACATTAAGACCAAAAATGAAAATACGTCTTGAACTTGGTGAGAACGGCCATGAAATTATATACACCTATAAAAGATAGGGAATGTCACAATATCAACCAAATCAACATATTAAAAAAAACCCAAAACAAAACATCAACAACATACATTCCCATTATCGAGTTCGGAAAAGTTATGTTATGTCAGTTTTGTACAAGTTAAGATGGCCTCACCTTGTCTCCCTCTCCCTCGGAGTCTGAGGCCGCTCGGAACTGCAGCGTGCCTGTGTTGATGTAAAATCCCCCCAGCTTTGTGGTCAAAGACGCAGGCACCAGCTCATCATACTGAGAAAAATAACAATAGAAGACAGTTTGTAGTATAAGACCATGGGAATCAAGAAAACAATAAATCTGCTTACATAAGACAAGCTAATGTCATCTGCAGATTTCCAGATATATTGTCTGACTGAAAATGTTTTTTGTTAACATTTGATGCAGCAGCCCGTGCTCTTCTGATGATCAGTGAAACTGGATGACGTGTTGCACACCAAAATAAATAAATTGCTAAAAAGAATCACAGTCCCTTCAGGCCACATTTTTCCATCATGGAATCATTATCAAAACAGAAAAAACGAGGTCAAAAAGGCACTGCCAATTTGTAAGTGCAGAGAGGACAGCTATCAAAACAACAACAATTATAATATAATGGCAGAGAATTCATACAAAGAGCATAATTCTAGCTGTTACAGTCAGACAGAGAGTGATATGCTCTGAATACTGAGCAACAAACACTGTCAAACAAAAACAATGACATATCCCTGTGTGGACACAAGGAGCACATACATATTCATGAGTCATGAGGAGGATTTTAGAGCATAGTCTCAGGTTGGCTGTAAGAAGGGACGAGCGTCTATCTTTAGAAGCGCCACTGAATGTACTGTATTGAAACATCAGGCCAGGAAATAAATATTTAACCACAAAGGAATAATGTCTACCTCAACAACAATACAAGAGAACAGCAGTTCAGGAATGTGACTAGGACAGCAAATTAATCAGCAGATAATAAGGAAAGGAGAAAAGAGAGCAATGTGCAATGTTATTATTAAGACTAAAAGGAGACATCTGACTAAATGAAAGTGACATCCTGAAATATACATACACCTCAGTGAAAAATCACCTTGTTATTAATAAAGTGAGGGTTACTCACAGCCTCTGAGTTGTCGATAAAGGGGTCTGTCTCGTCATAGCCAAAGCCTATATCAATCAAATCTTGCATTCTGTCCTTCCTCTTCTTCTTCCCTATGTTTCCCTGAAAAAAAAAAATCCAAATTTTCAGTTATTGTTTGTCACATTTTTTTCTAACCTTGATCTTAAACTGGCCCCTCTTCAAAATGAGGGTTGTCAAAGTGTCTTTTCTCCATATGAATATTGTCTTAGGGGCATCTGGTCCTCTTAAGAACACAAACACACATGAGACAACTAGAGCCTGACTGATAAATCGACCATGCCGATACACTGGACGATATCGGCTTCTTACAGATATGTTGTCACTGGCATATTTATCGGTCGATAAGAAGAAAGGACCTGCACTACAGAAATGCCAAAGACACGTTTAAGGTCATACAGAAACATCTTTTCCATGACATAGTCTGTCTACCAGAGAGCAACGACTGGTTTAATTTTCAGCTGTAAACCATTTGGCACATAGCTGCAACAGTTCTTTAAAAACTACCAATAAAAGGGATAATTATCAAAAAATATTAATGTGATAATACAAAAACAATAATTGTTTATTATTGTTATTATTATCATTATTATTATTACTATAACATTATCGTTAATAATAATAATCTCCCCTTATTTTGCTGTCAAACTGTTGTTTTTATCTGAATTGAGGGTCAAAGGAGTCGAGGACATCACCTGCTCTTTTGATTTGGGCTACATAAATGACATTTACTTGACTATAACAAGTTAACTAACACAAATAAACACAATATTTTAACCCATACATCAGCTGATATTGCAGATAGTGGTACTGGCCTTTGAATATGTTCGTCAATACGTAACAGACAGTACAGAAATACCAAAAGACAAACAGTTTACAAGGTTTCAGAAATAGTGTAGCCTCCACACTTTGTTCATCACAGAGCACTGAGAAGTTGATTTTGTCTATTGTAAAATGTCCTGCTAATGTTGTTTTTCTTTAATGTGTTTATCGACTGATATATCACGATTTTTGAAAATCACAAATATCTCATGCTTCCAATACCCTGTATCGGTCGATATATAATTTTAACAAGATCAGACTGCAATCTGTTCAAATGCAGAGACTTAAAAAAAAACAAAAAAAAAACTCACATATTTAGTTTCAAACTTTTTTGCCAGGGCCTCAACCTGGAGCCGCTCTCTCTCATCATCATTGAAGGGGTCACTGGGATTGTGGGCTGAAGTCACATTTGGAGGTTTATTCTTTGCCTGGACGAAATAATGAAATTTGAACATTAAAGATTATAAACATGGATGATCACATGTGAGAACTTGGGTCAGTTTCAGGAGACAAACAGTGTCAGCGTGGTACCTTGTCACTAAATCTATTAGAAAATAATAATAGTAAAATAAAATAAATCTGTAATATATTAATAAATGATCTCAATACTGCAGCAAACTTAAAATAACTGAATAAAAATATGTCAAACATGATGCTTGCATGAACACATTTTTACTCAAGAATTATTTGCAAACTTGTTCAATCTGTAAAAATATTACCCAGCATACTGCAGCAAACCTAAAATAACAGACTGAAAAAAAAAAACAAATCACAAAATATGCCAAACATGATGCTTGAATGACTCACATAAGAATTATCTAATTATCCCGTGCTTTGCAAACTTTCCCCCTTGAATTACCCACAAACATTACACCAAAATCTGCATCATCTCAAAGTGCACAGAATGAAAATGAGGCGAGCTCGTCTTTGATCTCCCAGCTCTGACATTTGCCTTTGCTCCCATGCTACATCCTGGTACTTCCATCAGCAATGCTCTCTCATCTATCTATCACCCGCAGCCAGAGGGCCAAACTGCATGTGGCATTTCCAAGTGCTGTAATGGCTGTGTGACTGGGCTTGTTGCTGGGCAAGTCTGAGTGAACAGGACACAGGTAGCAGCACAAGATAAGCTTCATCTCCCCCATGTGCAAAAGAAAGAAAGAAAGAAAAGAGGAGGTCCCTCGTTAAAAAGCTGCGCTGCTGAAGTTGGAAAACACGCAGAAAGACTGGCTGGAAACTGTCTTTTGTGTTGCTCCGACTAATGGTCAGTTTGAGCCACGCTAGTTAAGGACAAGGTGCATCCCCCCCCCTCCATTACTTAGCAATGACAAGTCCACACAAAACTCCAGCTCGGCTCCCACTCGGCCTGGTGCTGCTAGTTAAACTGGGGGATCCTACCTGGATGAGTTCTCCGTAATTAAACTCGACGGAGGAGCGGTCGTCGGGCTCGGAGAGGGACAGGCTGAGCCGCACCGTCGCCCTCCTCTCCGCTACAGCCTTGTCCCTGTCGCCGGTTCTGCCGAGGCGGTCGTCGCTGGCAGCACCTCCTGCCCCGGTCGCTGCCTCGACCTCCCCGGCTCTGCCGAAGTTGAAGTCGGCCTCCTCCTCCAGCCGGCGTTTCCTGGACTCCGCGGCGGCTCCAGCTGCGAAGGCCGACAGGGTGACAAACTGCACTTTTCTCGGTTCGGCCATTTGGATGAGCTGCCTGTCTGAACCTCGCTCCGGACAGACAGCGACAGCGAGGAGAAGAGCTACTTCGCCAAACTACTCCAAATTGACGGCTTGAAGAAGGTTTCGCGGAGCCCCGGCGGCTGCTCGGTGCCTACACGGATGTCAGGGCCTCCTCCGCACCATACGAATTGAACTCCAGGGGATGCGACGGTCGGGGAAAAGTTGTTTTTTCGGTAGCTACTTGCATCCTCGATTTGCTATGGGACCGAGACATTCACAGGAGCCATCTTGGGTTTCGGGAGTAAATAAAATATCAGAAGAGAGGGGTCGCTGCGCCTGCGCGGACGCACAAACCGGAAGTACCGTGACACGAGGGGGGGTCATCACGGCCAATCACAGCGTGCCCCGATCCTAGACCCGCCCCTGTCACAACAGGCGATAATAACAGCACTATCAGGACTATAATGACCTTTATAAAGTGTCTGAGTGAAGGACAGACCACATGTTGGGTGTATCCAGATATCACAGCTACATCACGGTTTATGGAGGCGACAGCTCTCATGTGATGCCCTTCTCTGTGTCTATTCAGGAAAATGCTGAATTGTGCATTTTTGTGCAATGGCACCAGCACACAGTCAGACCTCAAATCCTGAACGGAAGAAAGCAAGACAGAGGCCTGGCTGTCTCAGTGAGCCAGCCCAATACCGATCATTTCATTTCAGATCTTCAGTTACAGTCACTAATGACCACCTGTTGATGTGGCACACATGCTCCTATTACATTAACATGCTCCAATTACTGTAATAAACTGTGTAAATACATTTACAGCTTGACATTGATGCTTGTATTTTCTGTGTTTCATGGCTGGATTAACCCTGGCAAAATCTTGCTTTTGGGTCCCCATTAAAACCCCTACCTTTGGCCCTGTGAGCTATGAGTCCTGCCAAGTTGACAAATTTGCAGCTGAAAGTTTTTCATAGATTTTACACATGAGGATCAGTGTAATCGTCAAGTGGAGCACAACTTCAGCTCTGTGTAGGCCTACGTCAAGCTGTTTTGTTGTTGTTGTTGTTTTAAAGAGAAAACTATTTGGTCCCAGATATTTACTTATATATACTTAAAAAGAATGAATGCCAGTTGATTTTTTCCTTAGATCTTTCTGAAGCTGCTTCATCATCATTGACATTTTAGTCTCATGTTTTGCTACTTAATTTTGTTATTTTTCCACTGTCCGCACACCATATACACAATACTTCCTTAGAATTAGTACTGTATGAAGTGTAAAACTGGGATACAGCTCAAGTGTAGCAGCCATGCTTCTAATAACATTAAACTGTGTGAGGAAATCTCAGTTGGATCCTCGTATATTGTTACTGTTGTATATTGTTGTTTTGCAACTTTCATTCATATCAAATATGAACGTAAAACATATTAATTAAAATTTACCTAATTTTGTAGAATTATTTTGATCGTGATAATCCTATTTCTTTTTGTCATGCTCCTGTGTTTTTTCTTCCTCTACTGAATACTCTTATATCTTGTGCCTGTTTTCTTTATCTTAATTGTTCTGTTCTTTCTCGCTCTGGAATTCTTTTTTTTAATTGTTAAAAAAAGCTGAGTAAAAAAAACTACATGATGTAGTTAATGTAATGACATTCACACAAATAAATCACTGATAACAACATGAAAATAATTTAAAGAACACATTGCAATTCAAAATGCACATATTTTAATACAAAGCACCACAGATTATAGCTCAATATTTCTTTGCCTCATGAGGCATCACTATCATTTATACAGTTCGTTTAACTGAAATGTTTGCTGATGTCTGCATAATGTAGCTGCTCTTGATGTAGACCTGTAGTGAGCTGAGGTTCAGTGCTGAAGGCTGTCATGAGAGGAGGACTCTGTTGTCTTTGGCCCACTTCCTCAGAGCTCGGATGATGTATTCAACCTGGGGGTTTCCTGAATTTTGCAGCAGGGGCACCACCTCTTTAAGTGTCTCCCTAGAACATAAACAGGATATGTGAGGAAAGAAGATTAGATCAAGAATGCACCGTCTCTCATGTTTCTTTTATTTAGACATCACACCCACTCAAACAAACCACAGAGGTTTGATGTGCGACTCCAGATCTTATTCAGTTTTACTGGGAAATGATGACAGATTTCTGTGACAAATGATGCTTTGCCAGAAAATAGAAACTTAGAAAACATTGTTAAATGTGCAATGATAACTTTAAGACCCACATTATTGCACAGGAAAAAGAAACAAACATACTTGGACTCCTTGTTTGCCAGTATGAGCTGGAAGATGCCAACACATGCCCCTCTCTTGCCTTCCCAATAGTTGGAGCCTGGGTCAAGTTTCTCCAGTGCATCAAACGCTTTGGCTGCATAGTAAAACTGGCCCATCTGAAACAACAGTGCTGTGGTCATGAGCACTAATATTCAACATATTGACATTTCAGTAAGAGCTGAAGCCAAAATTGGTATGAGAAAACAAATATCACAAACAACAGACAGAAAGAGAGTGAATTTTTAAATTTCTCCATTTAAGGTGACATCTGGGCATCAAGCTTAAGCACACATTTGACACATTTGAGTTCAGTGGCACAAGACTGAAGGACTTGCCCTTAGCAATAATTTACAGTATGTCAAGAGCCAGATGAAGACATTGATGCAATGGGACTTAAACAGAGTTGACACTATTAGTTGACTGACAGAAAAGCAATGGATAGTCAAGTAATCATTTGATTCACTTCTCAAGCAAAAATGCACTAAATGTGATCTCAGTATATTCTGCTTTTCTTATTTTTATATTATCATGAACTGAATACCAAGTAGAATTGTCAAAATCTGAAAGATCAATGTGCAATAACAAAGAGAGACAGTGAAACTCACATTAGAGAAGCTGGAGAGAGTTTGGCATTTTTGATTGATATAACTTAAGCAATTTATTGATTATAAAATTGTTGCTGATAAATTTAACAGATAAATCCACGACATTAACTGACTAATTCTTTCAGCTGTTCATATAATCACACAAGTGTTCCCATTAAAGAGGTCGCCATAGATGATAGATGAGGAAGAAGACAGAGGATGATGTCACCTTGTAGCAGTCATTGGCAATGAGCTGCAGCAGACTGAAGGAATCGGAGGAAGTGCCCATTTTCAGATAGAGCTCCCAGGCAAGCCGACCCTTCTGGTTCATTATGTCTGACAAGAACAAGATAAGTGTTCAATAATCCATCACTCATAGGCTGTTTCAGAAACCTTTATAGATTCAGATATGGAAAATATTAAACACCTTTAGGCAGGTTTTATTGATGTGGATTAAGCCAAGAAAGGAGGAAAAAAAATCTTTTAATGGAGATATCCATTTCTTAGAACTGTTGAGTATGACCCAAAATTCTTCACAAGCCTGAGGCAAAAATCTGACAGCTCCTTGAAATCATGTTTAGGAACTGTGCTACATGAATGAATAAGCCTTGCATAAAGATTTTTGTAATTAAATATACTATCATCAGTGCGACTGCTATACATACAGCACCGGGCCAACCAGCTGAGGTAAACATAGTCATTCTTGATCTTTTCGCTCTGAATCAGCAGAAAAACCTGAAAGAAACATTAAAATTAGTCCAAAGCATTAGTCAGTAATAAGTCAGTCTAAATCACAGTCTGTAAAAGGAGGTTGTGTAGATGTATGTTGAAGCAAGGCACCCACCTCTTCTGCTTCTTTGTAGTTGCCAATTGCTGCTTTAGCCTGAGCATAGTTGAAGTTGAATGTATCGTCATTGTAGAAATAACCCTGGCAAAAGAAAAGCACAGGTATGCTTAAAAGAGACAGTAAAGATTCAAACAAAAGGGCATACAAAGTGTAAACATATTGATGGTCGTGCAAATCCTAGGGAATAAAAAAAGCACACACCTGAATAAAGCATTGCATTTGTGAAGCACCACTTGTCATCTGAAGTGACACCTATCACCCAGTGTGTGGGAGTCTTTTTTCAGCTCCCACTTACATTCCGATACCACAGTAAACTAATAACACCGTGATTCTTCACAGGAATAAACTATATAATGTGTGTCTTGTATTGAGCAACACTAACCTTGACTGAGTTAAGATATATGAGAACATCTTCAAACTGTCTCAAGAGGAAGAAGCAGGAGGCCATGCATTGTCTGCCAGGAATAGTATCTGAAAGCCAGAAATATGTTATACACACATGTTCACACAGAGCGAGAAATACTGGCCTACAGAGGCAGAAAGCCCTCGCAGTTCTGGACACTCCAGAAGCTCCAGAAACACTGATTTAGAAATACGCATGAGCAAGTTTAAAAGATAGATAAAAATAGGTGCACAGCAAACAGTAGAATCTGTGTAGCATACAAGTGAAAAATTGATAAGACAGCATTATTATTATTATATTATTAATTGAGTGAGACTGAACAACATCAAATAGCATTTATATTAACTTCATCTCGGGAAAACATTGGTTTCAAGACTGGTGAATTATAAACAAATAAATATATCAGTGGCATCATGGTAAATAGCTTGAAGCAAGGCTCTATTTCTCCTCTCAGATTTCCAGGACTGTGTGCACATATGCTGTCAACAAGCACTGTTTCATGAATTCCACATCCAAGGAAGCAATAGGTAAAGCAACTGCCCTGTCAAAGTAAGACAAACAAAAACATTTACATCTAATGTAAATGTAAAAACACACATCTATTTTTCTATCTGTGTTTGTGTCACCATTCTTATGAGGTCAAAAAGTCCCCATAATGTAACTCATACGATTTTACGATGAAGACTTAAAGTTATGGTTAGGGTAGGTGCCGAGGAAATTATTGAATGTAATGTTTTCTGAAGTGATGTTTTGGGGTTTTAGATTAATAATTATAATAATATAATAATATTGATTTAAAAAATCTTAATTGAAAAAATCTATACACAATGTTGATTGAGCTTGTCACCATCAGGTAAATCTCTCCTTGTTTTGCAGTTTACCAGAGTATTTAAATCTGGTGTCTGTGGCGAAGTTCCCATATTGGCTCAGTGGTAGTAATGTGTTTTACATCAACCAGCAATGATTGGTTTGCCAGAGCTGAAGGGGGGAGTGATGGAGTAGGTTGCCAGAAGGGGGAGACACAAGTTCTGCACTGCACAATTTAATAAAAGACCAGAAAAACTGACCACTATTGCAATAATATTGGCAGCCCTGATAGATTTCAGCAGTCTTCAAAAGTTCTGTGGGGGCCCTCCATCTGCAGGTCTATGATATTGCACAGTGTTGCTTTTAAGAATCATACTGATCAAATGTCAATGTACCGCATTCACTAGCCGAGCCTCCGACCAACTGAAAGAACTGCTGGGCAATTTTCAGGTGATCCCTCTGAAAGATAAAAGCACAATAACAAACATTTGTTTTGAACTCACTGTTATCACATTTGTTTGTTTGTACTATTTGCTTAAAAGCAATACTCACTGATCCAATTTCTTGTCCCAGTGCGGCATTTACCACTCCTTTCAAGATATACTCCTGAGAGAATAATGATAAAAGTGAAATACTCCACATTGTCTCTTTTCCAGTCTCTTTATGGTGAAAACACTTAAAAGGGAGAGGGGCAACTTTGATTACCTTGATGGAAATCATGAAAAAAACACTTAAAAGCAATCATTCACTTGTGGATAAAAAATGAAATAAATCAAATATTTATTTAGCAGTCAAATGTATCAATCATTTGATCTATTCTTTCACCGCTGTTTCAATTAGTTAAAAAATGCATAAAGGAGATATAAAAGCCAAACACTTCACATGCTTTCAGATCCAGGCGACATTAATGTACATTTGAAGATAAAAACTGGTCACAAAAGAAAAAGCTCTTCAGGAATTTTTTAGTGGAATGAGGAGAAGAGATTCATTACCAGACTTCTTTTAATCTGGAATGATTATGGTTTTTATTGTACATTTGCCTTCCTGTAAAAGAGCCTGTGGAGGCTGTAATTAATTACACAACAGAAATGAAACACGGTGATTGTATTATTTTTCACTTCAGATTGAAATTAAGCAGATCTGAAGTCTCTTACTGAGGCCAAATAATTACACTGCTCTTGAAAAAAAAACGTGGAAAAAATTGTAATATCACATTTAAACTCACTGACACTAAGTTATTACCTGAGGTGTTGTGGGCACCAAATCTTGGATGAGGTTGAAGGCTTCCTGGACATCATCTGGAAGTGTAAAATGGAGCAAGTGAATACCTGAGCTAGAGTAGGTAATTTCTAAAATCTGACATTTAAAACAAGTGCGCATCAAATTAACTTAGGTCTGTTTGCACAGTTAGTATGGTTTATTTGGGCTGGTGTGATATTGATATTGAACATACCATGGTGCAGACCAAACTACAATGGTTTGGTTTGTTTGTGGTGTAAAAGCAAACGAACCAACCAAAGGATTTTATGATAGCCGATACGTGATTTTGGCACAATGCCAAAAGCTTAAGTCCTAATAAATCCTGGACCAGAACTGAAATGTATAATTTGTTCCCATTTGTCCAGAGAAAATCGAATCTCCAGTGTGAAAGCATCCTAAAGGTTATATGATAAATAAAACCGTGTGTGATGTTATTGTGTTGTATTCTATTTCATAATTTTTGATTTTACTTTAAACGTATTATACGGTATGTTCTTGAAAGATATATTTGTATTTAGAGTCCCTATTTTAATTTTGAAATTATAGACAATTACCTTTGTAAATAAAAGTCAAAAGATCTGAATCTTGAAAGCTTTACTCCTCATTTTACAGTCAAATCCAGCATGCATGTCTTTTAATGGAAATATTTTTCTTGTTTTGCTTTTTCCAAAAAACTGCAATGTCATGGCTACACACCTTGTCTGAGATAGTAGATGACGAGGTTGAGTCTGGCCTCAGGGATCACATCGATCAGAGGAGGCAGTACCTGCAATGCCCCCTCCCCACCACGAAACACTACCTGCAGTACACAGGGGACAGAATCAGAGAGTGGAAAAGTAGCATGTAAGTCACTAGTGTATGTGCACACACCGGTACACACATAGACACTCACAGTTAGAGCTTGTGAAGAGCTTACCAGGTTGTGTCGGATAAGCTCCTTAGCAAACTCAAAGGAGCAGGAGGAGATGTCGATTAAGTTCTTCAACTCAGCCTAAGAGCAGCAGAATGCACACATAAGTCAAACGTATCACCAGCTACTCTCCCCAGAGAGGCAAGCATTTACTGACTCACTGTAATGGTGCAAGCATGGCTAATAAAAAATACAATTTTGAAAATAAAAGATCTCAATTAAAAGCACAAATACTACACATTGACACTGGAAATTTAATTAGTTCATTCTTAATAAATTCATAGTGCTGTGAACTGTTGTTTTAATTTCAAATATCTACCGCTGTATAATTTGTTGGATTTTTATATTTGAACCTATTGGTGCTTAGTGATAGAGCCGCAAAAATGGATGGATAATTGATATTTAAAATGCAACATATTCAATATTTTGTTTTTGCTTGTAGGAAAAAAAACTTGTTATCTTTTCATAGTTAAAATAAGGTAGCAATCGATCAAAAAATGAAAGTGAAAGAGTATAAAAATGCAAAATCACAATGTTAATATGAAGAACAAACTGTCAGTCAGGAGCACCTCAGCTGCCTTGCCATTGTAGAGTCTGAAGTGGTTGCAGGCCTTGAGGTTGAGGGCAATGGTGGAGTCAGGCATGCTCTGCAGGTACACTGCCAACACCTCCTGGGACACATCATAGTAGTCCAGCTTATAGTAACACAGAGCCACGTAAACTTTTAGGGCCAGGAAGTCTCTGAAAGCAGAAAGATGCAACAGGGATGTGAAACATGCTTTCAGACTTATATTTTGTGGAGTTGGCCTCAAGATATTACTCATTTTTTAGTAGTAATGTAATTAGTAATTTAGATATATAATTTTGTGATCTCATCAGTCATTACTATCTCACATTGCTTAGTAGTACAGAGATGTTGTGAATAGGGATGTACACTGAAACCTGATATTAAATGTAAGACCATAATACTGATAAGCTCTGACTTTATCAGTTCTGCTGTCAGTATTAAAGACATTAAGACATTTGACAGTCTATGATGCATTTTTGCTTTTTCTAATCCAGAAGAGAGATCTCTCTCTCTCTCTGATCATGCTGTATGTGCATGAGGCTGAGCTATACACACACACACACACACACACACACACACACACACACACACACACACACACACACACAATCTGGTTNACACACACACACACACACACACACACACACACACACACACACACACAATCTGGTTAATCTTATATAGAGTTGATGCTGACAATGCTTGCAACAAGTCGTTTGCATGCAAGTGCGGAAACATGTGCAATCTGTCCAAACTTCTAGCAAGAGTAAGCTCATTTCTCATTGCCTCATCCACCTCATGTATGTTATGTATGCTAACATAAGAGTCGCTCAGAGTTAACAGAATTTCATAAACATGGGTGAATGATTAAAATTATCCATTAGCCAGAAGTGTTGTTCAGAAATTCATAATTCCAGTTTTACTGTTTTACTACTGGGAAATATTACAGTATGCAAGCACTGCAGTAGTGACAACAACAACAACAACACAGCATGAACTGGTGACAGACTGTGACAGGCTGGAGGTTGTAGGGAGGGGAGAGGTTCTATTTTGTGAGGTGTGTAAAATGTTCTACATAAATAACAAAATGTTTTAAATAAATAATGTTGAAATTGAGAAGTTTGGACTTTTTACAACTAATATTCCAAATTTGTTATAATGCAGATAGTAAAGTACAGAAGAAGGTACCAGGTTCAGAGGAAGCAGTAGTAGTGAGATGAATTTGCATTTCAACAGAGAGTTTGCACAGAGCTGCTGCAAAGGCCTCCAACTAAAGCTGCTGTGCTCCCAGTAAAAGCCTCAGATGCACCTTGGCCCACAGATCTCTGAGAGAATTGGCAAAGGATGTCTAGTGAAATCAAAGTGTTTCACTTTCTTAACCTTGCTACTACATATACAATATATTAACGTTAGAGGAAGCTAGCTCAGCAAGTCTGCTGCACTGACACTTGAGTTATCTTTATGATTCCACAAGGCGTGAAGCACATGAAATCTAACACTCATCCATTAACAACTCACACCTGTCAAGGTGGTACAGGGGTAGAACATGCACCCAAGTGCAGGAGAACTGTGAAACTAATTTAAGAAAGTAAAAGACAGAAGCACAGACCTGTTCTGCAGCAGCAGGCGTTTATAGATGTCTATAGCCTCCTGGTAGTGGGAGCGCATGTAGTGGATGGATGCTAGGCTCAGCTGGTCCTCTGTCACATCCTCCAGGTTCTGGTGGAAACCCATCAGCTTCTTCTCATCGTTGAACTGGACACAGTATAAAGAAAACAGACAATGAAGGAATACCTCTTTCAGAAATGTGATCACTGTGACGCAAAAAGTTAAGAAGACTCACATGAATAACTCTTAGGAACAAACAAGTCATAGAAAGTATGTAAAAGACACAATGGCACAGAGAAGGATAATTAGGTTTTTTATGGTGCCTTTGTTGAGATGAAAGTTAAAGAAAATCCATCACACAAACACTGTACATACCACAAAACAATTAACATAATAATAGTAATATTATACTAATAATAGTATAATAGTTTTCCAACCTTGTGGGCCAAGTGGAAGAGCAGTCTGTTTTGCAGGGGGGACATTGGCGCTACAGGGAGTGAAAGATACCAAATTAACTTAGACAACAAATTACGTGAGAATAAAAGATACACTTTATGAACATCATGACCTTGCATCATGTAACTGACTGAATGGCATTGTATGTGTACCTCAAACAGTCTTTATAATAGCATATGCTTCATAATAAAAGCCTTTAAGTAATTATTAGATTTCTTGAATCAAGCTTGTTGCACAGTTACTGCTTAAATTGAAGGTTATCCAAAAATACACTATATGAACCTAATTGCAAATTTCCCCACTGAGGGACAAATAAAGGTTTATCTTATCTTATCGTATACATGAACTATATAATGTATGTGTATATGCATACTTGGTGGCATTTGGTTTATGTTTTGTGAGCTACAAAAAAGTGCCACAGTGTTCTGGTGACCAAGAGGATTGTTTCCCAAACAAAATTGTACAAGATGTAGGTCAAGTGGTGAGCAAACAGGACAAAGGAATTTACAAATGCACTCTGCTGGAAAGCCAACCTTTAGATGCAGCTTCCTCAGCCTCTTTATAAAGCCCCAGAAAAAACAGAGCGCAGGCCAGATAGACCCACACCTCAGCAGGACATTCAGGCTTCGTGGTCAGAGACCTGTACTCCTGTAAGAACATGATAATAAAACATAACAAATGCGATCAGACTCTACATGACATCTCAGTCACATTGTTATCAATTCATTCAAATGGGATTTAAATATTGCATTTAGGCTACATTATGGAAAATTCTATGCACCCTGATACACACTCCCTTTCATACATATCCAGCAAAAGTACCTCCATTGCTCTCTTGTAATCACCCAAGTGAAAGGCACAGTAGCCAATCCAGAGGTCGGCATGCTCCTCTTTCTCACCAACATTTCTCTGAAACTATAAATGACACAGCAGCACATCAGCAGCAGCAGAGCAGCAGCATTCAGCAATACAGTGTTGTCTGTAGCACAGATGTGGGAGTGATTCTATTTCTGAATTTATAATTCCAATGCATGACACATGATAATCTGGAAGAAGCACTGCATTTGAAAAAAACAAACAAACAAAACACAGTTAAGCCCTCTTTGAAAGTGCAGTAGTTATTTATTCAGCCACCGGAGCAAGTTATCCCAGCAGTTCCATCTGAGTCAGTTATTCAAACTGACCAATCATATTTGGATTTTCATTCCTGAGTTTTAAAAAATATATAGTCTAATCAATCACAGACAGGTATGACACATTAATTGACAGACCAATTACTTTATTCCTTTTAAAAGGGGAAGCTCATCTCACAAGTGTCTACACAGCAATATTGGTTGATGTTATCACAGAGCTGTCATAAATTAAAAGGACAGAATATACAACATCCAAAAAGATATTGGACATTTGAGAATTATACTATATACATATTTGGGAGATTAAAAAAAATCAATAATGCTACATTAAAAACTAAAATGGGGGGTTGTGACCAAGATACATGCTATATGGAACATTTTGCCATTGAACTACCAACTTCTCAGTGCTCTCTGGTGGACAAACTATGCAATGGTAACATTGTTTTTAAAATACCTCAGACCTACTTTAGCATTTCTCTACTGTTTCTTTACTATTTCTTGTTACTTCTCAGCCTTCATACACTTCATACACACCAGTGTTATATCACACATAATCCTAGCTTCTCTGTCTCTTGCCTCCAGCCCCAACATCAGCCCTATCACATTGAATATCAGGAGCTGATGATAGACTGGACATAATTCATTGGATAAATGTCATTGAACCTATTTCTCTGACTTGTTTAAAAGTTATGTAGCTCTTATTACATTGTATTGACCAAAGTGCATTTTTGCTCAATTATAATCTCATTATTGTATCATGCCTACTACTTGTAACAATAAGAATTATGATGTGACACTTTATGAGGCCCAATGGGATTGCCAATTGAGTATTTTTGTAACTCTACAAATTGTTCAGTCAGCTGCAAGACAGCACAAACAGGAAGGGTAAGGATTTCATTTAATTTAAAGAGAGAGAGAGTGTGTACCTCTAACAGCGTCAAGGCCCCCAGGTAGTCTCTCTGTTGCAAGTGTTCCTCCAAACGGGGAACCTTGGTCTTGTTTTTCTTCTTTTTCTCACTGATGCTGGTCGGTGTCTCTCCTCCCACAGCTGGTTTCACTCGAGAGAGGATCTGCCAACGTACATTTTATTTTCACATTAGTCTGAGTTTGGGCCAACATGCACGGTAGTTTCAGAGATAGGTTAACTTATGAGACTGATATAACATTATAATGCTGCTGGCATTGGCAAACGTGAACTCACCATGTCGCTGAGTGTTTCTTGAGGAGGTTATTACATGTAGCAGAGACCTGTACCTCAGACTTGTTTATCTCTAACCGTGGTAACGTTGGTCGTTACTATCTATGAAAACACAAACTGTTAGCTGTTACGCTCGCTACATTACGTTAGATTATAGGTAGCTAACGTCACATAGTTTGATTTTTTATTGAGAACAGCCAGATAAAACTACCAACGTTAACTTAGTTCTCTTACGACTAACACGGTAGTGATGAATTTTAACGAGTTAAACAAGTTTTTTCATTAACTCTTGGAGAGGGTCGCTGTGTTCGAGCTTAGTTAACGCTAGCGAGCTAATAAATTAGCTAGCAGCATCGATGAATTCTTCCGTCCTCATATTTTCAAATTAAAGGCACAAGCAACGCTCCTGTCAATGTAGCGGGAGGTTAAATTTATAATCTCGATTATCATTAAAATTAAGTCACTCATGTTGTTTTCAACATAAATTCAGATCAGATTGCTCACAGAATGATAGACAATGGGCAATTATTGTTCAACTCACTTGCATATGGGTGGAACACATATTATGGCCCTCAGTAAATAATCTGTATCGTTTTAATTTTAAACTTATTCTTTATTTTTTTGTAGTTTTTACTTACAGAAAGGAAGACGTTTATCGTACATGGAGCTTATTTTTAACTGTCCATATGACAATAAACGCTTTGGCTCCTGGTTTGCAATTTTTGCTGTAGAGTAATATTTATTTTGTAGTCTGAGTTTGCGCTCTAACCGGAAGTAGCTCGACTCGTCTATGTTGAACTTGATTCAGTGATGTGCGCTTTGTTGCTTAGCAACGAATCAGAGCGCCATGGCTGCAGCGCGATACGAAGGATTCTGACAGAAGATGTGTGTTATAGAAAATACAGCAATAAAATACATCTGTAAACCAGTTAGGTTCATTATTGCATCAATACTAAATTCATCACTGTACAGTCTTTATACAAATTCCATATTTCTCCCTGCTGTGCTTCATATTGCCCCAGTGGCCTAATGGATAAGGCACTGGCCTCCTAAGCCAGGGATTGTGGGTTCGAGTCCCATCTGGGGTGGAACATTTTAAACCTAGTCATACGATGGATTAACGATTATATTAGATAACCGATTGTCTAACTATTTCAGTTACAGAATTCCTTTGAGTGTCCGGAAATTGATTCTAACAGTGTGGTTTTATTACAATGTAACTTGTAGGCGCAAACAAACAGTGCCATTTCCTTGTCAGTGTGGTTTTCTTTGTACTCATTGTGCATGACTTCACTCTCTCTATGAATCTCAACCTGCACAGAAAAATTGGATTCAAGTCGGTAAGTTCGGTCATTGCCATCATCGCCCACAGAATCCAACACAAACCCAACATCATTAAGCTGTTTGTAATTTGCATTGTCTTGTAAGCATTTTCCTGTAGCGTTTTGTAATTGTATTAAAGCAGTCTTGATTTATTAATGTTGTAGTATGAGGCACTGGATCATGCCATGTACTCGTCTCTAAAAATATAAACATTTAATATTATAACCAAATTGCAATTGTGTGTATACATTCATTGAAAATACGCAAAATGAAACAAGACCATTTTATTAATTATAACCATTTGACTTTATTGTTTTCTCAGCTCATAGTGCTGTGCATTTCTCTTGTGTTTTGATGGACATGACATGACATCCTGTGCAATGGGAGCTGCAGACCAGTCTTTGTCTGGGTACTCTAGTCCTGGAAAACAAGAGGAAACAGTGGGAGTAATATCAAGTCATATCAAGCTGTCAACTTATCTGTTTATTAACTGATAATTAATTGTTCAACTGCTTTAAACCTCAAACTATAACGTCCAATAGAGACCAAACTTAAAAAATGCTGAACCAAAGACAAATGGTTACACACTATTATAAAAGATAAATATCTACAATGGCTTGGTAGATTGGCCCAGACGTCTTACCTTCAGTGTCACCCAGGAACTGCTGAATGGGAGCAACGTTAGGCACTAGGGTGGTTCAAACACCCTGGTGCTGCTTCTTGCCAAGTGTCCTTTCAGCTGCCACCAATTCTTCTTTCTCATTTTAAGGCAGGAAGTTTTCTTTGTACAGACACAATTTTACCTCTTGAGTTTGATTTTCTGCCCTTCATGAGAACAGCTGTGTTGCCGCTCCTGTTGAAAAGTGTTGAAAACTGGCTTAAATTGATATATTTTACATACTTCTCAAACTTATATTTTCTGTATTTAATACTAATACTTGTAAGAAAGTAGCATGCAGTCATTCTTCATGAACAAAAGCTCCAATTAAAAGGTTAAGCAGCCTTTACTTCAACTGCCAACATCTGTGTTTACATGTCACTTCGCACCACTCACCTCCTCTCTGTAGACGTAGGAATCAGGTTCGACTTCCCAGTGTTGCTCCCTAAAAATGGTTCATGTCATGCTTAACACCTCTCTGACAGACATCCAACACATCAGACCCAGAGTGTTAACTCTAGCCACAAAGACAAGAAGGTATTCTCAAGCAAATCATTTTTACTTTCATGTCATGGGAAAGTAAAAAAGGTGCTGACACAGATTACTTAACACTCAACACAAGATCTGGTCTCACCAGAGTGTCGCTGGTTGGAATAGTTGAAATGAGCAATTGTTTATATGTGTCATGCTGGCAAACACACTGGAAATGTGTCAACACATTTCATATAGAGCATGTACAACAACTGTGCTTTAGTACTCAGAACTCAGTCTCATTCACCACCAGCTTCCTGTTAAGTAGGACAATCCCTCAGCTCAACACCCACAGAGCATTTACACACTGAGAAGGGTAATGACTGGTGGCTAAAGCGCAGACGACTGATGGGTAATTATGCCGCACAAGGAGGTTTTTAAATCAGCTGGTCTAAATTTCATAACAGCCCCTGAGGCAAAGGATGACATTGTCTTCAGTTGTAATTTCTGCATCTCTCATCTCTTTTTTTCCCCACTGAGGACACCAGCAAAGCTCACATCAAACTTCCTCACAATGTACCTGCACAAGTCTAATCCTGTCACTGAAGAACCTGCCAATACATTAAAGCCAATACAATCGAAGTAACTTGAGGCACTGCTTTGTGTAAACTAGCTGTCATTTGTTTTGAAGAATCACGAAGACAACAAATACTGCAATGGTTGTAGCATTTCGTGTAACAGGGTCGGCAGGAGGTACCCGATCAGTGGAGTGTAAGAGGAAAAACAAAGACACCTGAGTATATAATGTTTAAGTGTGGCCCAGGTCACTATCAAACCCCAGTCATGACACCATGAGTCAGCAGCCCTCATGCTGTTAGCGAAAACCTGGCTCTATCACACTGTCACACTTCCGACACCTAAACACTTACAAGATCAGTGCCAGGCTATAATGGTGTGCTGCATGTTCAGTGCAATCCAATAACCCTAACAATATTAACAAAAAGAAAATGCAGCATGTCAGAGGCAAAGTAGTTTTCTCCATAAACAGACCTGTCCTATGTTCCTGGAGGAGATGAGATACAAACATCAGCTGGATTCTAAATGGCAAGAGTGGACCTGGCTGCCAGCTGTCAGGTTCATAATTCTGGAGAGGAAAAGACAGAAGAAAGCCACATTACTTGTCCCACTCATGACTCAAGTTTATAACACAGACATCTGTATAAATCTAGTTGGTCAAAGTCCTCTGTGACCGAATAGTCAGTTCAAATTTCAAATGTAGCTCTGATTTGTGTTCCTCTTTTTGCAATGGGAAAAATAATCATGTTTAATGCTAAATGTCAGATCACACCGCAATGATTTAAGGTTTGATTAATTAGTGAAACCTAGTTTTAAAAAAAAAATACCAAGAATGGACATGAACAAAGGCATTTTTTTCTTGCTTATTTATGCTAGAACTCCTGAAGATGAGGAAACAGATGAACCATGATGAAATGAACATAAAAATGTCCAACTCACCATGAGTCTTCCTCGTATAAATATACTGCTCCATCTGGAGGTCCAAGTTCCTCCTAGGTGGGGACTGTAAGTTGTTTCAGCACATCCTCCTACTTCATCTGCAGCACATCCAGGCCTCTGGACATCATGACCACTTTCCCTGTGCTACAGGTTTAGTGGAAGAGCTGGAGGAGGCGAGAGGAAAAACAAAAACCATTCTACTCAGATAGCAAAAAGCAACAAATAATCCTCAACATTACAAATATTGTTGACAAACATTAACAAAAAACATTTTTTTTAAAGCAGGAAGTTTCTTGAGATATGGCATCACTTTTAAAATAGAGCCCTGGCCTAAATGGCAGCACAGAATATATAAAACATAACCACATAAGATGACAGAATATAATTCATAACATTCACATACAGCATGACTATTTAAATTCAGCCCTGAGCCGCATGTGAAGGACAGTACTGTCAAATTATCGGATGTTAAGACATCTCACATTTTTATACCCTATATTAATGATATTTTAAAGATGTCAAGCTGTAAATTAAGCCAAGCCACTATATTATGGAATGATGTTGAAATTCTATGGAGATGAAGACTAAATCTTTCATTATATTATTGTCAGCAAAGGTTCTCAGTCATCCAGGCCATGGTATACAGGTTCAAGTTAAATCATTTTAATGTCCACATGTGCTTAATTCATATTCTTAAAAATAAATAAATAAATAAAAACATGGCCAGAGTCGGACAGAAGAATTGTTATCAATATCGTGTCTATTTAAAAAGCTGTAATTCATTAATGTACCGCTGCAGGATACTGATAACTTCACTTAAATGTAAATGTTACATGTTAGTCCTCTCAGTTAAAGTACAATGAAATGGAAAATATTCATTTCTTACTACAAAGCAGCAGCACGTCAAAAGCTGAACCTCGTGGTTAAAAAGATATCGGCGCAGGTTGTGACGTCAAACTTTATACTGACAACTACTTCCGCATGTGTAAAGTTGCCAAATCAAGTTTCGCACAAAACGGACCAGATCAGAAAAAAAGAGAGACCGGTTCAGGTTAGGTCCAGATGTCTCGCATGGAAAGTACACAATAAAAACACACAGCAGATGTATATTATAGCATGTTGTAATCATTATTATGCTCTAAATGCTAAATTAGGTATCTCTCTGCCAAAATAAAAGCATGTTCAAAGCAGGCAACTTAATGTTATCCTGTTGGTAGGACAGTTCCCTAAATGTTGACAGACGTTTTCACAGTTGATATAGAGAGATTGAAGATTTATACATGTAAATCTTGAGGCCCCAGTCTTTAAATGTATTTTCCTGTCCAAACAATGCATGCTTTCCATTTAGAAACAATTTCAATATATATTATTTAACAATAAGATCATCTTCTCTCATTTCTGCATTTTTAAGTAGCTGCTCATCATCAAGCAGAAAAACAACAGGTAAGCTGTGCAGCCTTTTACCTACATCAAGTGATCTGTAACTTATTTGCATTTTGCAAAACCTTTGACATCCATTGGAGGATTTGTTTGTGGTGAATTGTGGCCAAAATATTTCTTATCTGCCAACAACACAATTATACCTTTAAACTGTGTGAGGTGTTGAGTCATTTATATTCTAAAATATATCAATAAAGAATCCAAGGATGTATCAACAAGCTCAGAAGTTTATACATTGAAATTGTTGACACTAAAATCATTCAGTTTATTCATTTTAAATTCATTAGTTTCACATACAGCTCGACAGTAATCCTAGATCGCAAAAGCTGCTTTTGATCACTAATGTCACCACTAACCACAGACGAGCTATAGTACAGCTGCCCAGTGAAATTTATTTGAATATTCATTGTGTGGTCGTTTGTTTAAGAGACATAGTTATTTGGATGTCACACTTTCGTCAGAGGTCATTTTTATAGGGACATAGAAAAAAAGACAAATAATGGCTATGAAAATCACAGTAAGTAAAATCAAAATGAAATAAAAAATAATCAAACAGAAAATGGTCTGTGAATGTATTGCAGTCAGGACGGATTGGTCTCTACATGGATTCCCAAAGCGTCAAGAAGTCCTGGGAGGAGGCTCTGGAACACTGAAGAGACAATCACACTAATTTCAACAGTCTACTGTCTATGACCATCACCTTCTGGCCCAGAAAGTGATTCAGAAAGTCGACATCACTGTGTGGATCGGCCTGCATTCCATCAGCATGATCTATTGCGGATGCTCTGATTTGTTGCAATGAGTTGGTGGATTTGCTTTCATTAATTGTTTCTCAAGGTCAAATGGAAATAAACTTCCTAAGCAAATTGTTTACGAAAATGTATGGAGTCTTCACTGGCTTCAGTTAATTCCTTGCAAACCTAGTAAAACCAGTGCTGTGGTTCATTTTACTTTTGGTAGTCAAGCATGGCTAGAATGACACTGGCACTTCACTTATACTCTTTTTGTAAAGGTGTCAGAAAGCATCCAATATGGAGTCACTTTCAGGGTTCTGGTCATTTATAAACAAAATTGGACACATGTTATTTTACCTGACTGGATTATGAAAAATTCGCTGATAGGAAATATAAAGAGCAAGAAGAATTCAGTTATTGAGGTGCATGCACACTTTTACAAAAAAAAAAAAGTCATCTATATTGTTCCTAGCAAAAAACTCTTGATATTTATTCTTCCCTTTAGCAACAGGGACATTTCACTCAGAACGCACAGTATATTTAACAAACTCGTTCCTATTTACATTTGACGCTTTTTTTTAAATTAAGATTTTATAATAACACATTCAAATACACCATTAATCTGGTAAATATAGAAACCAGAAAATGCAGAACAGCAACACAGCACTAATGCACTTATTTAGCAGATAGGATGGTGCACGTACCTCACAATAGCTATTGCACAATTATTCATACATACAACAGCACGTGCTTCACAAAGATTCAAATGAGAATAAAGTCAAATGAGAATAAATTTCCAAGGCAAAACCGAGGACCTGTTTAAACACTATGATCCTTTCATCTGTTCCCGACTTTTATGAGGAGGCGACAGAGGAGGGACCACACTGAAACACAGGCTTCACCTTCAACAGAACAGCTTTGTACTTACTTGTAAACTTCACCACCATGGAGACTGTTTTTTTGAAAATGCTCTTTATTGCAAGTGTGTCTGCGGGATTTCGAAAGCATGTTTATGTGCAACTCGAGTACGATTGGCCTGAGGCTCAAAAGCACTGCAGAGATCATTACACTGATCTTTCCCCCATCAGTTCATGGCGGGACGAAAAAGGTATGCAAGAATCAAATGTGAAATTCTCCTGGATCGGTCTCTACCGAAATGTATCACGCTGGAGGTGGTCAGGAGGAGGATTTGCAACATATAGGCGGTGGGATGACGGACAGCCAAGCGAAAATTTGACAGAGACTTATGCTGGTGTTTGTTATAAAGATTGTGGATGGAATGGGTGGCACAGTGCACCACCTGGGCTCAGATTGCCCTTTTTCTGCTTGAACCTGATTGTGATGAAGGCCAAGGCCACCTGGGAGCAGGCAATACGGAGATGCAAGCAGAATCATACTGTTCTAACAAGCCTGGCCTCTGAGACCGAGCACCTTCTGGCCCTGAGAATGCTCCAGCAGAACAACATCACTGAGCGGGTGTGGATCGGCCTGCGTTACCTGGTGGATCGCTGGATGTGGGTGGACGGCAACCGCCTGATGTATCAGGCCTGGCCCAAAGGAGGAGATCAGGAACACCGGTGTCCAGAATGGAAACGCTGCGGAACTTTAACAATAGGCGGGCAGTGGGAGAAATGGGACTGCCGAGACAAACTCCAATTCATCTGCTATTAAATCCTACTCACCTCTTGAAGTTGTCAAAATCTCAACCACTCTTGCTGGAAAGGAAAAAAAGTTTTGAGTATGTCTTAAAACGTCCAGATCAAATATTCAGCTCCTTCATACAGGATGCTTTAAAATTTCAGTTATTTCATATTTTTTAACTATTACTGCCACCTGTACTGTTATGACAAGGTCAAGTTAGTGTTTTGATGTTGGCCTCAAGTTATCTTATTTGTGTGAATGGCCACAATATCTGTAGCCTAATTTTATGACATATTTAAATAAGATAAACCCTTATTCGTCCCACAGTGGGGAAATTTGCAAAACAATTTAATCAAATGATGAAAGAGAGTCAGACTGTTTTATTAAATTGAACTTTCTTTCTTTCGTTTCTTTAACTACAAACATCATAGTACGGTGTAGACCTTTTTCAACCTCAGTAACTGTTGAAAACTGCTATGCTGTTAAAGTGATATGCCTCATTTCATATGTTTACTATAATGTGGTTATAATGGCTGGTTTTAGCGGGACAACAGATTACGTGTTTAGTGGCTCTTTGACAATGTTTAGTAGCAGCATGCCTACTCTGGTTTGTTGATAGCAACATGGTTAATTCTATATTTATTCATATCTAAGAAATAAAGCAAAATCAACAATAAAGCAAAGTCAACTCTTCTTAATTTCCAATACAAAAGAGTCTAAATCACTTTGAAAAAAAGTGAACATTTTATTGATGTTAAAAGTCAGGCAGGCACAGGCACAGCATCTGTCTGAGCAAACACAGGCACAGACCAAATATCTACAATAACAATGACCAAATGCAATATAGTCAACACAGGAGCAACAAAGACTGCAGGAGTGCTGTGATGATGAAGATAATGGACAAGGTAAAACTTCCAGGTGTGAATTAACGGCATGTGTGGGACAAAGTTAGATACACAGTTTGTGTTACACAGCAAACAGCATTTAGAAATTAAGTCATGTCATTAAATTTCTTTTCTTGCTTCACAAACTTAATGTTATATCACAGATCACATCAGACAGCAGTGACCTTTCCGTCATGTTACCAAGACTGATCACGAGTGTGTTAACATTTTGGATGCAGAATGATCCATTTTGTTCAGACAATGAAGTCTTTCAATCTCCTCCACCAGTCAGACCTTCCATTTGGCATTACTCAAACATTTATCTTTAGTATTTTCAATATATCAACTCTTTTTTTTACATCAACAATAATAAATACTATTTATAGCAAAGGACACACTGAACCATGTAAACATAAACATAAAAATATGGTCTTGATTTGTTACAACCAATAACACTGTATTTAGTCAAATATTTACAAAGTCAGGAAGAAGCTGGAAAACATCAGCGTCAACATATCTCTAGCACGGATATGGATTCTGTAACTTTTATAAATTTATTAGCGCAATGATTAAGCAATGCTTCACTTGCAGACTTAATGTTGTGGAAATATGCTCAGAGGCTACTCAACGTAACTCACAATCAACAATCTGAAATATTTTTAGAATAAATTTGCAATTTCACCCTGTCATTAAAATATTGACTATTACCCTGTAAAAAAAAGTGAAATTATGAAAGTGCTTTGTATTAGAGGAAACAAAATGAGTTCCTTTGTCTTAAAAAAAAAAAAACAATTACAAAACTCCTGAAAATCCACAAAATCCTGATTGAATTAAGATGCCATTACAGGACTGAATATTTCCAGATATGTTTCATTAGCCCAGATGTAACTATGAAAAGCACATCTGGTTCCGCTATGCTGAGTCAGAAATGCACCACAGTTGTATATACACTTTGTATTAAACTTAGCATATATTTGAGCAGTGTGGTTATAAAGGCTTTACTGTGATTTTCTTCTCATAATTCAGCTGTGAGTTCCTGTGATTGTCTCAGCCTAAACACAAATCAAATATAACAGTCTGCTTGTTAATTGGAAAGTAGGAAACAATGCCCAATCTTACGCAAGTTTTATAAATATGGCTAAAGCCAGAGCTCCTCTCTGCAGTGCTCTGTCTGGTTGCCTCAGCAGATCTACAGTACACCAGCTTGCTGAGTATCCTGTTTGACTCAACAGGATTTTAAAATACCTTACCTAAGGCAAGTATGCTGCCCAGCACAGTTCTAGGCCCTCTGTCAAGGGCATTTATTTGTGGTAACCATACCTCAGGCTGCCCAAACATAAGTAGTGAGAGGAGGAGAAGTTCTTCACAGTAACTTCACAGCAGGGAGTGTCACTTCAATCTAAGATTGACATAAGAGTGTGTCAGGTATAGCATCACAATCTCAAACCCGCACAACTATAGACACAAACAGGCACAAAAAATTAAATATCATCAAACACACACATACACACACACACACAGCATTCTCACTCTCTTTTTTCCCCCCAGACATTTATCCACCTGGTTCCACTTTTCAAAACCTTCGTAGTGCTAGTTCATGCTCTCCAGAAGCTCTTTGGCTGTTTCTTCTTTCATGGGGCTTTCAGTGAAAAAAGGCTCCCTATCATTATCCCCTCATATGGCATCCTGTTTTATTGTGGCTCAACACTTTTGCTCTTCAGGATTTGAGGCCCATTCGAGCCATCAACTGTTCATAGACAGTCCAAGCCATAGCAGCCATCAGAGTGCGTCGCAGTGACCTGGGTACAGCCCCGCGAAAAAACCCGCTCATGCCATGCTCCTGAGAGAGTGAGAGAGAGAAACCAGGAAAGTTCAGCATGATAGGTTACTGTTAATGTTAGTCTATTGCTAACACTAAAATGACATGTAGGTAAAGTAAGACAACAACTGACTGCTGATTAAATGAGCACACACCATATAAATGTAGCGAATAGCGTCTGCCGTGCTCCACTGGGATCGGCTGATTTGAATGTGGGTCTTCACCACGTCAGCAGGCTGTGTGACCAGCGATGCCATGATGCCTGCCACCACCCCACAGCCGAAGTTCACCAGCGGGGCATAGGCTGACAAAGCCACCTCTGAGAGAGGAGAAACCAGGTATCATTAGAAAGTAGAAGAGCATATTAACGTGTCACTGAATTTACAGCCTGAGGAGTGATGGATTATTGACATAGCTTAGGAGGTAGAGCAGTTGTCAACCAGTCAGAGGGTTGGTGGTTTGATCCCTGGCTCCTGCAGCCTATGTGTTGAAGTGTCCTTAGGCAAGATACTGAACCCCTAATTGCCCCTAATGGCTGTTCCATTGGTATGTCAATGTACGTTGCTTTGGATAAAAGCGTCTGCTAAATAAAATTGTAGAATTGTAGAACCTGGTTACAACAACAAAATCCAGCATCTTATTAGTTATCGGGCAACATATGGTGAGTGATATATTTGTAATAAAGATATTATAAGCTGTTAACATTGCCCTGCTTTTCTCTAATTTCAACAACAGAGTGGTGCTCTAAACCTGTCCTTGTACTCTGTATTCATTTAAAATACAAAAAATGATTGCAGAGGAAGAGGGTGCAACAAGATTACATAATTAAAAGTGTGTCAGTAAAATTCAATGATGGAAATACTGTATTAAACAACAGTAACAATGGTAATATTGTAGACATACAGCAAAAGCAATTCAGAGCCCATATTTGACGCCAAAGATTCAAAAGCACTAAACAATTCATTGTACACCAAATGATTTCTGGTATTAAAAGGACAAGACTGCAACCATCTACCTATCAGATCCATAGAAAATGGTGCTCCACGTGTTACTGACATCCATTTTTAATTTTCTGATGCAGTGCAGCTCTCACCTTGAGGCAGGGTTTTCTTGGCCTGGCTGTAGAACATGACGTAGATGCCGGAGAATGGAGCATCTCGGAGCAGCGTGGCAGTCAGTCCAGAAAACAGAGCCCTGATTCCCTCTGTCTCATACACACTCCTCAGAGCCCCAGGCACACTTATATAGTTGTAACAGCCACTCTGAAACAACATACGAATATGTAAAATTGTCACCTGGAAATCACTCAGCTGAATGCAATTTTTTCTTAGTGTTACAAATTGCTCCTGTGGACTTTCTGTTGTGGCCATTAACTGAAGGATTCGTGAACAATTATTTATTGGGTACAATGCTTCTAACTTGCAGTTACTTCATGGTTCATTCACTGGTCACCATCTTTGTTAGTAGAACTCCTGATTAATAAAAAAGGTAAAGGCGGACATGCCATGAAAGGACATTCTCACTCTTTGTTGAATACGTGTGTGTCCTGTTTATACAAAAGATTTTGACTAAAATAACTAACACAAAAACCCTCTTCCATTTTCTACTGCAGAGTAGCCCTCTGATTGCCTTGTTTCAAACTTATTTTCAGGTCTAGTGTTGCACTCACTGACGTCTGCTTCTCCAGTTGGAAAAACAACTGAACAATCATTTCTGCAGGCGAGATTAGGAATGGGAAAATCTTCTTCTACATCTTTATGTTTGACTTAAAGACTCCATATGCACAACTATTTCCTATTACTACAAAACATGAATTTATGATGTGTGACTAAAGGCATAAGATATATAAGAAAAATTTAGATATACTATCATCTATTTTAAACATCTGTCCTACGCTGAAGGCTTATTTTTCTCATGAAAAAAAATGCAATAAGAAAACAGGTTCAAAATAAGATGACATGTCATTAATTATTGCCTAAAACTATGCCACTGAATAAATATCACCATACATTAGAAACTGTCTTGAACTGTAAAGTGCCCTGTAACAAATTAACAAAAATAAACACGACTGTGACAAGATGTCTGTAAAAGGATTAATGTGCACTAATCATATCTCAGGCCATCTGAGTCTCTTGGGATGAAAAGATGGCTGCTCACCTCAAAGCGTGTCTTAATAACTGTGAATGGCAGCATGCAGACACCAGCTACAGCTCTGGCACCGGCTCCAAGCAGAACAGCCTCGCCGGCACTGGGAGCCCGGTCTTGGAAATAGTGCTGCTTCAGGGAATAAAAGGTGCTGAAGTAGATACCAACGCCAGGGATACAGCGAACAAACGACTGCCAAAGAGAAACAGAAATGTTAAACATTTCTCATATTCTGCTTGATGTGATGGTGTTAAAGGTCACTTTAGCTTAAAAAAAAAAAAATGCCACCCATAAGGAAATACACACACACACATACACATATATATATATATCATAATTTGATGGTGATAATCTGAAAACATTTCTAACATTTTACAGTCACTCTATAATGTTTAGAAAGTTTAAACAATAGTGTGTCATCTTTGTGATTTTTCTTGTGGCTTATTTTGTTTGACTTACTATATAAAGACTTAGTGATGACCTAGTCTATGTCAATGACTTGGCATTGTATTACATCAATATTGATTCTATGAAAAGGAAAAGCAGAATTCATTTGGCTGAGTGTCTGTCTGGTTCTTCGAGCAAGAAGTGATGCTAATTTAAGCAGACAGACAGAAAGAGTACATAGATTGCTGGAGAACAAACGCCCTCAATGACTACTGACTATTGGAATTGTAAATGTTGAAAACAATAAACAAGGTCAGTTACTCACTGGTGAAACTCCCTTCCACAGACTGAAGAAATTCTCTGTCTTAATAACATTGATGAACACAGTAAACATCCCCACCTTTGGTGCACTGCAGGACGAAATTTAGGAATGGTTACAGACACAATCAAAGGTGCAAACATGTCAAAGTACATACACTCCAACACAGACAAAATATAAACAGATGGAATTTAATGGTGTGAAAATTAAAACCCTGGACATTAAGGTTCGGCCTCCACCTGTGGAACAGTGTTTAAAAAAAAAAAATCAACTTTTAGCTGTTAACATGTCCTGTTTCTGTCTTCCGTAGAATTAATTGCAACCTAGCAGCTTGACAGTGTGATTAGATGGTGCTGGTGTGACTAATGGCCCTATATGGGTCATAAAAGCAGATTCAGGCTGGCACTGCCTGCAAATGTTGTCCTGCCATGCTTTGTGTGTGTGTGTCCCTGTGCCTTGGAGCAAATTGTGTGTGTATGTGTGCGTAAAAGTGAAAAAAGATAACACCGGGGGCATGTTGATGTACATGTGTCTGGTGGCATGCGGGCAAAATGTGTAGTTTGCATGCGTTTGCGTATTCATACACAAGATATATGTCTGTGTGTTCTGTGTACAAACACACCCTGGCTTGGCATTGTTCTGCAGGGTCTGCAGCCGTGTCTTGACCAGATCCAAAGGCTGGAAGAGCAGTGTAGAACAGGTGCCGCTGAGCGAGCCACACATAAAGGCTTTGAGAGCCGGGTGAGCCTGAGGACAATGACAGACAGAGAGACAGACAGACAGAGAAAAGGAAATTGGAGGGGAAAAGAAGGAGAGGCATGGAAATGGGGGAATGGCAAAGAGAGGACATAGATGGAAAAGAAAGGGGGGGTGAAGAAAGGCAAAGAGAATTATAAAGGATTAGCCACAGTGTTAAAATGCATAATATGACAATTCAACATATTTTCTTTTGAAGAGCAGGAAAATATTAGCCAAACAAATATCTGCATCAGAAATTACGACACAACAAAAATGTGCCCCAAAATAATGAACATGATCTCACACGTGTGGAACAGAGGCTAATTTGAAAATATGTTTATGTGACATTTCTATTGCAAGGCTGTAGCAGAGGCCAGGTTCTCACACAGTGGACATGATGGAGATCTGCAGAGACAGTCCATACACATACACACACACACACACACACACACACGGGCTGTTGGGTAGAATTAAACTGAGACTAAACATTATCTGTGCTTACATGCCTCATGGATGAACAGGCAGTGATGGCATGAGTCACAGGCATGGACAGACAGACAGATAGACACTCAATTTAGCTGCATTTGAAAGTAAACAGTGACACAGAAAAAAAAAGCATGTCAAGGAAGGAGAAAGAAAATACTTATCATAAGCTAATTGCATAACCTCAAATACAGACACAACAACAAAACACAAATTTCTCTGACACATGTAAGCTGTCTGGCTACACACACAACATTCAATGCATACAATGTGCAGCTTTGACACACACACGCCACTTTAATGGACACACTATATACAAACACACTGCCCTACCTTCCCCAGGCTGCCCGAGGTTCGGCTTTGAGAATCCTGTTTTTCCTGCATTTTGCCCTCTTTCACCTCCCTCTCTCTGTGATGTTGCTATTTCAAACAGCATATTACAAAATAAACCTCCATCTCTCTCTCTCACACATACTCTCCCCTCTCTCTCTCTAACCCACAATGGTTGTCTCCTGCTTCTTGTCCTCCCTCCCCCCGTTTCACAGCCAAAGCAGAAGCTTAATCCAGCCTAGGTTTTTCTATGGGCTTCTATCTTTATCTTTCAGAGACACACTCACATCTGTATTTCGCGCTCCCCTCCCTCTGCAAAGCTCACTGCTATATTGCATCTTTGTCAAACAGCATGAGTCATTGAGTGGCTGTGTGTGTGTATTAAATACACATACTATGGGCAGGAGATCAGTCTCTAATGTTACAGAGCTGAAAAGCAGTTGATTTTGTCCATGGTGTTAACTAGGGGTGATCAATACTGTAAATGTTTATACCACAGCAACTTTCCCTCAAATGCAGGATGCATTTGGTCATTATAGACAATGTTGCAAATCCTTAAGTATAAGTACTTCATGGCAATACTGGATTTTAGTATGATTCTGAAAATGTGTTGTGTCTGTCTGGTATTTAATTCTCAGTAATACATAAAAAGAGAGAGATTGCTATCAGGCTACTTCAGTGCTGCCTACAAGTAAAGTTAAACAGTTAAAGACGAAACACACACACACATCCTCATTGATAATTTCAACAGTTTTATGGTAAAGTAATCAAATATACGTTGACTGATCTTTTATCAGACAGATTCGGTTCACTGGTTGTGTGATGATCATAACAAACAGGTGAACTCACTGCTGCTAGCGTCAGCTCCATCTTTGACCTGTGAGGAGACGGATGATGCCAGTTTCTCTCCTGCTGCTGCCCGTTTTGAAGTTGGTTGATTTCAGCCAAAGTTACTCTACGTGGAAAAAAGAGACGACAGCCAGGAGTCACACTTCATAATAATACGGCCGTTAGCAAAGTCTCTTAAAAGCCCCAAGCTAGGTTGGCTACTAAGCTTTAGCTGAGCATGTGAAGGTGAAGCTAGTGTGCCCTCAGTCTCTCAGAACATGCTGACATCTACGTTTAAGCCAGATATAGTGACAAACGATTATTTATTACAAAAATAGCTGCGTTGAAGGCAAACACTAGAAAACATGGCAGTCATTTTGTTTAAGAACAACGATCAATCGTCAGGGCTTCTGTTAGCCAAATGCACGACTTCACTAGCTACTGTAGCTAGCTCGCTAACTTAGCATGTTAGCCCATCTTACCTGACTCTGAAGTCTGTTAAGGACTGATGGAGGGGGTGGTCTCCCTCTCCAGCTTCTTGAACGCCATGTTTTGTATTTAAAATGACAATCTGCGAAAGTTTCCCAAGAGTCTAACGTTAGTAAACACTAACATTTCTAGGCTGAATACAGAACTTTCTGGCAGGGCTTGTCAGCTAACGTTAGTGCTACATCACTCCAGGAAGTTATCTAACTTTAGTCCGTCTCTCTTTTGCAAAAAATAATAAATATGATGCAATTATGTTAATGTCCTGATCTGGATCGTTTCCCGAAAACAGTGTCTTGTCTTCAGAGAGAAATATGTAACCGCAGTGACAAATGTCCTACAAAAGTGATTGTATCGCTGTTTGCTGTGCTGTTATGGCAGTTAGCATCCGGCTACTAGAGTTTCGATTCAGAGCAGCGTCGACACACACGAGTCCAACCGCAGTGTTTCACTGCGTAACGTTAAATTGGTTCGGTTAGAGATAACAAAAGGGTCAGTGTGCGAAATCTACATGATAAAACATACATATATTTAGAATATGGTCTTTAAATTTTGCAGTTTTAACATTAGTTACAATTTCTTAAAACAAAACAAAAACTAGCCGGTACGGGTACCATCTAGTTCAATGTATTTACAATCATGCCCCCAAGGTGTCACTGTTGTTCCATCTTCTACTGTATTCATATTGTGAATTATGTGGCAACACTTGTACAATTATCTGTCCTCATTATTTATACTACTTAGATTCAACAGTGCACCAACAACTTCAGTATTCTGTGAGGTAAAATGGCAGTTTTTGTCAAAGCAGTCTGGTGGCTTTGAACAGAGTGATATAACATTTATGTCTGATTAAATAAAAAGGATCTTACTCTTTAACAAAAATGCACTTCTCTGTAAAGATCCTTTCTGTAATGTTGTCAGACAATTTGAATAACAATCAGAGCCATTTTGTCATTTGGAGTTCATCTTTTACTCGCAGTAACATACATTTTTGCATGCAACTGAAGTCACATATTTTTCTTTTCATTATCTGTCTTTGTGTCTGAACATTATGCCAACATTTCAGCTTCCAGCCGATCACAATCAGTCAGTTTCTGGAGTATAGCAAACTTAACATTTCTGTTTGAGTTTGTGGACTGTCAAATTTTATTACTGTTTAGCTTCAATAACCAACTCCAGCTTAACCAATAACAGCATCTGGGTTAACGTTATTTCTGGAAACATTCAGAAATGAGACGTAAGTATTTTGAAGTTGGTCTGGGAAGGTTCTCAGTCATCCAGGTCATGGGATTCAAGCGCAAGTTGAATCAAAGGCAACCGGATGTCTGGACTGGAGTGTAGGTTCTTGAAGACGTTTCACTTCTCATCTGAGAAGCTTCTTCACTTCTGACTGACTGGCACGGTGTTCGTGGGTGTTTGTGTCACTAAGCAATGAAGTGACCCTGGTGTGATAGTCTGCTGTGTTCAAGACTACCATACATCTTCCTTTGTCTGCTGGCAGGATGGTGATGTTCTGGTCCTTACTCAGTGATGTCACAGCCTTCCTTTTTTGGATGATGAAGTTGGAAGGGGTACCTTTGCATTGGAAAGGGCTGCCAAAATCTTCAGTCTGAGCTGCTCTGCCTCTGCTACTGGTAGGTTGTTCTTCCTTATGGCTGATGTTTTGCTGTGATAAGGTCCACTATGGGTAGCTCCTGTGGTGTGATGGTGAAGTTTAATCCTTTGGTTAGGACTTGCTAACTTGCTTTTTGGGTGTTGGGAAAGCTTCAACGAAGTTGTTGACCTCCTCCATGGCTACACGGGGTAGCTGTGAATCAGTCTCTGTTGAATGTCATTGGCCTCTTCGCTCAGGGCTTCAATGGTGAAATGGACTTGTTGAATCCCCTTGCTGGAGCTTGGAGTCATCAGAACCCTGCACTAGGGCTGGGCAATATGGCCTCAAATCAATATCAAGATTTATTGAGCACCTCACTTCGATAACAATAAGTGGATGATGAGTAGAAGCATTTCTTGTTGGGATAAGCTGCTTGTCCTACTGGACTAAATCTACTTCAAGTACCTCAGCTGCAACAGCAGCCGCTTCTACATTTGAACCGTCCTCCATTTCCTCATCGTCACTTTCCCTTCTTTTTGCAGACTGGATGGGGTGGAGTCACGTGACTACTGTCTACTACTACAAGTAGTACAGTGTCTTAAAAGGACATGAGCGAGCCTACCCACACATACAGCCAAAAAAAAATAAAATTGACTTTTATTTTGTTTTTTAAAAAAATACTGAACCTACCGACATGAGTGATGTTGGTTATCGTCATGAATTTCGATATCAGTAAATTTTCGGTATATCGCCCTGCCCCACCGAACTGTGAACAAGCCCTAACAAATGGACAAGTCCAGGGCCCAAGAGAGGGAGCAGGAGCACTTGAAGAGTGCACTCAAAGCTTGTGGATGCCCCAACTGGACCTTTGTGAAATGGATGGATAGATGGATGGTTGGAGTATTAGCACCACAGGGGAAGAGGAGAAGAAGAACAGATGCAACAACACTGTCATACCATACGTGCCTGGAGTAACTGAGAAACTCCGGAAGGTTTTCAATACGCATTGCATCCCAGTTTCCTTCAAACCAAGCAACACACTCAAACAGAAACTGGTCCATGCCAAAGACCACAAGAAAAACAACCTGCTGTACACAGCCCAATGCAGCGAGGACTGTGTAGATTTACACATTGGAGAAGCCAAACAACCACTTAACAAATGGATGGTTCAACACAGGAGGGCCAACACCACAGGATTCAGCAGTTTACCTCCACCTTAAGGAAAAGGGGCACTCTTTTGACAACAACAATGTGCATATTTTGGACAGAGAAGATGGGTGGTTTGAAAGAGGAGTGAAAGAGGCCATCCGTCAGAGTAGAGAAGCCATCACTCAACAGAGGAGGAGGCCTCAGACATCACCTGTCTCCCATCTACAAAGCTATCCTTCCATCTCTTCCCAGGAGTGTGAAAAAACTTGACCTCATGTGTCAGTGTTGTAGGTGACTCACAAATGACTCCCAATGACCATTGTTTAACATTCAGGAGTACCCACATACAAAGAGGTATCAATGACGCAGTAAATGAATCTACAGAGGTATAAGTACCTGGGTCTCCATGTCAGTCAGTCAGAAGTGAAGAAACTTGTCATGGATGACAAGTGAAACGTCTTCAAGAACCTACACTAAATCCAGTTGCCTTTGATTCAAATTGCACTTGTATACCATGACCTGGATGACTGAGAGCCTTCACAGAATAACTTCAAAATATTAACATCTCATTTCTGAAGGTTTCCAAAAATAATAACTGAGGCTCGCAAATGCTCTTGTTAGCATCCCCCAGGAGAAACTCGTCCTAGACAGAAACACAGTCAACATGGCAGCACAGTCAAATTCCAGCCAACAAGCAGCTCCAGAAACACCTGAATAAACATAATGACAAAACAGCGCAGACGTCCCTTACAAAGACCCCACACAGCTGGTGGCAGCTTGCTGGTGCCCAACGCTAATTCATTGCCTGGCTATTTACTAGTAAACGAAAAAACAGGAACATCAACTTTTTGGACACAGCAAGCCATGTTATTTATCCAGTATTGACATGAAAAATTATCTGAAAAGCAAAAACACCACACAGACAAAGCTCAGTCACTGAGTGAGTTGGAAGTTTGTAGCTGATAGTCAGCATGCAGTGTGAAATCCAACCCAGTATACTTTTAAAGAGACCAGAACTGAGACCAGGCTGTAAAAATGTTTTTTTCGGCCTTATAGTCGGACACTTTATCATGGGGGTCAAATGACCCCTATTTGCCCCTAGTGTTCATTCGGGTAACTGCAGCTTTTGGGACTTTATTTTTCTGAATCAGCACATCAACTCTTCTCCTCACAGCTTTCATTTACTGGTGGGGGTCTTTTCTGAGGGCGCATGCTCAGTGTCGAGCACAATTCAGCCAATCCTATGTGAGCACCAGCACAGTACGCTTTGCATTATGCACATATAAATTAAGCCCCCTGGCATCACGTACCCTCATTCGATTTGGAAAATTACTTCGAAGCCGAAATGCCTGAACCGCCTAAGGCCCCGAAGAAAGGCTCCAAGAAAGCCGTCTCTAAAGCCACCAAGAGCGGCAAGAAAAGGAGAAGGAGTAGGAAAGAGAGCTACGCCATCTACGTGTACAAGGTGCTGAAGCAGGTTCACCCCGACACCGGCATCTCTTCTAAGGCGATGGGCATTATGAACTCGTTCGTTAGCGACATCTTCGAGCGTATCGCCGGTGAGGCCTCCCGTTTGGCTCACTACAACAAACGCTCCACCATCACCTCCAGGGAGATTCAGACCGCCGTCCGCCTGCTGCTGCCCGGTGAGCTGGCCAAGCACGCCGTGTCCGAGGGAACTAAGGCAGTGACCAAGTACACGAGCTCCAAGTAAACAAGCCGCTGCTTCACCAACACAAAGGTCCTTTTCAGGGCCACCGACTTCACAATAGAGAGCTGCCGTTCTCCTGCCCTCATAACCCAAGCCCAATAAGTCTGCATAAACGCCTCTAAATATTTTCACATAAGCTTCACGGGTACTATAAACATTTTCATCCACGTTCGTATTTGAAAGGTAGAAATTAGAAAACAGACAAATCAACATCTGAACGCATTAAAACGAACATTGGAGTTTTAGATATATTGTTATTGTGCCAGACAAATCAACTCCAAGCACGTGCCTACATTCATAGGTTACATCATGATGCAATAAGTTGTAACTTAATCATTGTACTTGTATATCTCGAAATAAAAATTCCCTTTGATATCTATGAACTATTTCAAAATGATGTATATTGAATTACTGATGCATCAATGTGTAACTGGGGCTAATTTCATTTTATTCACTCAGTTTTAGAACATTACCTTTGGATATCAATGACAACTCATTTGATCTTATTCTGTAATCATGTATCAGACTCTTGTAAATCTGAATATGTAGTGTGACTAGTATCACATATAGAAGAGAAATCATAATTCAGAACCTCAGAGGAAATAAACACATTTTATATGGTGGTTTGATACAAGAGATCCACAACCTGCTCTACAGAAAGCCCCCACCTATTAACAGCAGCTCAACAAGCAGTTTAGACTCTGATAGAATGTAACGCCTAAAGTCAACCTAAAGCCTAATTTGTTAAATCACAAGGAATAAAATCTGAAGCCAATTATATATGACTGACTGACTCTGTCTCTCTGTGCTGACAGGAACCTACTGATTTATCTGCATATCGTCAAATCACGACTGTTCTTGAAACTTGCCCTGACTTGAAATTTTCCATTTGAGGTTTTGTTATGAGTGAAAGGTCTGTTGTTTATTATCCATGCTGTTGTTCAGTAGATGGCACTAAATGCACCAAAGAGTTGATGAACAACCGCGATGAAAGGAAAGAGGAAAGAAGAAGAATTGAAGACACGCCTCCGTTCTCTATCACGTCCTCAGACAAGATTGAAATGTGCGGGACTCGGAGCTGTTCAACATTGAGTTAGTGACGTCTGATCAGTAACAATGAGTGGAAGAGGCAAAGGAGGAAAAGGTCTGGGTAAAGGAGGCGCCAAGCGTCACCGTAAAGTTCTCCGTGATAACATCCAGGGAATCACCAAGCCCGCCATCCGCCGCCTGGCTCGGCGCGGTGGAGTCAAGCGTATCTCTGGTCTGATCTACGAGGAGACCCGCGGTGTGCTGAAGGTTTTCCTGGAGAACGTCATCCGTGACGCTGTCACCTACACCGAGCACGCCAAGAGGAAGACTGTGACCGCCATGGATGTGGTTTATGCTCTGAAGAGGCAGGGACGCACCCTGTACGGCTTCGGGGGTTAAAGCTACTGCTCCGGTCGCTACTTGTACGAACAAAGGCCCTTTTAAGGGCCACACACTCATTCTTACAAAGAGCTGCTTCCTGTTACTAGTTTAGTGGATAGTTGTGACAGTGTCGCTATAACAATCAGCTGCGCAGTGATGATAACGGATGACTGAAAACTTCACCTGAAAAGTGGTTTAAAAGGTTCAACTGTTGGCAGGAATAGTTGTGTGTTATGTGAGGATTAACCATGTATTTCACACTATGAATAAAGGAATATTCCATCCTTAATCAAAACGATTATTTCAGCACTTCCGTTGAATGATGTGGTTTAAACAAATCTGACTTAATTCACCACCTAAACCTCAAGACTCACCTCAGGCTGAACCAGTTTTACAGCAATTTAGCTCCACCTGAAAGAGAGGTATATATATATGACAGATCGCTTGTTAATACTAAATAATAAAATGTGTTGCTTCTAGCCTCATGGCTGCTATGTGTAACAGAGTAGACCTACGCCTGTTAGATTATGGCAAGAAAATGCGCAACACCGCCATCTATTGGCGCAGTGGTAGGCTTGGGTACAGCACAGATGGAAGAGGATTCATTGTGGTAAGAGGTCCTCTTGCATGGTCCAGAAAAATACATCATTTTCTTTAACGTTCAGATAAATAGTTTATAGATAGAAAGTTTGTTTTGCTTTGTTGTGTGACAGTTTTGAGCATTTATTCAGAGTTGTTGAACTATGTTTAGAGACTTGTTGCTGATGCTAAACAAGCTTTAATGTTGCTGTGCTGTTCAGATTATCCTGAGACAGAGACACAGAGGCTCTGTCTCTGTGTTGCAGGTAATATTTTATGCACTGTCATTTAATTTTTAATGATGCTTTCGATTATTATTAGTCCACATAAATAGCGCACACTTATTCATCCAGTTCTGAATTTAATTTAACGTTAATGTTGTTTACTTGCCTTATGTTAGATGTCGAAAGTATTCATAAAAGATACAGATTGAGGGTACTGTTCGTTTGTGATTTATGGAAAAACATAACTATACCACATATGTCACATTAGAGGGTTTTTTTTTATTTTTAGATGAACAGATTTTTGTATTTTATTTTTCAGTGTTTGAATGAATAGCACAGATGGAAGAGGACTTCACTGTGATTATCCTGAGACCGACTGCTGCCTTTCCCCACACCACTGTGTTTCTGTATGTGTGTTGCAGGAGTGCAATAAACGCCTCATAATCCACCTGGTTGTAGTCTGTGGTCTGTAAAAGCAAGTAGTGTGAAGCTGCATCTCACAGAAAGCCGTGATCCGTGACATATGCAATGTAAATTTCCCCTCTGTGGGACGAATAAAGGTATATCTTATCTTCAAGATGAGTGAAAGAGGCTATTTACATTACAACTGACCCCTTACAGAGGAGGTCGACAACACCAGGTATCACCCACTGACAGAGCTGTGAGGAGGCTGAACATTCTCTGAACATCATTCACACTTTTCAAGAATCTACAACTAAATCTAGTTTTGTTAGACCCAAGCCTCCTCAGATAACATGACCTAGCTGAGAGTCTTTGCATAATTCATGTATCATGTAGCTTCATAACTCAATTCAAACCTATTTTTGCAAATAACGAGATGATGCATTGAGTTACGTGTGTAACATTTTTTACCCCCAGTTGTAACATAAATGTAATTGCAATATGCAATATGCAGTCTTGCTCCACTGCATATTGCACCTGAAAGTCTCTCTACTATGTTTTAAATTCAACTGTTTTCCAGTTGTTGTTCAGTTGTTTTTAGTAGTAGTACTGTGCCTTTTAAGTTCGAAATTTTGCTCACTGAGCCACTGATACAGCAGGTCACAAGTGTGGAACTGATCCCTTGAATCCCTTTGAGTGTCTGTTTAATTCTCATAATCAGCCACATCAATTACGGTCATTTTTGATCAAACGGGTTTTTAAAAGCACATTAAAATGAACATACAAAAAATAAGTAAATTATAAAAAATTAACTCAAATTTAACTCCGAAGATTCTGAACTACTGAATCACTGTGAAACACTTCATGGCCTTTTAACACTCAGCATTTCAGCATCAACAAAGCAGCGTAACTGTTACATTC